>OX381714.1:35454409-35893487 GCA_947462335.1 Harmothoe impar
TGCCGCGGGCGGGCTGAGAATCGCTGCCTCGTGTAGATTAACGTTTTTGATGATGTATGGTGGTGATGTGGTGCCGAAAGGTAACCATGAATGATGCTGATAAAAACAAGGCCGATAGGGCTTGTATTGTGAGCTACTCGGAGCAGCTCTAAAATGTCGAATGACTCATTCTGTATACTTACATCCATCCATTAGACATGCTTACGTTAGTGAAGGGAGGGGCATTATACCGTGCTCAGTACTATAAAACTGTGCGCTGTAGGACATTCTGCGTAGGTGGGAAAGATGGATGAAGTATATGTATATGGGGCCTATTCAGGGAGGGCATTGCTAGCTGGTATATATGGCTGAGACCTTCTATAAATGTACAATTGTGGTCCCAAAAGCAAAAATCAAGAAACTTAACATAAATGTATACAACTTTATTGTATTTAAAGCCTCAGATCTTGGCATAATGAAAACTCCTGGCGGATTGACTAACTCCCAGGGGGTCAATACCAGCAATGCCTGCCCTGACTATACTCTTGCATTTATGTATCAAACAACCACGCTGGTTGAAATAGCAGCCTTTCTACCACCGCCGTTATGTATTTTTACAGCCGTTATGATCAGGCCAAACTTTGTGAGATAATTGAAAATCCCCCTTTGGGCAATGCTTGTAAACTAATAGAATTCTAGTAGGAACTACCAACTATGACTCCATAATAAAACATCCATTTGCATTGTCACCTAGCAGTGTTCTTCCATTTCTCTCAGCTCTGGACCTGCATGCGAAAGTATATTTTTTATACCACATACTGATTGGCTTCATATTCAGCCACCGGGACTTTCTGAACAACTATCATTGGAGAATTGGGACTTTCTGATTATCTCTACTGTGGCCAATGTATCAGGTTTGACTTTCAATTATTAACAGTGTATCATGTTACGTGACAGGAATTGGAATTAAGTCACATATTCAGATTCGAAATGGAAATTAAAATAACACATTGTCATTCTTCATTTCCATCTAGGAAACAATAGACACTTCATTTCGGAGTCTATTTTTTTATTCGTCCACAAGTGCAATGGTAGACCACTATAGACACTTATTTTGACATATACCAACCAGGTCCTGTATATAAAATACATATAGAGAGATAGGTTAATATGTAGACGTCATGGGCCAAATTACGTATTATTGATGAAATCGTGGGAAATGCAGGTCCATATCCAAAATTATAAACAAATAGCACAGTTATTCGACAGCAGTTGATTACTAACCTAATTTGAGGTGATTTCTGTTCAATAGCCGGTGAAATTAAACGAGCCTGCTATGAAAATGCCGGAATGTGAATCCAAGCTGTAGTAAGAAGCAACAGACAGATGAACGAAGGTGAGGAAAAAAGGAACAGAAACACTGAAAAACACTTAGCAACTTAAGGATGGGATATGGCAACAGGGTACTGCAATGTCCCAGTTCTATAGACAACCTAGGAACACAGGAGCAGGCAATAAACCTATAAAGATCATGTCCCAACAGTATGCAATACAGAGAAGAAAGAGAAGGAAACTCCCACATTTATCACACTGATAGACATTTATTAACCATGAATACAAGCTTTGCATATACCAGACACTGAGTTGAAAAAGGTCAGTGAGAATAAAGGCATCGCATGTGGTGTGGACAGTCTGGATTATTGGACAGAGTGGAGCAACCCAATAACCAGGGTAGGCGCATTAAACCAAGCGGTGATGATCGCTCTGCGCGCCCACCACTTCCGGGTCAATGCGGCGCTAATGTATTACTTCCTGGGTCAAGGTCCAGGCCAGCGGAGGGTGGTGGGTGTAGGGAGAACATCTTACTCTGGACACCACTGGCGTGACGCGTGCAATAAGCCTGGGTGGCCGCATTGACGCGGGTAGTTATAGCCCTACAAATGGGACCACAGCATTGGCATTCCACGCACGCGCAGTGTGAACGGAGGTGGAACCTCGCTTTGGTGTTGACAGCGTTTGCGGGCTCGTGTGACCATCCCTCACCGACTACGTCACCGTCAAGGAAGCGGAAGTGACATAGTAGAAGGTGCCTGTACCAATTTGGGGGAGAAGGCAGATTTCGGTGTCGGCCTGAAATGGCTTCAGTCCACTCTGGCGTCTATTTGAATACACGTAAAGCAATGGCTTTACAACCTTTGTATTCCTTTCATTGATCTGCTCTTGACTGATTAACAATTAGGACACGCTGGAGCTAAAGTGATTCTTGAGGAACATTCGGAAATAATCCAATTTATTTAGAGATAAATCAAGATTCAATGAGATTTGTTTCGCAAGTTAAGCGACACCAATTTGTTTTCACTCAATCAGACAAGACCAAACCCAAGAGTCTTCTTCGAATTATATAGCCGACTATCGTTTAAAGATTTATCAAACAAAGGCCATGTGGACACCGTCTTTAAGCAAAAGGCCCTAGGTCTGGGAGAGTGGCCTGAATCTCACATTTGTAAGTTGGGAACTATGGTGACAGTAGAAAGTGGTATAGCGAGGAAGAACCATGCCACAAAAAGGTAACATAATACTGGCAGAACGATGGATCTCCCTCTATTATGCCAGTGCAAATAGGGTGAACCCCATTTCAAAAGCCGTCCATAGTTGCGAATTTGTGTTGAAAATATGGCACAATGGTTGACTGAAGGTTCGTGTTTGACTCAAAGACCACTTACTAATGTGACAGCTCCTGCTTCTGTACTTTAGTTTTCTAGTTATTGACAGGCCCTGATTCTGAACGCCCTCCCACTTTTTAACACTTCTTTAACTGAATAACAGCCACAGCTTTACGGTGTCCTTACCGCAGTTGGTACTGACCGAGTACCCCTTAGAGGTACACGTAGGGTTGAGCCACTCCCAAAGGGTCGGAATGATGCACCAATGCAGTATGGGCGAGTGACGCGCCAGGGCTGAATTGCTGCTTCATGACGACAAATTTCTTCTTTTGGCAACATGCCGTCCTTATAGGTCTACAGTTAGGAATATAACTGCAGAGATGGTAACAAAGTAGCCTAATACTGTATAATGCATTAACGCATCATGCCTTTAGTCATCATGATGCATGAATGCAACCCTGGCGAGTAAATACTTACAGCTCACATAATTAATGCATGGTTCTCCACATGATACATCAACACAAACCAAGATAGCTTAGTTTTGGTCATTATACTTTATTGACACTCAGAAATGCTATATACACAATTTTCCCCTTAACAGTGAGGCCTATATGGGATGCAGGCCATTAGGTGACTTGATGGCCTAAGCAAGGTATAGGTGATCCCTTTCAGTATAAAATGTTCGTAGAGACCAATTAATATTTTATAGGTTGGGGTATGATCCAGATATTATTTCAAGTTAGACATACAAATATTGACTGCGGATGACTTCTTTGCTATTACCATTTCCGTAATGACTACCAGTAACCAATTTAAGATGTAGTGGTATTTTAGATGTCTTATCTATAGGCCTAGGTATGTTGCATATTGATATCGTCTATTCAATAGATGCAATATTAGTTGACGTTATATTATAACAGCGTCTTTCATTTTAAGATGAGATAAATACATATCAAACCCCATTTTTGAAAAAGGGATATTCAAGAAAGGGATATTAAACATCATTGTCATTGTTAAGTTGGATAAGCTATGAATGATCACTTTAATTGGTTAGTACACTACAAGTTAAATCGTTTCTGTCACCGTGTTGCCTTAGATGCCTATTTACGTTGATACTCAATGCAGGGAAGGGGTGATGGTTGATCGTTGGCACTGACTAGGATGTAAAAATAATATCATACTAAACCTATCATTCCAGGCAACCACTCTCATGATCATGACTATTTGGGACTCTAGGTAATGCGGGTATGGGTAAGGATTTCAGCATTTAAATCAATTAGTATGACAAACCCTGTTGAGCAAAATGCGACTCACATCAGTATACAGTATCATGTTTACATTGACATATTGTACACAATCATTCGATTCGAAATGTATTTGGAGACATATATGGCAATTTTCTGAAATATCATCTAACCATTTTTGTAGAATTTGGAAGGTTGTATATTCAGTTCCGGGCGCTTCCCTTGAAAGATAAAGAGTGGTGAAATAAGCTAAATTCCAACAATGCATTGTCCATGGGGCATGCTCTTTTATAAGTTGCAATACCCTAAGAATAGAGAGAAGCTGAGATGGTCACCTTGTAAATCCCATATTATATGCAATTAGACACATATTACAAAATAGGCCTCTTCTTTGCAGCTGAGACGTGTCATTTCTTGTCATCTCATTTCTCTTTATCACAATCTTTCACCAATGAACACACCAATAAGTGTAACAAGCACATCTGGGACAAGAACCATCCCAATGAGTTCTGTAGCGATACGCCTGAACAAATAATGCATCTACAAATGGCATTACAAGGAAGCAATAGGGTGTTGAGGGTTGGGTCTGAAGCCTAGAGATGGGGGAGGAGTGGGGGATGAAGGTAGGGAATGACTTTAAGGTTGATTTATGTAGAGGGGCAGGCTGGCCCTTTGGGACACCATAGCAGGGGATAATTGGATCTAAATGACCGATTAATGGCGGCACAGCGACCCTAATAACCCTAAGTAATTTGCTGGAGTACTCTTCATGGGAGGCGGTGTACTCTTATTATGCAGATCATTACATCAAATGAAAAAGCTGCCGTCCTTTCACAGTTACACTATCAGTCTCTATGTACACGGTGGGATGCAATGAGGTGTGGCATGGGGGAATGGAAGCTAGCAATGTGCCTCTTGCTCGAGGTCTAAGTGGTTTAGGGTTGGGGGTCCGAGGGGTATTTAGGTACATCTTTTCCGGCATGGCAAACAGGAGGCACAGACTCTGTTGAAGTATTCACCCGAATAACAGATAACAAGAACAGATGATGACAGGCAGGGCAGCAGTGAGGGAATTAGGCTCACTCCGCCTCGCTTCTCTCCATAGACGCCTTCACCGTCCTTTTCGCCTTCGCTTAATTTATAGAATATCCTTATTCACTCAGGCTTACATTGCAACGAACAGTCATAGAACATTTATACACACAATATATCCACATCCAGTCCTCTAGATGTAGATAAACGCTGACTCTCTTGTAACTCATTTTATTCCTACTACATTATGTATTGTAGAAGGGTGTGCAAGGATGTGAGAGTAGCGATGAACTTAAGGCAACGTTAACATGAGGAGTTGTAGCATTAACTGTAGTATATACATTCACTGTATCGCACATACATGTTGGCATACACTATCTGATGCACCTGAAAATACGTATGATGTAGATATAATTTCACCCGCGGTGTCATTCATAGCACAAGTTGTCTTCACATTTATATATGCCATATGAGTATTCGCTTGCGCATAGTCACATATAGTCAGATATCATACAGTTTCATAACTCACATGAATGAATGCTATAGTTTTGTCTCATTCTTCATAATATGATATCAAACATAATATGTTGTACAAGAATGTACATACACAGATACTCTAGGCAGGTATATGACACTACATGGGAATGGTACAGACGGGTCGGTCCGACCAAGTTCGACAAATGTTGGCAATCATGAGATATAATGAGTAAGTCAAATGTGCATATTCAATTCTCACCAATGTTATCATCATATTTTTTAGATTCATGGATATTATGATCTATGATAAATTTATAGTTATTTCTGATAAAACTTTACTCTAAGAAGACACTGACTGCTAGATGAAGATAGTAAAATATACAAAGGTACTACCCCGGTCGTTAGACGCTCGACACGAGTATGTTCCAGCATGCTTTTGATGAGGTTTCCAGAAGATATAGGTTGCCTCTGATATCCCAGCATCCTTAACATTAATGTACTTGGTGACCCCTACATCCCAGGAGTCACTTGTGGTAAGTTCCCGCTCCTCGCGGTATATAGCAACCTGTGGTTGCGGAAAGCCGATTCCGCGACAGCGTATGCAAGTCTCCTGACCTTGGTTGAAGATAATCACCTTCTTCTTTTGGTCAAAGTTTAGGGGCTCACAAGAAATCAGATCAGCCCTTGGTATAGCTGGGAAGGGCGATTGGTTACCAAAGACTGTGATTACAGAGGAGACATAGAGTTTATCCCACTCCCGCTCCAGCGCACACTGGTAAACCCCTTCAAAAGCTGTAGTCGCATTGTTTGTACGCAGCTTGAGTTCATATATCACATGGCCATACGGCCGCAGAGGAGTCCGCATGCCTTGCATGATGGAGTCGCCGTTCTCTTCGGCATAGTTCTGGGTCTCCTTGTGAATACCCACCACCGACTGGAAGTCGAACTTGGTCGTCGCCGGACCGCCACTCAAAGACGAGGAGCGCGATGGCGACGAAGCCAAGCCTTTGCCCGGGGACGCTAGGACTGCCCTATACATGGTCAGCTCGTTGGTTACCTGAGGATTCTCGTTAGGTACAAACACCTTGCAGTGCACCTTCAGTGAGTGATGGTTGCGGAAGGACCAGGTGGGTGTCGGCACCGCCAGCCACTCCGGGCTGTCGATGTCGTCCAGTTGGTACTGCACAGGCTGACGGATAACGGTGCGAATCTGGTAGGACAGCGTGCCGTCCACGGTGGTCAGGATGGTCTCAAAGTCCCTGGGGAAGATGGACTTGAAGCTGGGAAGACACAAGGTGGTGGCTGTCACCTCCCCTGATGACAGGAAGGAGATCTTGTAGTCTCGGTCACCTGCAATGAATCAAAGGAAGATCTCATTTCAGCAATGCTCCAATGTGTTTTGATAGTTATACCACAGTTGGCTATAAAGCTCCCTTCACTGTATTTCGCGTAAAGCTTGGTACTTGTCCTATAACTACTGTAATGTACACCCCAATTACTGGGTATAGTTCAGATATGGATCCATACGTGTTGTAAGCCTGGGACGATGGTAATTATCCTCAGCTGGCACCTTGGACAGTTATCCTATCCTTGGCTTATAACACGTATACAGCAACTCACTTGGACCATATCTACTACGTATAATATATGAAAAACCCGTCAATAAAATAGATTTGGATGTTTATTGAATATGTTTTCGCAAGCTTGAGTGTATACATAAAATGCTTCTTAGCTATAGAGCATCTGACCCAGATACTGTACTAACTGACAATGCAGCTGTACATCAATTGGTGATAGTGTTACTTCTATGTATACTATCTTTTTGTATAGGATGATATATTCTAGACCCTACAACACCTACGTATCATGATATAGGAGGAGATGCTATATATACCCTGAATTAATTATCTGTTGAGAGTTTTGTTAGTGTTGGCCGTGTTGTAGTATAAACTGCTTACATGCCGTGAGCACTCGGATCTGACCAAGGACACATTTTTGTCTGTCTGTCTGAAGTAAAATCTTGCTGACGCTGCCTCCAGTAACATTTTAAATATTTTAGAATCAGTTTACTGCCCGATAAAGCACTGACATTTATAATCTCATAGCTTAATGCATGGCTCTCAATGACTCTTAGAACGGCAAATGGCGTCATAAGAAAAGTGTTCAGAACATCATGAAAGGAATAAAATTCCAGGCCAGGAAGGCAGGGGAGGTCCATCAAATAAATAGAGGACTTAAATACTTCTCTGGGCTCCTGAGGAATTAGCTCACTCACGTCTCTTGACCATTCAAGAGACGTAAAAAAAGTATAACATGGGGCCTTCTCACACACTCAATTACCCGTTTACTCCTTCAGTCATTCATGCATTAAATCATTCACATGTTTAATTGCTAATTCATCCCTCCAATTGGTTATTCACTGGCTCTTGCTCAATAACTCAATTGCTCATGTAACTAGGGACGAATCATTTACTGCTAGATCACCCCCTATAGTAGGGGGGGTGGTTATTCAGTCAAAATGAAGTTAGGAATGCGGGACCCATCCTAAAAGATGGTACTCATCATGAGAAACAAGAATATGACCTTCATTTTTGATTTCGAAACCTCTAACCCCCCCGTACGCCCCCTCCGAAGATAAAAAGTTGGAAAATATTAAATTAATTCAATTTTTATTAGTTTTCTTGTTTCCATGGGGACTATTTCCCTTTGAATGTACATAAAACCACTTTGATGTAGAATATAAAAATACAGTGCACTAAAATGAGCAGTTTTTAAGTATCTGACAATTTCAAGATGGCCGCCATTGGCAAAAAATACCATTTTTAAGCTGTTTTAACCTCTATGTGGTGTAACTGACATGAAATATATGTATAAAAGTATTCTAAAATGGAATATAAAGATATACTTTACCAAAGGCAGATGTATTGAGGTTTTAAGAAATCCAATATGGCCGCCTTTGGCAAAAAACATTGTTATTCAAGCATCAGAAATGCTATTCAAGTGGTAGAAAAGATTTTCTTAGTTGGTATAACTATGTGTTTTCTTCTTGGGCTTGAAGTGAAGAAATGATATGACCAAATGGTTGCAATATCACTTCCTGCTCCCCCCCTCCAGTAAAATGTTTAAAAAATATAGTTCCATTAAATACATGTAATTCTTCCTAGATGCATTGAAATAAGGCCCTAAAATATTTACATAACAGTGTTTTGATGCTGTTGACAACTTCAATGGAGGCAAAGGCAGTAATCTTCAATTGTCAGCAGACCCCAGCCCCTGCCCACTGTATGGGCTTGTATGTATATTGGTATACTAGCCTACCAGGAATTATTGACTATGTACTGGGAGGGAATTTGTTTAGTCTACTGATTTTCCCTTAATCATGTTGAAAGCAATTATCTTACACATTAAAACATTTTTCTTGTGCATATTGGAAAATGAAAAGGTGATAAAATAATTAAGTATAATATCTCAGCATCATTGGAGGAGGAACGATGAATGCAGTATGCTTAGTGAAGCCTTATATCTACCCAAACCCAGGCACAATAGAGCTCTCTGACCTTCAGATGTTAAATTGGCAGAGAGTACTGCTGTTACTGACGGCCAGCACTTCATGTTGTTCAGTAAGAGGCCCTTGTTAATCAAATTGCATGAAATTTCAAATTCAATTCTTTTTCTAGAACATATTGGGCTCTAATGTTATGTTTCCCCTTGTGATGTCACTTCCTATGTCACAGACAATGGTAGTCCGGGAGATCACTATAACAATGTAGTGGGCCAGAGTTTTGTTTTTCTCAGTTGATCAGGTAGCGTCATGGTGGAGGGGAGCCGCCCAAATTTGTCTCTATAGTTGGGCTCTAATATGGCTATAGGCCTACCTATCAAGCACCAACCTTGTTATACACACTCAACCAGTATCTAAACAATAACCCAAAGAATTATATCATAGGGAGTCACTGCTATGTTCCTACTTGCACTGTGCTGTTTTCTCAAAACTAGACTTTGCCTTTAATACACATGTGATCTCAAGTTAAGTTTTGATTGATGTTGTGCTCTACAGATCAATCGACACATTAAGGTGACAACCAGTCAGATTGTTTCATAGTTCAGTACCCCTATAAGCATGTGTCTTAAAGTTTAGCACCATACAGCTAATGAATTAAAATTAGCAAGTTCTAGAACAATTAACAGACCAATGGTTACAGTCATAGCACAATAAAGCAGGGAGGGGCTGTCAAAACTTAGGGGCAAATGAAAAAGTGAAAATATAATGTACAGACCTTAGATGTTGATTCATTAACCCTTTGAGGACGACCAAAAATTGTTATGCCTAGCTGTGAGGACGAGAAATTTAGCAGGAATTTTCTCTAAGGACGAGGCATTGTTGAATCCCATAGAGTTAAGATGACTATAGTCGATGCTCGTCCTGCCATGGCATTAACTATAGTCGATGCTTGCCCAGCCATGGCATCAACTATAGTCGATGCTCGCCCACAAAGGGTAAAAAGTATTTTCAATACATATAACTATAAGCCTTGTCCAGAAACCAATATGTATTAGATATGGTACAAGTAACTTACTGTATAATAGTTATAAGTCAAGGACAGAGTAATTGTCCAGGGCGCTAGCCGGGGATAATTATCCTTGCCCAAGGCTTATAACACTTCTGCAGCTGGTCAAGTGTAACCATATCAAACTTATGCTACCACTAATCTCCTTGATTATTTTGTGCATCTTATATACCTGGCTATTTTCCTTTGTTCTATCGGCCAAGTGTGGTATACATATCTATCTTACAGGGAGTCACATGCACACACCCATTATATTGTAACTGTTGGTTTTGTAATGATGATATTGAACTAGGATCATCAGGGGTCTAGGAGAAAATTAGTTTATGACTACCCTCTTTTATCATTTGAAGCCAATCCCTATCCCCATTGTTCCCAGAACTACACTTTGCCTATAATGCAGTACAAAGGCTCCATAACTTTAGCTCGAAAAGCTCTTGCAATTTTATTCTTAAGCTTTAATGTGAATTTAGTTTTGATGACAATTGTCCTATGCAACATTCTACATTTGTGTTTATAAAAGATTTAACATTGCATTTGTCTAATGAAAGCCATTTTGGATATTTTTAGAAACAGTACTAAACACGATAAATTTTGTTTTTTTCCCAATGGTGGCCATCTTGAATTTTCAAAAGCTTCAAAATAGCTGACTTTGGTGCAGTATGTCATTGTACACCATAGCAAAGTGATTCTTATGAGATTTCAGGTCTGGCAGACCAAATATGGATAGAATTACATTGAAAAACTGTGTTTTTTGCCAATGGCGGCCATCTTGAATTTTTCCAAAACTTCAAAATAGCTCATTTTAGTCCACTATATTTTTACACTTTACCTCAAAGTGATTTCATGTGAATATTAAAGGATGCACACTATGTGTGAATTTTTTAATTGAATTAATTAATTATTTTCCGACTTTTTATCTTCGGAGGGGGCGTACGGGGGGGTTAGAGCTTTCAAATTCAAAAATGAAGGTCAGATTCGTGTTTCCCATGATGAGTACCATCTTTTAGGATGGGTCCCGCAAAAAGTTTGCGCTAACCACCCCCCCTACCTATAGCCACCAAACAACCCCTCACTCACTCACTGATTCACACACTCCGTCCCTCCGTCCCTCCGTCCCTCCGTCCCTCCCTCCGTCCCTCCCTCCCTCCCTCAATCACCCACTCACTTACTTACTCACTCACATACACTCAGATACTCACTCTCACACACTCACTCACGCACTCACTCACACGTTCACTCACCTCATCCATTTACTTACGCTCTCTCTCTCCAACAGACACTGTCACACACCTACTCCCTGGTCATGCACTCATTTACTTACTGACTCACCTAATCACTCACCCAACCTCCTATTCATTGACTAACTCACCTTCTCACTCACTCATCGATTCGCTCCCTCACTCACTCTTTCCCTCACCACTCACTAACTCACTCACTCACTTACTCTCTCTGTAACTTGCTCAGTCGGCCAGTCACTACTTTCTCATTATCCTGTTCACTCACTCTTTATCTCACTTACTCATTGACGTAATTACCCTCTCACTCACTACTTCACTTGCTAATTCATGTTTGTATTTTTCAAATTTGGAAATAGTTGCCAGGTTTATTACTCTTCCTTAATACCTCGGCCATTCCCACAGATATATTCATTGGCATGCGTCTCTACTCTTGCATATCTCCCTCTATAGTACGTAGCGCCTGCTAATTTGTAGACGCTGTAAGATATGGCTCTCATCGGGAAACGAGAGGAATAAATTAAAGTTTAATCATGAAAAAATGCTACCACCATGTTGTAATCGGCTGGCCACTATGAAATGGGGAAATATTGCCGGTGAACAGCTGTAAGGAATAATCAATAGGCCGGTAATGGGATTGAAACGATTAAGATGGATGAATCGTGTGCTACCTGGTTCAACGATCGGCCCTAGATATCCCGGTAGGTACCGGCATGTTGCAATTTGTCTGTGTGTAGGGCTGGGAAAGCAGCAATCCGAAAGCCATAGATTATAAGGGACGAGGGAGTTTTATTTTTAAATCTCTACCCGCACAGCAGCCGTTGGGATCTATAAGGTAAACTTCACGAATCAAATTTAATCCCATTATTAGTTTCGTACTAATAGGGGAGATGAAATAACCAATTCGTGGTTTCGGATTTGTAATACAGATATTTTCAATAATCGTATACCTTACAGGCAAAATAAGATAGGGATAAGAGCAGATAGAAAGAACCCCCATCAAATTAAAGAAATAAAATTTATACTGCAGAAATGATGATACAAAGTATTATGGATGAATTAGGGCATTGAGAGAAATAAAGAACAGTGACATTTAGTATTGACCGAGAAATCATCACCTTATTTCAACTAAAGATGGTCAGGAAATGATCAATGTGTACGTTGCCTTTCTCCATACAAACAGCCCCACTCTCCCCCAACCCCCTCACCCCTACCCCCCCCCCCCCCCCCCCCCCCCAACCCGACACATCCCTCATTCTGGTGAAGAGTTTGCCCAACGGCCATCTCGGCGATCGCAGCCATAATCTAATATTTCTCCACTGCCACCGGCTATATCAGCCAGTCGATAGTGCTGCCCCCAAGGACCAAGGGAGGAACAATAGCCAAGGCAGGGCTCCCATTCATGGTTTTGCGGCCAGCCTCGGACATCCACCATACTCCTGTCTTAGCCATTTAAGGTTTCAAATAGTGCGTTAAAAGATTATGGCCTTAGTCGCTATGATGGATACTTGGGTCACTGGCGAGTAACTCGCAGGATTCCTACCCCGAAAAGGCGGCAAGATGTTAAAAGCAGAACTGGCGAGTCATTTGCCACGGAGGTATCGTTACAACAACACAGGGTATAGCATATCAAATCGCTATGCGACCCTTAAAGGGTTAATAAAGAAGGGGCGACTCCGCTTCAATGGAGCAGTCTAAGAAAAGCTGGACAAGGGATGTTTCCCCCGACGCCAGGGGAATTAGCCTTGAAGAAGAACCACTTCTTTATTCTCTTATCTGTGTGTGCTGTGTGTTCTCAGTCTGGGGCAGAGTCTGAGATCATTCTGTCTGTGCGCAATAAGGTGTTTGTGGACCTTTGAAGCTGCCATTTAGATGTGATTCAGCAGGTCAGGCATTTCAACTAAAATGCTTGTAATAACAGGGGCTTGGCACCAAGAAATTTAAGTAAGAAAGGGTCAACTGGTCAAAAGGGTCAAAACAACGGGCCGTTTTTAGCATGGGATTTGAATGAGCACCATCGTTGAGCACGTGCCAGTGGACAGTGGTGTTGAAATGGTACACAGAGAACAGAAACAGCGTCAAAAGGGAGTCCAGGTTGCCTCCAGAATGACTCCCCTCTCTAGGAGAGTCCAGGTCGCCTAAGGGAGCCTAGGTGTCTCTCTTACTGACTTGTGGGAGTCACCTGGGGGAGCCATATAGCTCTCTCTGTCATATGACTCCCCTAATCAGGGGAGTCATTCTGGAAGCAAGCTGGACTCCCTTTTGACGCTGTTTCTTCTCTCAGTGTAGCCGATCTTGAATGAGTGCAAGTCTCATAATAAGTGCCGAGTACAGCTATATCTAATATTATATATACACTGTAAAAACTGTGTTTAACTTTAAACACCAAATGTTTAATCTGTACACACTTAGGAAATCTAAACAGACATTTTGTATATTAAACACATCATTTCTAAATCCCTAAACACCGAAGACATGCATGTGTTTAGACATTTAGAAAGTAAACACTTATGCAGATGGGCATTTACTAATTAAACATATGTTTTCTTCTAGGCTTTAAACATACATCTACCACCTGTTCAGCATTTAAACAATGAGGTTTTTAGATACCAAATCGTGCATGAAACACTTTTTCTCTCGTATAGCAATTGTAGCATCATTATTCCAATTAGCTTAGCAGTTTTTTATAACCTATTGGAATGGAAATTTTAATTCTGATGAAGGCAGATTTGCCGAAACGTTGTGATCATATAATTCAACATGGTATAATAAAAGCCATTTAAAACAAAAGTTCTGTCGTTCTAGTTGTGTCTATTATACAAATATAATTTAATTCTAATACTTATGATCCAAACATAAGTTTGGCTTTTCCAAAGTACATGTATCACTCTATAGTTCAGAAAATCTGCAGAAATGATATAAGTACTCCAATAACAAGCATAATTATAACCAGAAAAGTGGTAATTAATGGAGTGTAATCCCCTGCCTGTATTAGAGGCACAGTTTATAAACAAGAAAATGTGGCTGATCATGTGTCTGTTTGTCATCATTGGTATAGTTGTTTAAACACTTAACAAATACATTGTAAGCATGCTAAACACTTTATCATGTTAGACTTAAACACATTTAATCTAAACATCTAAATACCTAAACATGTTTAAGTGTTTAAATATTAAACACAATGTTATCCCACCAGGTGGCAGTTAAGTCATTGGATGGACTTTCCCCACCCATTTATAAGCTGATCCTTGAATAAACATGCAAAAGCAAACAAAGAATCACATTATTTGAGTGATTTAAATATGGGAACATATGACTATTATTATGGAGAGAGTACCTTTATGGTTTGGGGTTTAGACTATCCGCAGAAAAGCTATAATCAATAGGGCACCTATTTTTTGGGATATAAGAAAATATATAGCAATATTCTCTTCACCATTCTGTTGTACACATTTCACAGTTACTTAGTATAGATGCTATGTAACATATGTGATGACACTCTACAAAAGTGTTATAAAACAATATCTATCTGAATAAAGATGATAGATTGGACTGATAACATATTCTAATATGCAAATTATGATCAATGTACCTAAACACCATGTAACTAAACACCTACTATATCTAAATGCTATTTATCTAAATGCCTAATAACTCTAAACACTACAAATGTAAACACTCTATAGATCTACACATTATATATCTAAACCCTTCCTTGAAGTCAACTCTATAATTGTAAAACCCTACTAGATCTAAACACTTTGCACACTAAACACGTTTTATCTAAACATATTTAGAAATTAAACATGTTTAGATGGAAAAAGGTGTCTCAAAATGTGGGACAAGATAGTGTTTAGAAAAGTGTTTAGCCGCTAAACATATGCATTTATCATCTAAACACAGTTTTTACAGTGTATTGTATTTATTATACACCCTACACTGATAGTTTCAAATTTAGCTTAGCAGTAGTTATTTTACAATACATACTACGGTATCAATGTAAATGAGCAGTAGAATAAGTATCCTGTTGGTTTACAGTGAAATAAAAGTTGGAATGTATAAGCGCCCAGGTACCTACTAACTAACCGCTAACATAAGATATGACCGATGTACAACACAATACATGGTTATATTATGGTTCTAGCATGGGACGTATATGTACAGGCCGATGTTTTACCAATCTTGTTTTTCTCTCATTTTGGTATGATGTACATTAAACGTTCAGGTAACATAACATACTACATAGTGGAGTCAAAAGCTTAAGGTGTGATAAAAGGAGGAAAACATACTTTAAAATTGCTGGTAGACATTGATAAATATCTAAATGTTTTACATTATCCACCATTCGCTTATTTATTTGTTGTTCAATAAGGTTTCTCCACTACTTATTTTAACGATTTTGTGATATTTGAACAAGATGATAAATGATGACATGTTGACCCTACCTTCGATCGGTAGCATGTTGGGAACTTCTGCGAGTCGCATGTTGAGTTTGGGTGCTAACCGGAACCAGCGCACGTACACCGCCTGTGTAGAGTAAAATACTAGCGTCACCGTGGCGTTACTTCCCTCCCGGAAGTTACGCATTTGTCTTTTGAGCATTTTGACGATGGGGATATCTCGGCCATACAGTGTGTCACCCTGCAAAGAGAAGAACAAGGAATTCATTAAAGAACATTTCTAATAATATTATATTAAAGCAAATCATGAGGCATCTTGAAAATATTCATTAGGATCATTTGGTCAGGGATTTTTCATTTCCATTTTATCATGACGACATCATATTGGCTCCTGATGCATCGCTAAGCTAACCCTGCCAAGACTGTCCAAACCAGCTGTCTCACCTTTCGATAGCTTTTCATCGCTAGCTTGACCATAACAGTAATTCTGTTGCTGGCTGGTAATTCAGACCAATAGCTCATTCCAACCCAGTAAATTAGTGCGAGGTTGTGCCAGCCTTAGGGATACAAACTTTAGGTCTCTTGAGTACTCTGCTTTGGTGATTTTCTCTAATACCATATGAACATTTTGACCGAATCATCTGACGTTTTTCATGATTTGGTACTCTGCTTTGCCACTATTATATGACATGATAATGAAAACAATGATGTATACGACCCACATAATGTAGAGCCTAAGGCCTGGATGACCCATATACAGGCCCCTCCCTATATCCCCCAGTTTATGATACGTGTACCATACCATATCAGGACCAGCCTGGTAATTCGCTCCAGAAACCTCCTTGTATTCATGACACCCTGGATTGATCTACCAAAGATGGGACTAAATCCAGTTAGAGGAGGGAGTCTGTTGGGGTCTGCAGTATGCCTTATTTAATAATCCAAACATCCTGGGGGCAATTGCTGTTTACACATGCACTGCATGTAATGTTACATGATAGCGTGGACAGGGCTTTGACGTAAGTGATTATACAGGGGTAGCCTTTTATGAAGGGTACTCTATCATTATACACACGCAACTGCAGTGGTTAAAGACAATTAATTGTGGAGTTACAAGGTCCATCCATTCAATTAGACTATTAAAATCACCATTAATCAATGTTAAAGAGCATTTTCCATACCCCACATCCATCTGTATATTGTTTGTAGTTGGATCTGCTGCTACAAGTAACCCAATATCGCCCAGCTTTGGGTTAAACATAACCCACAATGTGGCTTCTGTATCACTGTGTATGCCAGTACACATAAGAAGTCCCCAGTTTAATACCTCCCCAGAACAACATGCCCAGATCCATATCATATCACATTCCCCATTGTGCGGTTTCAGCATATCTGGTTCCTTCAAGCATATTGCTGGCCAACGGGAATCACCATAACTCATTTGATACTTCCGGTTATAGGCCGGAAGTGCTTGGTGCTGCTGTGCCTGGGACCCAGTGGATATCCCGATGGAAAGGTCACAGTATACGAGGATCAGTGGCACGGTTTATGACCATGTGCCAGAGGTGCTCCCTCACCTCTCCCGATGGTGAGATTTCATCACGCATACATGTGCGTTCTCTATGAAGGCAGGAGGACCTGGAAGTAAGAGAACCCGTTTCAGAAAATTGATGCAAGGCCATTGAGGCAATCTGTTGTGAGGTGTCAGAGAACTAACAATGATAGGGCACTAGCCACACTGCCATTGTGTGATATCTACTTGTTTCCTTAATGGCATACCTTATTAAAAGATACATTAGGTTTTGTATAATAATATATATCAGAATTGGGCATTTGATTGGGCATAACCAACGTCCCATTATCTAATACTTCTATAGATAGAAGGTCTAAGCTTTTCCAATGATTTCTACATCTTTACAAACAGCAGTTATTCAGGTATGATTCAGGTCAATCATTATTCACGGGAGGCACAGAGAGCCAGTTGCTACAAATTAATGCAGGCAGTCCCATATCAGGCGCTCAACCGGATAGCAACCGGCCCCTCCCCCTAGTTGCCATTTTCTTGTTACACTGAAACACATTGGCCACCACTGAAGTAAGGCTGGAGACCACCCACCTTTGAACTCTATTGATGGTGAACAGGTGAATAGTGTGGTAACCAGATTGTGGTGCCAATGTTAAACAAACTTCTATTACATCTTTCATGCTCTATTTCCTTGAGCACGCCAGTATACCGAACATAATTTTGCTTCACTGTAAATTGTTAATGTCTATGAGTAGTATAAATTATACTCTTCTCTAGGATTACCGTACATGTACTGCTGAATACAAAATACTATAATATGTAGGGCCTACTACAAAACCATTCCGCTCATGTATACCATATTCATACTGTTTATAGCGAAATATCAAGGTAGTATTTCAAAAAAGGATAAAGCCGCAAACAGCTAATGCAAAAATCTATAATTGATAGTCCTCCCGTACCGATGTGAGATCATTGCAAAAATCATTGCAAAACTTCTAGGTCTCTATCTTTTCATCATCTCCATGATCTGTAACAATAAATGTGTCCCTCCTGATGAGCCCCAATAGTACTATTCAGAATAACATTGTTTTCCTCCTTTATCTTATTAGACTAGACTTCTTTTAGAGTTGGTCGGTGAGTGTTAGATGAGTCCATGGTTGACAGGGGCCCTCAAATCAATGGGACATGACAGGATTAGGCACCCATAGCTAAACACTGTGGGAGAGGGAGACACCCATGCTTAACCTGCTGCAGATACTGCTGGTGTTAACCCTTTAAATGCCACATAATGCTTGAAGTAATATCCCATCTGTTGTCATGATGCATAAATGCAGCTCTGGCAAGTTACTAGGGCCTTACATTACCAGAGAGACACTAAGATAAATAACCTTAAATCCTCGAAGCAGTCTTCATAGAGTAAAATCTTCCTTCCAAGCTACCCTGCTAAGCTGGGCCTTGCCTGCTAGTCCAGCTGCCTATCTAACTCTCTATGGATGGCATAGTGGTTTGGTGTACTATGCCCTATGTCATCATGATGGACGAATCAAGCCCATGGCAAGTAAAGACAGACTTCTAAGTGTTATCCGTGACCATAACCCTTATTCTTACCTTGGTTTAGTGACACCCCTACTCATCTGCCTTAGTCCATACAAACCCAACTAGTGATTTGTTGTTTTCATGCCAGGAGAGTCCAGCCTGATGTATAGGTCCATTTATCTCTGTAGACCCTCTAGTCATATGCTGACCAGCTCAGAACTTAAGGAAACTATTTCAGCAAAGGGAGCCATAACAATTTATGTAAACGCGGGTACTTCCTTTAGCACGTGTTAAAGTTGTCTTTGGTGTCTTGTTAAAGGGGGGTCAAATCCGGCTGTAGCCCAATACAACAGTGTCAGACTGTACCAGCTACAGTATTTTTTCAGCCTTCTTATTCTGAATGAGGTTATTATATCCTACTGCATGCACTATGTCAATAACGCTTTTCAAGGTTGGATCTTGCACAGTATTTGTGAAAACATGTGTTATCAATAATGAAATCAAGATTGTTATTTGAATCCTTTCGAGACTGAAAGGAAACAAAAGTGTGGCATGATCTGCAAATAGGGTTCTTGTCCCGTTTCATGTCACGCAATATGTAAGGTGATCTGCGAAAAGGGACCTTAATGCAGGTGTACTGGGGGCCTCTTTCCCATTGCATATCCCATTATGTGTCATTGAGGTGAACCTCAACACTATGAAGCTGAATACTATTATGCAAACAGTCCCTCTCATGCCTGCAAGACCTTAATTCATAAAACTGAGTTGAAAATATTCCCTGAAGCAAATCATTTTTACATCCATCCTAGAAGGCCATTAAAGCCACATAAATCATTTCATACCTTATCCTAGTAACCCATTCATATTTGTGTTCACCTAAGGAAAAATACAAATGGAGGTACAATTCCCACTCCCATGATAAGCCAACAGTTATGCTGGTTATCTTCAGTGAAACCTCCCCATTCTTTACTCTTCCGGATGGTAGGCCTCTCTAGATTATATAAAACAGAGGGCTACTATCTTATCACTTCATGGAGCAATTTCTTTTATCATTGACACTGATTTATTGTAGCATTAGTCCATGCCCATATTCCAGGCTCTGCCCATGATTCAAAATGTGAATCCACCATGTGTTAGTAAGTGGTAAAGAGAGGCAAGGAAATTGCCGGGAATTGAATTCCTCTACAGATGTTATTGTCTCCTATAGTATTACATGTATCAAGAGATTCAGACATTCGCTCAGTTGAAGTATTACTCCTTGTGTCTAGCTGATAGTATTTTGTTTCCCTAGTTGATTAACATGCTTAATGATATTGATATAAAGAAGCACACATTACCACCATAGGTAGGCCTTTTTATACAACTTGCATTCTCACAAGTAGCCCAGTAAACAAAAACCGTTTTACAGCATTTTATAACGTTATATAACGTTATATAACGTTTCTCTAAGGCTCCTCATTATGGCATAACGTTATATACAGTTTTAAAACGTTATTTTAACGTAAAATAACGTTTTTTTTTGTTAGCTGGGAATGTATTAATATCCTTGAACCAGCGATATAAATGTTGTATCATTCATCAGAAATAACCGGATATATTCATACAAGTATAGGATTTTATTGCTACACAATTATCAATATACCATGATGATGTGCTATCAAAATCAATTTGGGAAAAACTTCCTTAGCATTGCAATCTATAGGCTGTAGCCCGCAAGTCAGCTGCACTATGTACTCATATGTATTCAAGGATGCTTCAGGCCCCACCAAAACAAATTCTAATGGATCCACCTGCCAGGTTTGGGGAATTTAAAGTATTCACATGAGATGTGAGTGGGCAGATGTATACTACCACAGACAAAAGTGCACTGACCATATTGGTAGGTTCAAGCATTGACAAGGAGGAATGAAAAGGAGAAAAAGGCTTTCAACCTAATTCATATTATTGATTCAATTACATTTCTTTCAAGGAGCCCCCATGAGACAAATTGACCAAATATGGGTTCTTATGTTTATTTATTTCCCAATATAGAGAGGGTGTAAAATAACACTCAATTTAAGGAGAGGGATTCAAAGTCAGGGAGCAACTGAATGCAAGCAAGTTGGGCAAGGGTCACTTTTGAATTAGATGAGTAGGGCTTCTGTACCATTTCCAAAGCCATCTGGGTGAGTATATTCTGAGAGGCATCAACATCAAGATCCCTTCCTTTCCCATACTCCATGAATTATTGAATCCCTGAGATCAAATGCTCCCTCCTTTAGGGTGACCTATAACTATAAAATTGTACCCTAACCAGCGATGTAGCCTCAATATGCCAAAGAGCAGATATTTTCTAATAAATGGTATCATAATTATGATCTGATCAAAATATAGTAATTATGTAGTTATGAATTAACTGGAGGTCCAAGCACTTAGAACTATTGGCATGTTACTAATTTATATTTATATTCAATACCCTCTGTTTCTCAATATAGTGATAAGTATGCAGGTATATTTACGTCTGAATGGGTATTTAACATGTTGAAAAGTATTGCTATTATCAGTATATCCCTCCCAGACTGAGTGAGCTCATGAACTCTCACACATCCATGCCCTAGGCACATCATATGTACTTACATTTGTCCTGCAATAGCATTGGTTTGCAAGGGTATTATGCTTGCAGTGAGTTCTGACAGCATGTGCATTGTTGCACGGACTGTATACTCCAGAGCTGAGAGATATTACTTTGACTTGTATTCTCATATATGTATACAGGCAGTTTCTGAACAATAACTTTTCATCTAGAGGAACAACGGATATGAGTACTGACAAAGTTAATGATTGATATCTAGCTTGTTCTTCCTCTCAAATACATAGAATTTTAATTCTGCTCAATCACAAACAGCTGCCATGGCATGGACAAATAACTGAAATCCTAAATTCAAAATACTTGTCATGTCTTGTACAGGGGATGTTGATAATGATCATCTTCCAAAATTCATTTGACTTTCCCACTCCCATGATAAGATTGTGTCTTACATGTACAACACAATCAAACATACAAGAACAACATATAAAAAAATGTGTTGTGATAACCTCGGGTCTATCATTATAGTGTGGCTGCTTGCCATCTTTGCACTCCATCTTCATCCAATCTCTCCCAATATCATTGTCTCTTCCTATTAACCCCTGTTTTATCAATCTAAAATCACAGTATCGGTCTCATTCACCACATTACCACACTTGACCTGCTTTAGGGTTAGTTGGTGGGTGTAAGATAAGGTTGAGACTGAATGGTGCCCTCAAATCAATGAGACAGTGCCAGTGAGAGGATTGGACACAGCATGGGTGAACACTGCATGTAAGGAGGTACTGCCTATTTACCTATGTGCAACTGATATGATTCCCCTTCTCACCACAACCCTATCCATATAAAGTACTGAAGGAGGGTATCACCAATCATTCAAATCTTGAGCTTTGTTGGCCAAAGTGAAGAGAAACACGTTTAGCCATGCAATGCATAGTAAATGCCAATAACTGATTTACATACATGAAACCTTAGGCTGCAGACACCGTCCCACAGTACTCAGCGAACATTACGCAAAATGCATGTTTGCTTTAAAGATGGGCTGACACTGACACAGCATTATGCAGCACTTGAAGTAGCTACCCCAATTGGTGGTGCTTATCAGTTGGACGTGTTGCCCTACTGATTACACACCCACACATGGGCTGTTTTTTACTCAATGGACGGGGGTACCCCCTTCCTATTTTCTTTATTTTGAGTCCCCATCATATATCATAATCACTCAGTTATGCATCAGCCAGTTAGGAAACGAGTTAAGCTACAACCCAGTACCCGTCATTTTTGAATAGGAAAACCAAGGCCTAACTTGTGATTGTTAAGATTATTTTTTTCTATAATTCTTCAAAGTATTCAGAGTATTTGCCCCGCGCAAAATATCTACGATATACATATGAAATGTTTCCCAAGTTTGGTTTAAGAGCCGCGGATTTCCACATTTGTGAATGTATGTTTAATCATTTTGTGTGACTGTGCCCCTCAGGGGGATGCGTAAATTGGGGGGTAAGGGTTCATAAAATGTGCCCTAAATGGTTGAATTTTGATATTCTGGTCATGGGGCTTGTCCTGCAAATGCGCAACATATGCATGCATATGCATACCAAATTGCATAACTATATGATGCCTAGAAAAAAAGTTATGACAATGTTTCTGCCTTGCATACTGTGCGTAAATGATGTGTATTGGGCAGGTACCACTGACCACTGACCGGACATATGAGGGTGCTTCCCGGGAGGTAGGTGGAGGGGGGGGGGGGTAAAAAGCTGTGAAAACTGCATGGCCAGGGCATTCTTGACACCTATTGTGTAGGGGGTCCGTCTAAACACGAGTTCTCTATGGGAAATTTTTCCAATAAATGCCCCTGTTATTTGATGAATAAAGTCGAATTATGTTGGTTCTAGACATGGTACACTATTACAATATGATATATTATCAATTCCTCTGTGGTGATGCTACTTGAAGAGTCTACGCCAACAGCATCGGCAGCAGGTTAAGTATGCGCATCTCCCTCTGCCACAGTGTGCAGCAATGGGTGTCTAATCCTTTCATGTCCTATTGATTTCAGTGAGCAATAGACCTACCAAACACGCACTGACAAACTAGAAAAGAAGTCAGCCATGGCCATTGACAAGAGGCTTATGAAACCAGGAAGACTTAAGAAACTAGGAAGATACTAAATGAATAGCTGATACCTTTAATACTGGAGGTAGACTTTGTTGAGGAAAATCCTAGCTACCCTCCTGCAACAATGCACCCCTTGCAAATTTCGACAAATCCTGCTAAAATACAACATGCCATCTTTATAGTTTTATTCACAACCATAACACCCATCCCTACCTTGATTTAGTGACCCCATGGATACTCATCTGTCTAAGCCGATACCCACCCAGCTGGTGATTTGCTGTTTTTATGCTAAGAAAGTCAAGCCTGATGTATAGTGTCATTCATCTCTGTAGACCCTCTAGTCATATGCAGAAACAGTTCAGTACTGTAGGAAACTACTTCAACCAAGGGTACCATAACAATTTATGTGAACACGTTTACTTCCTTTAGCACCTGTAAAAGTTGTCTCTGGTGTCTTGTAAATGGAAGGTCAAATCTGGCTGTAGCCCAATACAACAGTGTCGGACTGTACCAGTTACAGTATTTTTCTAAATGTCTTATTCTAGACGAGGTCATTTACAATGCTGCATGCACTATGTCAATAATGTCATTTAGGTTGGGATCTTGCAGTATGTTGTTGTTAATATTGCAATCAATGTATCTATTTAAATCCTTTTGGGACTGAAAGGAAATAGTATGTGGCATGATTTGCAAATAGGGCTCTTGTCCTGATTCCCAGTACATCTCATATAATCTGTGAGGAGGTGATCTGCTTTGTGGGACCTTATTTCAGGGTGCCCTGAGGTCCTTTTTCCCAGTGCTTATCATATTATGTGTCATTGAAGTGAACCTTAAAGCCATACACGGGACTACCATTATGTAAACAGTCACTCTTGTGCTTGCAAGACCTTCATGCGTACAACTGAGTTGTCTCCCCGAGTTCAATCATTTTCACATTCATCCAGGAAGGACATTTAAGCCACATGAATCATTTAATATTTTATCCTAGGAACCCATTCATATTCACATTCACCCAATGAAAAATTGGAGGTCCAATTCCCACTTCCCAGATAAGCTACCAGTTCTGCTGGTTATCGTAGAGTACTTAAAACAAACCTCCCCATTCTTTACTCTTCTCTGTGGTAGCCTCGTAGGCCTCTCTACATCATCTAAACCAGAGTGTTGTTATCTTATCACTTCATGGAGCAATTTTCTTATCATTGACACTGATTCATTGTACCATTAGTTTGTGCCAATATTCCAGACGCTGCCCATGACTCAAAATGTGAATCCACCATGTGTTAGTAAGTGGTAAAGAGAGGCAAGGACAAGGTAAATTGAATGCTTCTACAGATGTTATTGTCTCATATAGTACTGCATGTATTGTGAGCTGTTCAATAGGTATCTTTGCAGCGAACCTATTGTTTCTTCTGTCTGCCATTTCCTTGGTTGCTTGGTATGTTTAATGATATCAATAGTAGTACTTTTACAGCAAGAGTTTAAGCCCACTTTTATTTTAATGGCATGCCAACCTCTACTGTCATTATTTTATTGGATTGCCTCCAGAAACACATTTATATGCCTATTCAACTGACTTTGTATGCTTGCAACTTTTAGATTGACTACTAGAGCTGTTAAAATGGTCTTATATCACCTGCCTAAGGTACACCTGCCACCCATGTGTATAGGGTGCATCAAAATGATGCATTTCTTCCCATGCGGAATAGATTATGTTGAATATAGCCTTGTAAGTCAAGTCTTATTCCATTGAAGTCAGTTAGTCGAGAGAAAAATATTACCAGCATACTAACTTCTTGCATCCCACTACCAGCTGTCCTGCCATGGCTCCCAGGGTTAGTAACTAGACCAGTCACTATGACTCACGAGGTGGCACACCAGTAGTCTCTCTTCCCTTAACAGTACATCAGTATGCTCATAATATATGATGATTGCTTTGCAAAAGGACAAATAGACCAAATAATCAATATCACAAGCTACACCTCATGGGATGAGAGTGAATAGAATAGATAGAGAAGGAGGATTTCTTCTAATCATCCAACTAACTGTGTGATTTTACTATTGTTCTTAACGTGTCATTATTCTTAAGTCTTCCGACATTGGGGATTTCATCAAAAATAACAGATTCCTCAGGACATAGTAATAAGTATATATCTATTTTGTTTTTCTTTTAAAACAATGTTGATATGTCAAGTTATCAAAATCAATTTGGGAATAGTTGTGTACAGGTAAGGGAACGGGTACTCCAAGAAAAAAATTAACTTTAGAACTAATTCCGCGTGGATTCCCCTTTCTGCTTGCCTGCTCACACTTTCTGAGTATTACATTCTCTAGTCTGTAGACCGCTTCAAGCACCACCAAGACAAATTCTCATGGATTCACCTGGTAGGTTTGGGTAATTCATAGTATTCACACGGTGTGTAAAGGGGGATGTATAATACCGCCAGCGAAAAAGCCCTCACCATATTTGTAGCTTCAAACATTGACAAGGAAGAACAATTGATGGAAAAAGGCTTCTACCTATTCTACATTATTGATTCAATTATGTGTCTGTCAAGGAGCCACCCTAAGAGAAATTGGTGCCCATCTTTAGTCTCTCCCAATAAAGATGAGTGTGTAAAATAACACCACATCTAAAAAGAAGAATTCCGGGTCTGTGAGCAACTCAAAGCGAGCAGGCTTGGATGAGTGTATTCTGATATGCATGGACATCAAGAAATCTTTTCCTTTCCTGTACTCCTTGAACTATTAAATCCCCAAAATCAAATGCTCCCTTCTTTAGGGTGAGTTACAACTATAAGTAATAGTACCCTAACAGCTCTTTAGCCTGAGTATCCCAATGAGCCGCCCATGTGGCCCTGCTGAGATATTCTCAGTGATGGCCCATTATGTGAGCCATTCCCCAGCTATTTTCTAATAACACATATTACGATCTGATTAAAATACGGCAACTGTACATGTATGTAGCTATGGTCTAGGCACATTTGGCATGTTACTAGTTTCACCTTCTGTATCTCAATATTGTATGCAGTCACATATCAAACTGGCCTAATAACCATTATTATCATTAACCTCGTCCTCCTGCATGCTGTTCTACATTTCTAGGAGCTTTTAACGACAGCAATTATATTCACATCTGAATGAGTATTTAACATGCTGAACATACCCCAACATTATTGTAATAATCAGTAAATGCCTCCCAGACTGGATAAGCACATGAACTCTCTCCTATTCACACATCCATATATGCCTTAAGCTTTAACATTTTAACTCGACTGCAATATTCAAATCTTGTATCCAGGATAACTGCGCAGCATATCCAACAGTGTCACATACTAATATTCTGAAACAAAAATAAGCTTTTTGCTCGTCAAGTATATAAGAAATATAGCAGCAGGGCCTCTTAGACAAGCAATAGCATTGGCTTGCAAGGGAATATATATGCTTGTAGTGAGTTCTGACACTTCTGATTACAGACCCCATCAGTTTTGTCAATACACTGTGTGTGGTGATGTGCAAAGCTGAAAGGTGCTCTGACCCTGACAACATGGGAGCTGTGACACTGACAGTATACTCCAGATGTGATAGACATTGGTTTTGACTTTTATTCCCATATGTATACATGCGGTTTCCATACACCTTTCGTCTAGAGGAAGGATAACCAATGGATATATGAGGAATGACAAAGTTAATGACTGATATCCAACCATACAATTTCAATTCTTTTCAATCACAGCCAGCTTCCATAGCATGGATAAACAACTTGTATCATGCCAACTATCTGGATTCTTAAATTTAAATCAAATTTGATGTAAGATATCTAATCTGGTTTAATCTTGTGCCAGAAGATTCCTTTTATCATGCTAAATAACAGAGGATATAGTACAAACTTAATATGGAAACACCCATGTATCGCAAAACCTTGTGTATAAGCCTAACTCGCATATATTATATAGGATGCCCATTTTCCCTTTTTTTTTACCCCGGTTATGTTCATTCATTCGGTGTGTGTAAGATATGGTTGAGCCTGTATGGTGCTCTCAAATCAATGAGACAGTGAGAGGATTGGACACAGCATGGGTGAACACTGCATGACACCACCGATTAACCTACACCCGATATCACTCACCTTCCCACTGCGCTGCTATCAATATGAAACACTGAAGAAGGGTATCACCATGCCGTCAATGCAAATATAATGCATTGGCAAATCTTTAGCTTTGTTGGCCAAGGTGCAGGACCGATGGATTTACCCATGCAATGCATATTGAACGCCAATAACCGATTTACATGATTCAGTCCCCCTTTAATTCTTTAGGTGAGGCGGTATCTTTCCTATGTAAATACCCGGACAGCATTGGTCCCTTGGGCCCATATGTCCTTAACTTGGGCCAGCTGGGTTTGCCCATTTCTGTGTTAGGGTCCTTTTTGTCCAGGGCTAAAAGTGGTAGCACAGGAATACTTCTGTTACATAAATACGTTGTAAATATTTCAAAACATGCTGACATCTGATTTACCTCCAGAAATTACCGTCCATTGCACATTTTATGATGTGTATAATGGCAAGACAAATACATGTGTGTTCGCTATTATATCATGCAAATTTCGCCCCCCCCCCCATTTTTCTTATTCCCGACCCTAACACCCAATCCCTATCTCATTTGTTAGACTGGACCCATCATTACACTTATTCCTCTAGACATTCCTCTAGACAATTGCTGCATTTATACTACGGAGGTGAATAGTCTGATGGATAGCTCTAAACCTGCCTTATGCCCCAAGGCAATCGACTGAGCAGTTCCGAGATGCTCGCTTGCTCCAGATGAGGACAAAACTTTTACCCCCCTGAACATCTACCCCCTGAACTTTTACCCACCCCCTCTGGACAGATGCCCATATGGTTGAGTCACATCATGTGGAAGGGTAGATGTCCCCAGAGGTAGACGTCCTAGAGGGTAAAGGTCCAAGGGGGTTGATGTCCTAGAGGGTAAAAGTCTTTAGTGGGTAAAAGTCCAGGGGGTAGATGTCCAGAGGGGGTAAAGTCCTAGGGGGTAGATGTTCTAGGGGGTAGATGTCCAGGGGGGTAAATGACAGGGGATAGATGTCCGGAGGGGGGTAGATGTCCGGGGGGTACTTGTCCTAATACACTCCCATCTGTCTAACTGGATTCCAAGTACAGACATTACGACCATATGAATCATGTAAATGCACCAAGAGGCAGCAATGTAATTGGACGTACACACTCCCAGCCCTTCTCGTAAGGGAGCAGTCATAGAATGCTATAGTATATGGCATAAACTCCCCACTTATGTTGTTTTGGCTATTTCTGGCCCTTTTCAGGCTTATACCCCTACAGAATAACCAGTTTTGCACTAATTTATTCAAATTCTTGGTATATGTGAAAAAACATCCTAATAATTCAGGAAATCTCTATTTTTTGTGTATTGGCCCAATATTTTTCGTTTTCTGGCCCTCCAAATGCCAAAGGAACCTAAAAACCCCAAAAACGCTAAAAATGACATGTTTTACATGCTTCCCACGTGTACTGAGGCAGTAACAGCTTATTCCTAATATCATTTTCTATTAGGTCTATGGTATAGTCAATTGATTCACGAGGATTTCACCAGATATGTTTCGTATTTTTTTCTCCACAGTCATTTAAGTGTGTTTTGTGAGCAAAATATTCAAATGTCATTTCAGGTTGATACCTCTATAAAGTAAATAAAGAAGATCCACACAGTCTCTATTGTATCCCAGATTGTGAGGTAACTCTTGTGTCTTCTGCTGGAAAAAAGAAATTTTGAAAAATATCCAATAATCTTGCCTCCAGGAGCATATGTCTATTGGGATACATATTTTCCGTCACGGAGTCACCCGGAATATTCGTCACGGAGTCACCAGCCACCCTGATGAGAATTCAAACCTTCATAAAATTGTTAATACCCAATATATTTAAGTTATCTCTGGTTTTCCTGTGTCATACCCACTCCCTCTAATGTTCTAATGCAAAAATCCACCATTTTTATGCTCATTTATACAAGAAATAATTTCCATCACGGAGTCACCCGGGTGACTCCGTGACGTAAAATAGGTTAATAGGGGTACTTTAGGCCTATACTGTGCAAATTTGGTCTAACCAGATATCATGATGCTTCATATTTCTTAAAGTACACATGATCAGGACACTGTAGAGTGAATTTAACCAATAATGGGACCATTTTGAGGAAACTAGGGTAAAGTTGAGAGTATGTAGTTGAAATGTTCATATTTCTGATAAATGTTCAAAATTCATCGGGCTGTATCTCAAAAACTATTACTCAGAGGATATCCATTCTTGGTATGCTTCAAGATATATGTTGGCCCAGCTTGTGAACAAAATTATTAGTTGCTGTGATGTATTTAAAACATAAGGTTCATGATCATGGATTTTTGGTCACGGAGTCACCTGAAAAAAGGACAATAAACTTCACGAGGCGATAAAAACTGAACCGCTAGGGTTAGAAATGTATCAAAATGTGTTCCAAGGAGCCAAGATATATACCTTTCAATATACTAAACTTGTTTAAACATATTAAGAACTTTCTGATTTGTCCTTCCTCTATCCTAAAACAACATAAGTCAGGAGTTTGAGCCATATATATCCCTTTGCATTCTTTATCTAGTCTGGTCTCTAGGTCTCTGTGCATCAGCCAGCGCTATTGTCTTGTCATGGAGCTTCATGGAGCTATTATTCTGCCATGAAAACTGCCTAGTACTGAGATATTAGTCCGTGCCAGGTGCTGCCTAAGATTCAGAATGGTATCCACTATAATTATGTCACACGGAATTATCCTAAATGGATTTAATAATACAGTTAATGTAGCTACCAAAATAGCATGTTTTTTTATGCTTCTTAAAGTACCGTACCGTCATGTTGTAAGCGCTACAGCCCTTAGAACTTTAAAGGGCTGTTTACCCCTGGTGCTTATACAAGACAGGCGCTTATTAAAGATCCAATTCAGTGCATAAGAGTTTTTTTTCTCAAGGCTACCATACCCCGGCGCTAATACAAGACCGGCGATTATTCAATACCCAGCGCTCAAACGCGACGGTATGGTATACCAAGTATTGTAAAGGCTAGGTTTTCTAGTCACCATCTATCCCTCCTAGTATCAATTTAATAGTGTGCCATTCCCCTGATTAAATTCAAGTGGACTAGAAATTCTCAATCTAGCAGTATTTCTCTTTTACATCAAGAGCATTATGGGGCAAGGTGGATACCTCTCACCGTACCGCCATGATGCCCTTTCAGCTTTATCTCAGTGAGTTGAAGGAGTTGTCTCAGGCCAGTTTTATACTCACTCAACTACCTTCAGCATTACAATGTTACATCGAGAATGTTTGTATACTTGGGATTGTGTGGTATTCATGGTTGTACAATAAGGACTAGCGTGTCTTTTAATTGGTACTGAAAGGGGTCTGTCTAAAGTACATCTGCCGTCCATATGTATGGAATGTCTTGTCGACCTTCCCTTCCCCAAGTATGGTATATGTTTTTGGATGTATTATTTATTGGATAAAAGTTTCATCAACTTACACAATTTTCCAATGATTTATGACTGCATTTTAGATCTTCTTACGCTTGCCGGTCATAAAGGTCACCCAGTCATAGAGATCACTTGGTCATAGACTTGTATCGATCTGGTGGGACTTAGCCAGAAGCATCGGTCCACGATGGTGCTGGTACTCACTAAGGGCCATAACCCATTACTCGATTTGGTGGCATTATCGGCTGATACATTCACAAAATTATACTACAAAGTACTACATTGGGTCTGTTTGGTGAGGATGTATCGGCCGATAGTGTCTCCAAATCGGCTAGTGGGTTATGGCCCTTAACTTACATTATTGCAGTATAAGCCCATTGATGATAGCCGGGCTTTTTAGTACTTTATAATATAAACCAGCTTACAGGTGCATCATCAAAGAAGGAAGCCAGGTGAAATACAGAAAGGCTAGAATCGCATATTAGGGGAGTGGGTAGTATGTGGGGGAAAGGTGGTGAGAACTGGACGTGTGCCCATCTAATTAGGGATGATACCATGCCACCCAAAGACCATAGTTTAATGCTACCTCCTCACACACTCTATACTTTAGACGGTCGTTGCAGTCTTGGCTCTGGAGTAAATTGTGGAATATACATTTTCCCCTGGTCATATTGCTCTCATCGATAACTACATGTTACAAAGGGTAGGGCTGGAGACCACCCACCTTTAACCAGTGGCCCTCTATTGATGTTGAACAGGTGAGTAGTGTGTGCTTACCAGCTGGTGGTGCTAAAGTTAAATAAACCTCTCTTACAACTTCCATGCTCTATCGCCTTGAGCATGCTACTACTAGGCACAATATAAATGTACACAACTTTTACCACGCTCCCGATTAAGACACATATCCCTTTGCCAGAGATCTTTCGAGAAGTATTTCACTGGGTACAATTTCTTGGTGAACTTTTATCCACCTCGCCCAGCCGGATGTTTGACTATCTACTGTGGTGAGCTAGTCACCGAGGTATTTCACATCGGATATATTGGCCAAGAGGGACGGTAAAGATTCAAATCAAAAGTGCATTTTTGACAAAATTAACTGTACTTGAAAGAACACCCCCCCCCCTAAATTTCCCTATGTGTATCAACCCCTCCGACCACTCCCAACGCCAACCTTCATACTTTACACACACAACTGATTCAGCTAATATTACATGCACTCACTATTGAAATTGAAATTGACCTCCCTGTCCTCTATTTAGCTCCAAGTCCCCCTCCCCCACAACGGTATTATGAATCCCATACCCAACTGATACCCATTTATCCAGTGTATTGCTGTGATCATGCAAAGGAAGACAATCCTGATTAATGCCGTTATTCATCTCTGTAATGCCTTAGCTCATAATGATACTGAACGGCTCTGGACATCGCTGCTCCAGCCAAGAGGAACATAAGCATGCCCCCTCAGTTACCACACATAAAGCCACCATTTGTCAACTTTGGACATAGCGCAATGTGCTACCTATAGGGTCACACTGTACAATGCAGAGTGGTCTCTTACTTCTTATTCTAGATGTGGTCATTCGGCATCATGCATGTCTACACGTACATTGCCCTTGTGAGGTTAGATTTAAGCCGCAAGAGAATGGTCTTTTACAATCAGCCTTAAGTTTAAGCTGAAGTACAGTAAAGGCATGTTTAATACTGAACAGATACATGCTGACTCTTCGAGAAACTGGATACTGATCTTCAAAACCACCTACATGGCTTTCAATATGCCAGCAGTCAGTTGAGTCCACAGGCATCCACTAAGTCCTAAACCTATGGGGGGAGAGCTGTGATATGTAGTATATACATGAAGGCCTGCCACCTGGATTTCGGCCATTTTATTTTTATTGTTGTTGTTTGTGGTGTTGCATATGGTGTAAGGGGGCGACTTTACTTCTTCCACATATGATAAATACTCAAGCAGAGGTAAATAGATAAATATATTTTTATTTACCTTGTATAAATTGCCTGTATTTATATTAGTCAGATTGATAATTTTCCTATAAGCCTGAAGCTTAATCACACAGTGCACTGCAGATTGCCCATGTGGAAAGTGCTCTGCAGCTATGTTGACACCCAGATGAAGGGGGACTAACATAAAATGTGCTATTATGCACAATGTCATGTAAAATATACATTCATGGGGTCTGCATATGTTTTGTATTTCCATATATATCAAAATGTGGCAATGCATATTATTGTATCTTACTCCATTTCTGCATATGAGCCCCAACACCCAAGTGTCTAGATGATCGAACCATTTGAGTGTCGGGCCTTTCTATATTTAGAACAACACACCTCTCCTCCCATAGGCTTAGGACACAGAGTACGCCTGTGGTTGAGTCTGTAAACACATGGTACTTTGGCTGATTAACACATTTCGTATTCATCTAGGAAATCGAGTAAATCATCTCCCTCAAGGCAAATGGTTTTCAATTTATCCAGAAAAGACATTAAACGCACATAAATCATTTCTAATCCTGCCCTGAGCCTGCATTATATTCATCTTGACATTTACACAAGGAGCAACCTAACAACGGATTCATTCACTTCTCCATGATAAGTGATACGTGCTAAAATGGCATAACCTCCTCTGCATTCCTTAACCGTCTGGATAGGCTAGGCTCTCTGTATGAGTTAAATCAGAGTGTTGTTGTCTTATCACCTCATGGATCAGTTCCCTTGCAAGGACACTGATTAATGGCAACATAAGTCTCTGGCAAGAGTTCAGAGGCTGTGCATGAATCACATTTGTAAACCACCATGTGGTAGTATATTCAGTGGGCACGGAGTGAATTCAATGTTAACATTGGTTATTAATGTTCAGTTGCTGATTCTAGTTCAGGTAAACGCGTGCTGTCCATCCATCCGCATTACTGGTTTGCTGTGCCATGCAATGATTATCTTCAACATGAATATTAATTTAACTTTCCTACTATAATCAGTATTGTGTCTATATCCCCATATTAATACAGGTGGCCACATTTATTTTACTGTAAACTACCTACAGAAGTTGACAGTTTAAATTATCGGCTAATCAAGGAGATGGCGGGTTTATACACCTTTTATGCTATGTGTAGAGGGTACCTACACTAGGTTCGGATAGGGAAATATAAACAGATGTATTTCACTATGAAATGTATACACATGCATCACTCTTTGAAATCGCAACAGTGTTGTAGCAGAGTTTCAGTGCAGCTTGTAAGCATCATTGGGCTTTAAAATTCCATGGGTCTAGCAGCCATCCGTGTGAAAGTAGAAACAAGGGGCCCAAATTAGCGGTATTAGACTAATCCATCAACTTCTGGGTGTTGGCGTTGAATGACCTTCATTACCGTGTTAAATGCAGAACATTCGATACCATCATTCTAATTTTCCCTGTAGGACTAGCTTTTTCTCTTTTGACATTTGGGCAATGGTTGCTGCTGAATAACCCATTGTTCTATCTTTTTCCACCAACTCTGAGGGTTCCTGCTGTAATGCAAGTTTAATTCAAGGTGCTTCTAAATTGCTATTAATTTCATAAACAGTTCACGAAGGTAGAAAACCTATCCATGAAGCACACATCTGTCCCAAAATCGACATCATGTATTTTATACCCAGTGTGAACCAAACAGAATTAGGTTAACATCCGAGAGGTAGATTTGAAAATCCTTTTTCGATACAGATATAGAAGGGTACCCTGTAAGGCATTGCCCTGGAGACAGCTGTACCACTGTGACCTTATTTATTGAAGGCTGCTTCAGGGATCACCAACACAGAATCTTTATGGATTCACCTGCTAGGCTTGGGGAATTGAGGGCATCTATATTAAAATTACTTGCTGTGCAAGGCCAGAGCCAAACTGGACACACCATAGCTATTTTCCATCGAGGACAACCAGGAATTAATATTTTATTAAGAAGTTTTTCTCACAATTTACAGTATCATATGTAATTGATAATTATGTTGAAAAGACCTACTAAGACATATCTCAGAAAAAGAGTTGCAATATTGAGATGAGGTAGATAGAAACAACTGTCAATATACATCCAATATTATCTACCTACTTCATAAACATTGACTCATAATGAAATGTTTACCTAATGAAAGGTATTTACATAGTATGTCCTCCTTTCATTTTGGCATCACTCAAACATAATGAACAGCCCTGAAGTAAGAATTGGTAGACGCCATTCTACTGCATGCCTGTGATATCGTTGACAAAGCACAACGTTATCTAGAGATATCAAAATTCCTAGACTTATTATAATTGAGTGCAAGCTTTAACAGACCATCAACATCGTTCAAAAGTTACTTTTAGTGTTCCCGCATATCACATTACCCATCAACGAGAAGCTACTGGCAGTGTAGTCCCCATCGTAACCTAGCAACCACGTGAAGAAGGTGAAAAATACAACCATAATAAACGTGTGCCACAAATTGGGAGCTGGGGAGCAGCTCAAAGTAAGCAGGGTTGGGCAGGGGTCCCTTGCAATTACAAGAGCAGCTCTTTATGTGCCAATTCCAAGGCCGTCTGGGTGGGTGCATGTTGAGATCCATGAACACTAAGACCCCTTTCTTCACTATAACCCCTGAATTATTAAACATTTCAAATCATATTCTTCCTCCAGTGGGGCGCCTCATGTTAAGGCTGCATTCAATATAATAGGCAGTTTGAGCAGCTCGGTGGTGGGTTCAGTAAGGTAATGAGCAGGTTGTGAGGGCTGTGTGAACCGCTGCAAGAAATGGATCAATCTATGAGTCATTTCCCAGATGCTCACTAAGAAAATGCACTTATTGTATGCTCTGATCAAGATATGATGTCACTTTCTAAATCATGAATCCAAAGCAATGTTCCTAACATCTGAACATAATGAGCACTGTTAAAATATATGCTCACGAAGATCTATCATTACAGTATTTTAATGATTTAAACAATGCATTCTGATTTATTGTCAATGAGGGCTGCATAGCTGAACAAATGTATCCCTGCATATGCCATCTTATATCATCCAAGTTAACAACCCCGAATGTCCAGCAACATCATGGAGCTATATCCTACAGGAGACTGGTTGCCATTGGTAGACGTCTTCCAACAGCTGGCCAGGAATGAGTGTAGTCGAAATAGCGTCAGGATTGCTGCTAACAGCAAAGGCATTGACTTGCAAGGTGGAATTGAGTTCTGACACTTCTGATTACAGACCCCATCAGTTTTGTCAATACACTGCATGTCATGATGTGCAAAGCTGGAAAATTCTCTGACCTTAACAGTATGGGAAATTTGACACTCACACTAACAGTATACTCAGAGGGGAGGGGAATAGTCCTGATTTGTATCAGCTGAAAGTATCTAGGTGTGATTCTCTCATCCCTAAAATATTTGAAAGTAGATATTTAGAAGTAAAGCCCTGATGTTGGGACCACTCCCAACTATAACAGGCACTTTTCCGATAAAGCGACAAGAACCATAAGAGGCAGTTTCCCTCTGTGTAGCTCCATCTTCAAGGGGACCATCTGGTACATCTATTCATAGCACAGAAAATACTTTCCGCGAAAGAACTCCTGTACAGTGGAAACTTCAGTACTGGTAGGAGTGTTACCTCCCAAAGCAATAGGTGTATTGAACTGTCTGCACCTGAGCAATGCCATAATGGAGACTCGGTATCCACCATATTGATGTCTATTCTACAGCCTCTCATCACAAAACCTCAGACAATAGAGTGATATACAGAACTTTACACATGAAGGCAACACAAAGACTTTGAGTTCAACCAACAACTATGAATTTTAAATTATCACCCAGATGGAGAGGAACACCTCTGCAAATCAGCAAATGAAAGTGTCTGCTACATCAATAAAATATCATTTGATGTTAAAGGGAAGCTTAATGCAGTAAAATTAGACTGAAGGGACTGCCAAGGGGGAAACGAGTTGATGTTTTAATATTCCCGTATGTGTTATACAGTAAAGAGATGAGAGATATGTGTCAATCTTCGGCGATACTTTGTTGTCTATAGAATTGGCGAAGCCCAAACAACTTTCCAAACAGATTAGCATGTTAAATTTGCTATTTTCCTAAAGGACATTCTGAGGTTGTTTTTGGATTTGAGATCATGCAGACTAACTTCCAATGTAGTTTTCATTAATATAAGGTCATTGTGTATTAATGTAAGTAGATACCAAACTAATAATGATCTTTAATACATTATAATGATTGCTCTTTGAAAATATAATACATCTTATTGTATTGAATTGAATTCAAGTTATATGCATAGCTCTAATCAGTCTGCTAGCTGTTGCTTCTCTGCCTATCAACACGTATTCCGCTTTGCCATGATACATTTCCCATTCTATTCACCAAGGAAACTGAGTTAAAGATCTGCACCAGAGTCAATCATTCTCCCATTCATCCAGGGATGACATTAAAAAGGCATGACTCATGCCATGTTTTATCCTGCAAACCCATTTATATTTACATTCACCAGCGAGAAGTCCCCAATGCCCCATGATAAGAAACTAGTTATAGAATGCAGTATAACCCACTGCATTCTTCACCCCGATGGTAGGCCTCTCGATCTACATCAGCGAAAGCAGAGGGTTGTTATCTTATCACTTGATGGAGCAATTTCTTATCATGGCCGCTGATTTATCGTGACATTAGTACGTGCCAGGATTTCAGGGGCTGCCCATGCATCAAAATGGGAATCAACCATGTGCTAATCAAGGGGTAAACAAGTGCAGTCGATTTCAAAATATATTCAGTACATACTTCCCTTCTATAATAGAATGGAATTACTGAGAATCTATACTCAACAATGGCCTATTTTGTTACGATTTGTGCCTTTTGTATAATAGCTCTGATTAAATGTTTTATTAAACACGACTCGCACCCTTATGACATGACCCACCTCGAATTCTTCACCGATTTCCCTGCAAACACTTTCTTATGTAATTCATGAGAGATCTTCAGAGGGCTCCTATGGTCAGTTGTATGCTCATTGTGCTAGCTTCATCTTTAATGACACGGCGTCACATCATATAATTATCATAAACAGTATATACACACAGAATACTGAAGTCAAACTTTGAATGCTGATGTCAGCAGACCTATCATAATTGAGTGCAATTATTAACAGATCATCAACATCTTTAAAATGATCTATATTCTATAATAGGTACCCAGAGTAGCTTTATGGTCCCTGTTAGGCGATGCTCATTTTGAAATAGCTCAGTTTTTCAGCATATCCACTAATAATGTGCATCAAAGTATGGTCCCTTGGATGCTATGAATCTATTTTCAATACTATACCTTCCCAATGTCTACTCTCAGTTCAAGTTACTATAAAAAGAATCTTCTCCCAATGCATGCAAAATAGCTACCTTTCAGGTCTAGATAAGTAAAGCACAAATATCCCGAGGGACCCTGGAGAATACATTCGTTGTAAGCAGCAGATGGCTTTCAAGGCTAAGTATAGCAGAAATGGAAACAGGAACATTGGTCCAAGCCATAGCATTGGCATTGGCTTGCTCGGTGGAAAGGCCTGTAGTGAGTTCTGACACTTCTGATTACAGACTCCATCAGTTTTGTCAATACACTGTGTGTGGTGATGTGTAAGTCTGGGAGATGCTCTGACCTGGCGGTATGGGAGCTGTGACACTGACAGTATACTCTAGAGGATGTCAAGTGCGGGAGGGAAATTGGTTTTGACTTGTATTCTCAGATGTGATGCCAGTTAATATGCACACTTGCTCTATAGGCAAGGTAGTCATTATGTATAAGCACATATGAGTGATCAATAATGGTGTCTGTTGATGACATTGCTATGCCTATTATTGTATACTGAATTCCACAAAATACCAATTAATGTATCGATACATAAATCAGATATGGATGCGCATGTCATTCAAAATGCAGCATTTAACCAGAAAGAATGCAGGGAAATATAAGAACTTCTTGATATACAACCACCAAATGATATACCCTACATTTTAAATAGTGAAAGCTAAAATATTCCTTTTACACTTTGAACCAAAACTATATTCTGCTATCCATGTACCCTAATACCGTAATATATGTACTGTACATCTACCGTGGATTGTGCTGCTCAGCTACATTGACTTCTTACAGTGTAGGACGCTGATGGATCCGCCTGATATATTGCCACAGTGGGTGGGACTGACACATTTGTATTAAATCCATGATATCAAATACGGTTTTCCTAAAGTATGAAGTATAGTATGGTAACTTGAGACAGAAGAAAAGACAATAACCTATATTCATTTCAGGATGTACTTGCTATCAGTATACTAGTTTACAACACACTCAAGGCTGAAGACTCTAAGGACTAGAATGCAATGACAAACAAGTCAGTCATGCATAGTACCATACTTGCACTGACTATATGAACCAGCTTACAAGTGCAGCGTCTCAAAAGGAGGCTAGCTTAAATACAGAAAGGCAGAAGCCTATAAGACTGCCTCAGTAGATTCTCCAGAGGGAGTGTGGAGAGCGTGTGTGGATGGTTGGTGGGAACTGGATGGGTGCCCATCTAATCAGGGATGATACAATAGCATTCAAAGACCAGAGTTTAACACTACCTCCACACACACTCTCTAGAGGACCCACATGGATTATGTTGTTGGGGAAGTGTCGGTCGTCTACCTCTTCTTTCTTCCTGTTATTTCTGAGGCATTATGCAAACATACACACAATGCGCATGTCCTTAGTGCCCTGTAGATGCACTGGGTGGGATGGGGGGGGGGGCGCGAAGGGATAACATTCTATCATATTATATATGATATGTATAGAAATGAAGGAAATTACAATTTCTTTTGGATCCGAAACTGCAAGATCAAGATATTCCTTGAGCCACGGACCACACCAAACATATCAGTTTTCAATTATAATGAGAACCACCAGGGATTTGTTCAGTATTTTTTGTGTAGCTTCACAAGGAATGAAATCTCTTCTTCTACGTAGTTATAGAAAGAGGAGGAGGCATACGTCATAACCCACGGATCAACCACTGTACAAAGGTCTTTGTTCAAAGAACTGTTCACATCTCAGCAATGTTGTCATGGGAATCTGTATGAGCCATATTGATTATTTCCTCAATTCTCCAACCTCTTGTCGCAAAATCTCATCGTCATGAGCCAACCTGTGGGAAAAAGCTGACACCCAACACAGAGTGCATCATTCGAGGTCACCAGGAGGAGAAGAAGCTATGAAGAAGCAGAAAAAAAGTGTCAACTGAACCAAGCCCTAAAACCAGACTAAAGGGGACTTCAGGGGAACACACATTATGAAGGTTAACATACTAAGGGAGTGATCATTTTTTAACAACAGGGGGGGGGTGGTGGGTTTCCATGCGGAGCGCGCGAAATTTTTTACCCCCCCCCCCGGTCAAGGGGTCAACATTTTTCCACCCCCCCCCCCCTTAGGGTCGAAAATCGGCTCGCGCGCGGGCCCTTTGAAGCATAGTAACGCGCGGGCTTTTTGGCTCAAAACAGGTTAAATTTTTTTGCCCCCCCCCCCAAGAGGGGTCCAAATTTTTTTGCCCCCCCCCGGGTCAAGGGGTCCAAATTTTTTTGCCCCCCCCCAAACCCACCACCCCCCCTGTTGATAATAAATGATCACTCCCTAAAGGTCAAATCCCACAACGCTAGAGAGGGTCAGAAAATGATGTGAATTGGTCTTATTGCCGATGTTGGGCCCTATTTTGGCTAACATAAGTCCAAATCGGTGAGAAAGGGTTGCCTTTGTCTTGTGATTTGGGAAATCACAAGGATCAAATGAGTTAGATATTTGCCCCCGGAAGGCCTAGAAAATGTTGCTTATTGGATTATGTCAATGATTTGGCTTATATAGGGGGGGGGGACCCTCCAAATATCTTTTGGCTAATTGAGAGGAAATAGTGAGGACAAATCATACTGTGAAGTAACTCCCCTCAAACAGATCCATTTACCAGTCCTGGACACAACACTTTGCTTGCCTATTATTGACCACTGTGGGATTTGGAGAGGCATAAGATCATGGGACAAGTGTTGCGATTTACAATATTGGCAATAGTTGCCCCTTGTTTTTATGTCAATAATCAACACTTTCTGGCCCATTTTTCGCGTTGTGGGATTTGACCTTAAGGGTTTAGAACGTCATCTGCAGCCACCACCCTATTAAACATATTTTAGTTGTAATTTTCATACTGCTCACAAGGTGTGTATTCAACAAATCTCGAGGACAGGTCATCTGTCAAGTTGTTATCTGCTATGGCCTGCATTATGGTCCTTTTTGCAGATCGTGCCTCTAAGCCAGAAGGATAAGTGACAAGAGAAATGATGGATAGAATGCAAATGTATAAATGTACTGACAAATGACGGATAGCCATGCCACTACTGAAGAGATGTCTTTAAATTTTTCGAGTTGAAGGATCTCTGTTCATCAATTTAATTCGAGAAAAAGTTTAAAGATCAGGTGTACCCTTAATTAGATATTGACAAGAAATACATAGGTGGATCCGTTGTGGTACCCCACAACAACATCATGTGTAGTGCGTGTATAAGACATCCTTTCGGTAGTGTGTGTTGGCAGGAGTATATATACGTAAAGGTGACTTCATTGTTTCTATCTCTATAGAAAACCACTATAAGCCTGTTTCCTACAAATACAATCGACCAGTACAAATAGAACTACCTCGTGTTGACCTGGTGGCTATAGGGTACAGAGTATGGCCTCATGCCCCCTTCACTCCAGTCCTGGCTCCCACCGACCCTGGAGGGCTGGGTTAGACACGCTACAGTCCCAGGTGAGGGAGTGCACTCCACCACCTAACCTCACCCCATACCGAAGGCTTTAAAAATTTAACAAAGGCTTTGTATTGGTTCTACCACGGAGGAGAAGCGTGCCACTCCCTCCAGTGTGGCGAATACATCCATATACAACAGATCTCATATAGAGCACTCCCTTGGGGAGGAGGTCGGTGGCTTAGCTATGCCCTTTTCCTCCTGCTCCTATCTTATAGATTAATTTCCGCCTCGTGATAGTTTGGTGTGGGAAGGTTAACTGCAAACCACAAATACTGTAAACATACGTTCCCTTTCCCAAGATGCAGGATATAGAGCACCCTGTTCTACCTACCAGGCTACAATCTCTTAAGAGCACAATTTTACAAAAAACGGGAAGCGACGGCTGAGGATTTTTGCTTAGCATTAAGACATGACTTTGTCATTTATGTGTGTTCACTGCTGTAAAATACTAATTTGGATGTGTTATACCTAATTTTTTCTTTTCCGATCATTTAGTACAATGTACATAGAATTCATTTCTAGCCAATTGGTGTCAAATGCAGACAAAACATCATTTCTACAGCTAATCATGCCAGAAGTAACTTTAAATAGGTTTTATTTAGACCTAAATTGGCCATTGACAGGTTTTTGACAGGCTTCTCAAGCGTTTAAAGTATCCAGTATGTTCCAAGTTTGCTCTTGAGACCCTTTGCATGAAACATGGACTTCGAATTCCCAAAACACGTCTGTCCATGGTTATCAAAACTATATTAAGGTGGGATTTGGGTGATTATCTGCTGATATATGGGGCAAAAAGTGAACACAAGGAAAACTCTTTAAATACTCTTTGAAATGATTATTTATCTTAGCTGAAACCTGTTGTAAAATTCCCTGAAGGTAAGCATAGTGGGATGGCCGAAACAGTGTTCATCTGTACTCTGTCCAAACGCAGGGCAAAAGGGCACACCATATTTGGCTGCTCAGCAAAACTTGAAAATTGAACAACTCAGCAACTACTTGTCTCATTGACTTCCAGTTCAAAGCTTTTAAAAGAAACAGATAGTGACTTTCTAATTGACTTGGAGAGCAGACAGTCTACTAAGAAGTGATTTCTGACATTTCCGCGGTAACTTTAGAGCTTCACATATCAGGAACTTGACGTGCTGCTGTGATCAATGTAGGCTCAGATGCAGCAGGATTTTGTTTTACAATTTCTATTGACTTTTTATTTGAGAAACATAAAGTGGCTATCAGTGATAATGGTTTGAGTGATGAAAGGTTGCGGAAAGTTGAACATTTCAGATAATTTCATCATGATGGCAATGTACCAGTCCTGCATTTTTCAAAATATGTGACACCATCTGCGGCGAAAAAAAACCTTAGGGAGTGTTCATTTATTAATTACAGGGGGGGGGGTGGTGAGATTTCGCGCGGAGGGGCGAAAAATTGTTACGCCCCCCCCCCTCGAGAGCGCGTGTAACGATTTGCGCCCCCCTCGCCGAAGGCGCCGAAAATTTTTCGCCCCCCCCCCCCTTTGAACTATAGTAACGCGCGGGCTTTTTGGCTAAAAAGGGGCTTAAATTTTTACGCCCCCCCCTCAAGAGGGGTCAGAATTTTTTACGCCCCCCCCTCAGAAGGGGTCGGAAATTTTTACGCCCCCCCCCCCCAAACCCACCACCCCCCCCTGTAAATAATAAATGAACACTCCCTTAGTGCAAGGTGCATTAAGGTCCCTTTTCCCAGTACATGTCACATATGCAAATAATGATTGTAAAATCTGGTAGCCCATCATGTTAGCTTCAAAGTCATATCTGGATCACCATTGTAGATACAGTGGTGGTGAAATGATCAGTGATTCCTTGAAATCAACAGGGGTAAACTATGTTTTCCAGGTCTTGTCTTGGTCACATGGAGTATAGCGATGAATCTGGTTTCTCCATACACGCAGCCATGTTGCCGGATGTTGCTCTGAGATCTCACGGGAAATTCCGTGCTCAGAGCCAAGGTCCCGTCGGAAGTTACGTACCAAGGGCGAGATATGCTGGTTACTGAAGTGGCCCTCATATAATCCCTTTCATGTCATTGGGAACCAGCACTATTGTAGCTGTTTATCAATAGGTCATGGGGCACAGAAGTTTGCAGTTTACACAACACCGACACATCACCAAACACATTACCTCCTCTATCCAGGAACGACAAGGAAAAGAGCAGGTAAGAGTCTATTCTTCACCATTCCGTAATAATGAGGTACAGTGGCTAGAGTGGGAGTGTAATTGCTGTAGAGAGGGGTGTAGACACACGGGTGCCCATGGAGTCCAGGGGCAGGAGTGGACAGCCTACAGCACACTGTGAGTGTGACTGCAGAGCCCTGCACCGTTTCCTAAGCCTTAATAGGGAGTGATCATTTATTAGTTACGGGGGAGGGGGGATTTGGGGGGAGGTATAAAGATTTTCGACCTCTCCCATAGGGCCCCTATGCCCCTTTTTTTCAGCAAAAAAAAAGCCTGTGCATTGCTAAAGTTTGAAGAGGGAGGGCAAACAATTTTGCCGTCTACGTTGTTTTTTTTTGATGGTTTCATCGTTTTATTTTGTCCCACCTTGCATGAGAAGTAGTAACCATACATGTATTTTCTTATCATTCACGACAAGAACTAATCCATGTCAACGATGTAGAAACAAAAGTATCCTGTACTGAACTTATTTCGTTGGCACCATACTCAGAGTATTATTATACACAACAAGTACTCAAGCTTATTGGTTTACTGAACAAAAATAGAGTTAATACCATACCCAGATACCATACCTTCTATACCTTCCTAGAACCTTACATGTTCAGTTGGTGCTATACACAGAGTCTTATTATACACAACAAGTACTCTAAATGACTGGTTATCTGGACAAAATAAACAATAGGCTGCGTTTTAGCTGTGAGGCTAATTCGAGGGCAGCAGCCGTACCTGGTGTAATAATAACTTCCTTGTAGCACTACAGTGTGCACTTGACAGGCGTCCAATGTATTAACTTTCATACAATCATTGCATGTGTACTAATCAGTTCAATTGTGCTCTCTATGATTTCTAGATAATTCACAGCTACACAGTACATTACATCCAAGGCATTATTCTTCATACCCAAGAACTTTGATACCCGTCACTTCACTGATTCCTTTACAGATTAGTCCTTTGTAGGTGCCATCAGTTTAATAAGAATTTTGGTTATGTATGTATGTGTAGGATTGGAGTAGGGTGTGGATCCCCATCAGGGAATTTCCAATTTCGGTTTGTTTATTTCAAGGAATTTAGAAATTTCAAGTTTAAATTTGTCGAGAGTTTCTAAAGATCGGTCCTCTGGCTCTAAATCATTCCAAACAAAGGCTAATGTATGCTCTAGGCTTCTAGTGTAGGCCCCACTGTGGGCTGTGTGACATTTGAGAATAGGTCCCTCCCAGGCCCTCGTGTTAAGATTCCTATGATCTTTATATTTGTCTTTTCTACTTCTGATGTAGGCTTCTTTAAGCTGGTGAGCATACATCCTGTCCTCCAGCATGTTCAACTTAGCCACTGCGTGAATTTGGTACGTAGGAGTAAGATGATCTACCCTTTGTGCTACCTTTAACCCTCTATTTTGAGCTTTTTGTCTCTTCTTTAATATGTCCTTCTTCACACCTGCATATAGTATATCCCCATACTCAATAATAGGTGATATATAAGTCTTATACAAGAGTATTGCCATATATACATCAATGAACGCGCTAAGCCTAGCCATTTGATACGTTCTGAAAGCAGCCGTCTTCAATTGGTGATTGGCAAACTTTTCATATGATAATGACTTATCCAATATCACTCCTAGGTATTTGTACTGTTCCACCTCATGAATAGGCTCGTGGTTTATCACTAACTTGCAATTATTCCAATGCACCTGACCTGAAAAACACATAAACTTAGTCTTTTTGCTATTAATTGTTAACCTATTAATTCTACACCAATTATAATAAAGGTCCAGATCCTCTTGCATTTTCAAATTCAATTCTTTCTGATTTTTACCAGTTACATATAAAACAGTATCATCAGCGTATAACAGTACCTTGCTATGTTTACATATTAGCTCCATGTCATTGATGTATAATAAGAACAATAAGGGTCCCAAGATCGAGCCCTGAGGGACACCACACTTAATATCCAAGTTAGGTGACTTATAGTTGTTGGCCAATGTACACTGTTTTCTACCTTTGAGATAATCCCCCAACCAAATACCTGCCTTTCCCACTATCCCATATCTGTCACACTTCCTAAGTAATATGCTATGATCCACAGTATCGAAGGCCTTTTTCAGGTCAATAAATACAGCCAGGGTGTTATTACCAATATTTCTTTCTCGTAAAATGTCATCCGTCAATTCCCCTATAGTTTGAATAGTTGAGTGCTCCTTTCTATAGCCCCCTTGTATTGCAGACAATAAATTGTTTTCATCTAAATAAGCCATTAAGTTTCTATGTACAATTTTCTCCAACAGTTTTGAAGGCAAAGGTAACAAGGATATTGGTCTATAATTCTCAACCAGGGACAAGTTGCCATCTTTTGGGATGGGGATAATAGTTGCCTCCTTCCAACATTCTGGTACCTTCTGTGTTGCTAATGAACATTTAAACAAGTGTGTACATTGTGTCACCAAATGTGTGAATGCATCTTTAAGAACCACAGTGCTTGCTTGACTAAAGCCTGAAGACTTATGTACATTGATGTCTTTGATCAGTTTAGCTACTTCTTCTTCACTCGTGGTAAACTCAGTTAACTCACATTGAGCTGTGGGGAAGTTTGGTACCCAGTTAGTGTGATTACCTTCTGACAACTTAGCACCTATGTTAGTAAAATATGTGTTTATTTCCTGGGCAACTTTATCAGACTTAATTATCTCCCCTGTGTCTCCCGACATCAATGATATAATTGTCTTATCATTATTTCCTGGTAGAAGCTCAGCAATTTCTTTCCAGAACAGTCTGGGATTGTTTCTGTGCTCATCCAATTTCTGCTTAACATGGGTACCCTTTGTCTTAATGACCAACTTAGAGGCTTTATTTCTGTCCTTGTTAGCCTCTTTTAACGCAACATAGCTTTTTGATAACTTTGCTTTGCTAACTATCCTATCCTTTTCTTTCAAGTTAGACAATAGGTCATTAGTCAACCACGGTTTTTTATTACCCTTGACTTTGTATTTCGTCCAGGGACACAGGACATCTAATACATGTACAATTCTATCAAAAATAATTTTCCAAAGAATATCAACATCTTGAGTATTATAAAATATATTCCAGTTAAATGCATTCAATGCTCTCGTGAGATTCTCTTTGGTATAGCTTTTCATCCTTCTGCAGTCTACAAAGTCTTTGACTGTGGAAACTACCCTGTCTACTTTGGAAGTGACATACACCATGTCGTGGTCACTGGGACCAAATTGTACAGTACCAGCTTCAACTACTGTGTCAATGTTAGTAAATATTAGGTCACGACAGGTTTGACTCTTTGCATATCTAGTGGGAATGTTAATAAAGTTCATCAATCCAAAACCCATCATACCCTGTCGAAATTTCTCAGCCTCCTCTCCCATGGCAATCATGTCAATATTCATGTCCCCCAATACATAAATCTCATATTTGTGTAGTCTATGGACTCTGGACAATATTTCCTTGACTTTCTTCCAGAACAAATCAAAGTCCCCTTTGGGGGGTCTGTATACATTGAGAATTAAGATATTTTTCTTTTTCTCCCTTGCTATCATTACTGGGAGTAATTCCAATTCCTGTGTACTAACAACCTGTACATCCTGACAACAAGTGACTGTATATTCATCTTTAATGTAAGTAAGCAATCCCCCAGACTTTTTTAATTTCCCGTTCTCCTTCCAGGTTCTATCAGATCTAATTGTTTGGTATCCGTCAAGCTTGTAGTTACCGGTAATATTCTTTTCCTCTAGCCACGATTCAGAACATGTTATTACATCTAAAGCACTCCTGTTAAACATTATTTTAAAGTCCTCTATACAATTTCTGATGCTACGCAAATTTAAATGTGACATGTGAAAACCCCAATCTGTGGCGAAACTCCCGACATCTTTGTGTACTTTAGTCATTTATGTATATGTTCCTGAATGTGGACCACTCCCCCCCTCCTACCTCCCTTGTTGATGGATTCCTACATGAGATGATAATGGTATAAAAAATTAAAAGGGCAGTAATAACTGCATTCCTGATAAACATGGGTCAATATAGGAGCTATAGCACCTGACAGGCGTTCATTTTAATTACAAACAACCAAAAACAAAAAAAACAAAAACAAAAAACAAAAAAATTTTGCAGTTCAAGATATACCTTCCAGAAACAACATATTTCCTTTCGCTCCCTCATAATCCTCTTATCTTCATGACAAGTGGAGTAATCTACGTACTGATAAGGGGTAGAAGGAGATAGATAAACTACTACTAAATATAAACACCGTCCTAATGTAGCCTCCCTTATCGTTCATGACAAGAAAGGTCCACGTTTCAGACAAACACACATTTAAGGAACTCATATATATATGTTAAGATTTACCTTGAGTGAAGATTTGATGTCTTGATGGCCCTACATGTACTCTTTAATCATTAAATTTGTATGTCATTTGTATTTCAAACCCAATCACTCGACTTATAACAGAACTAAACACCGCGAGTAAATGTGTATTGAAATTCAATGTACTTCAGATCTCTACCTATCTTATCATACAGGACAAGAAAAGGCAAGCTCCTCGGTCTACATACAATCCCTTTACAAATTTCGACTTTCACTCAAATTCAACCCCGGTGGACATGACTTATACCCACTTATATTGGCTTATAGCCTTGCATGGCAATTTTGTCTCTGATGTGGGCAAGGTGGGTTGTGAGTACCAGTGCAATTTTCGTAATAACCACGTCATTGAAATGTAGGCCATCCTCCAAATACTTTGTATATTCATGCCTACGCCCAACTGTGTTTTTGTTGGTATGCACAATCCTTGAGAACCACGGCGTCGAGGTTTTGGCAAGTCTATTTAGGTTGAAGATACACGAGTTGATCCTCCAGATCCCATTATTCATCATGATTTGTCGCTCTGGGGTGGCATTTGTGCACGTCCTGTTGAGCTGCATTCCTATCAGTGGGCACAATATTATACGCTGGCCCTGGTGCAAGTCTAGTAAATATTTATACATGTCCGTAATCCTGTCACACATGGCGTACACAAATTCATTCTCGTCTTTCCAATCAAACGTGTAAGTGGTCCTTCCCCCTTTGTACATTGGTCTGTGCGGTGTATTGGTGTCATTTATGCCCGCTGCTACGTATACTATATCCCCATTGTTGTGTTTAATGTAGTTGTGGGCTGCGATACAAACGGATTCAAACCTGGCTCCTGGGAGAGCGTACACATTGATGTGGAAGTTTGTGGTATCAAGCCTTCTCAATTCCGACTCCATCTTCAAATTGAATCGACTATCAGCAAAATATGCGACCATACGTGACATTTTGTAGACCTCGTGTTTTGGTGGGATCAACAACCTCGGTTTCCCTGTTAGTTTCGTATTATTACTAAAATATCACCACATTATTTGCTTAGTCACTCTTCTCTAATATTAAAATAAACATATTGTGTATTGCAGTTGCACCGAGGATTTTAAACCAATACGTTCCCTTGTCATTAATAGTCCAGTATTTATACATATTTATGATAGATACGAAAACCCCTCTGAAAAACAGCATGCTCCATCTTTCCATACAGAGTTGGTCTCTTTCAGAGGTTTCGTACTCACATCGTGTACGTCAAACTTTCCTATGATCAAGTACTCTGCCCTTAAAATTAACAAGTAATTAATTCTGTGCCTTTAATAACCTATGATTAATACTATTACACCGGGATGAGAACAACAACCATTTCAATATTATGACCCCGAGATACGAAAATACCCATTCATTTCAACAGTAGCATTCCATGCCGCACTGAGTTAGCCACTACATGAATTTTCGTATTTTGCCCTATCTCTAATGCATAACTCGTGATACCCCAACTAATGTTAACTTTATGTGGCAAATAGATCCATTATACAGTATTGTTGGAATGAAGTATTCTATACATTTACGCACGTGGTAATCTCCAGATACGAAACCTCACCAGACAGACGCCTAAGTCCGTCTACCTTTCTTGCGCTTTGCTGGAGTCGACTTGCCACCCTTGGCGCCGGCCCCTTGGTTATTTTCTTTTATCGCTGGCGGAACTTGATCTTTTTCTGGAGTTGTCTTCAGTGCCTCTGGCACCTTCACCGGCTCTGGTTCTGGCTTGTCAGGTTCAACTTTCTCAACTTCATCATCAGAATCCGAATCATCATCCGAGTCAGTCTCGCTACTAGAGTCACTTTCAGAGTCATCAGAGAGGATCTCGTCCCGTAGGTGTTCTAGGATTTGTCCCAGCTGATTTTCACCCTTCAACTTGCTATCCTCGATCTCACTAGCATCCTTGAGCGCCCATCCCGAACTCCAGTACGTGTCCCCTGTAGTCGCCTCGTACAGGTGACCATCTGTACTCTTCAGCTTCTTCCACAGTCCCCTGTTACCGTACTTGATTCTTTGAATCATTTTCATCGTGGGCCTTTTTCTTGACTCCCACTCCTTGTTGTCAATGATCCGGGAGGCTTTCCTCTTTGCCTCATATGGGCAGATTGTAGTTGCTATGTCCGCCGCTAGTAAGTTCTGTCCACAGCACACCGCTCGTTGGGACTGGTATAGGGACTCTGCTGTTGAATAGAGGTTTCCTCGATACATGATATCAACTTTGTGGAAGTTGGATAGGAAAGAGGCTGGCCCTTGAAAAGCAGTACCATCCTTCACCTTCCTTGTTTTACAGTCACTCAACCTTTGTCCAGCTGGCAACGTTTCAAGTTGGTTGTAGTTGTACCTGTTGTTTCCTATTAACAGGTGCATTCCCCTTTGCTGGGCCTCTCCCCCATTTGCTCGTTGAGAGGGGGGGGGACCCCGAAACATGCCATGTGCTCTCGGGTGGGGAGGGGGTGTAAAAAATGTTTGCGCCTCCGCGGGAAATCTCACCACCCACCCCCATAATTAAAAATAACACTCCCTTTCTAAGAGCCTTGGACTCGGTAGTGTCGGAGGGGGGGGGGGGTGCCTCCTAAGGTCGGAAAATCGCAAAAGAATTCGACCATTTATGCTGTAACTATATTTCCAAAAGTCATTAGGTGGCTTAAATTATTGTACCAGGTAGGCCCTACACATGTTTCAATATGTATACACCACAAATCCCTCCCCCCCTCTTTGAACTATAGTAATGTACGGGCTTTTTCGCAGAAGAGGGGTGGAATTTATTTTTGACCCCCCCCCTTTAGAGAGGTCCAATTTATTTTGTTCCCCCTGCTCCCTGTTAAATGGTGACCAGATGTTGATCACTTTCCTACTTTTCTCTTTCAAGAATGGATACTTGCACATTACTAAGTATCAATGAGGGTTAGGGGCGGGATTATTTCTCCCTCCTTGAGAAAAACTAAAATATTTGGTCAGTGAGTAAATGAAATAGGAGCTGACCACTGTTCAATGATTAATCTATATGTCCATCATCAAATTCCGTCAATGAATATTTTAGGTAGAATCAGAAGCTGACAGCTATTGGATAATCAATCCAACTATCACTTAATCCAATTATCACTTATTTGTGTCCGTGAGTAAATTAAATAAGAAAAAGCAGTTCCCAACAGTTGTATAATTTAGGGTACTTTGTTTCTCATCAGACAAACTGAGAAGCCTGACGGGGATGAGCCTGGGCCAGAGATGAGCACCTGCCAGGGACGAGCACATGCCAGAGCTGACCGCCTGCCAGGGACGACCGCCTGCCAGGGACGACCGCCTGCCAGGGACGACCGCCTGTAAGGGATCCGCAAATTTGTGGACGTCCGTAAATACACTCCATATATTTATGGAGCTGCGCGAATAGATACGGAAGTCCGTATTTGTATGCTTATGTACCAAAAAACAATTTTATTCATCATTTTTATTTTCTCCACAAATATGTATGAAATGTGAATTGTGGACATCAGCAAATTTGCGGAAAAAAAGTTTCTTTGGTGTTGTGTTGTTTCATCACATGCTAGATAATTCTCTGTGAAAACTGTTACATATGATCACTGAGGCCTCCGAGTTGGATATACTCTATTTAATTTCAATCAGTGAGTAGCTTAGAGCTGAGGATTTTGGATGATCAATTTGATTAAAGCTGAGTGTGATTCACTGGTTGTATGCACAAATTTACTATACTTTGTTCCTTATCCCAGAAACTGATGAGTGGTTGCCAGTGACGAGCACGCGCCAGTGACGAGCCTGTGCCAGTGACGAGCACATCCCAGTGACAAGCGCATGCCAGTGACGAGCACATGCCAGTGACGAGCGCATGCCAGTGACGAGCGCATGCCAGTGACGAGCAAGTGCCAGTGACGAGTGCATGCCAGTGATGAGCACGCGCCATGGATTTAAGCAAATAAAATCTTATCTTTTAAGGCGTTGTGTCATTTCATCACATGCTAGATATAACCAATTTCAATGCTCCCCTTGAAATTGCTACATGTATGTGATGTTGCCAACCTCAGTGAAAGGTCAGGTCAGGCAATATGACAATTTGTTAGGGAAAAATGTGTTTTGTAAAGATTTCAACTTTTGTCCGGAAAAACCTTTGAAATGGCCCAAAAATGTCCCCCTTTTCAGTGAAAAAAAATCCATGTGTTCTAAAATTCAAGTTTCCTATTGATACTTAGAAATGTGCCGGCCTCATTTAGTGCCAGCTGTCCTTTGATAGTTGCTGGAAGTTACAGGTAATTCCTAGTTGTCTCACCATTTGAAACGGGAAAGTGACCTGCAGCTCTAAGGGTAGGGGGGGAGGGCACAATAACAAGCCATCCATAAATATTGTCACACAAATGATTATGGCTATATTGAACACCTACCCGGCCCGTTATTCTATTCCCCATACCTTCAGCATTGTATGTCACACTCAGACCAACACCCCTCCGACGTGCCATAATTTATGGACCCCCCTAATGTCACATTTTTTCTGCAAAAAAAAAGAAGTATAAATGAAATGTGAATAACTGATGAAAATAAAATATTGTTGTACATTCCAAAACAGATTTCTGCTTGTAATAAATACCATAAACTGAATTTGATAGTGTTTCATTTTATTTTATATCCATCTAGATATGTCTAGTTAAATGTTTGGACTCAGGTAGTGGTTATCTATGAATTGCTGGGAGGGGCATGAAAAGAGAAGGGTTGATAATTTAACCCTCCTCCCCCGCAAGATTCCCTGGTCAAGTGGTAGAAATATTTTACCCCATCCCCACCATGTAATCCCACGCACTCTTGTTTATAAAAAAAAGAGAAGCAAGGGGCACACCCAGGAATTTGAAAAGAGGACGGGGGGTCCACCAAAATTATTAGCAAAGGGCAGAAAAGCGATTTTTTTTATGCCCCCCCACCTCCCATCGACAGTGTGTCAATTCTTTTTGCCCCCCCCCCCCCAGCTGAAGGCGGTTAAATCCCCCCCCCCCCTTAGAATTAGAGTAACATGCTTTTTTTGCTTGAAACGGTCATAATATTTTAGCCCTTCCCCTTCAGGAGCAGTCTAAATTTTGTATGCCCTTCCCCCTGTAGCTAATAAACGTACACTTCCTACATCTACACAGAGTGAGTGACACTGCCAGTCTAGTATGACTGTAAACTAGTTTATATCTGAGCAGACGAAAGAGTGGGTGATAAGGAGGGATATCCATGAAATTCAGGTCTGCTTTGTTGGAACATGGCCAATCGCAACAGTTTTCCTTCTAGGAGGAGCAACAACTAAGGGTAATCTGCTAGTTAAATTATCCCAGATGTTTTAATACCATATAGTTTGTAAGATATCGAACAATGAAATAGACTCTACAAAGAGAGATTAACATGCCCAGAGGCCTTCCAGGAAGTGTCCTCACTGACCAGAAACAAGCACAGCAGTGAAATTAGTTCCTTATTTGGCCTGTGTCACTTTCATAGATGGCGCTACCTGTTACGTTACATCGCTATATCCCCTTGCTGCGATGGACATACAGCATATCAACGCCTGTATGTATCATTCAACGCCTGTGTACTATGGGATGTAAAATAACTATTGTCTCGTTAAATGGCAAGAACATGATTTCTCTCTTCATTCTGCACATAGATTCGATCACCATCATGAAAATATTTAGCTATTATCTGGGGATTTAAGCAACCGCGGGGCTTTTTCATAAGACACCACAAATCAAAGGCCTTTCATCATGTGACAATACCTGTTTCACGATCATGAGAAGGATGATTGTCAAAATTGTTTCGCAAAAATATAATTATATATGAATATGCAAGAATATATAATATATGTAGCCACCACCCTTACACGAAAACTCCTGATGTATTTTGACAAAAATATAATTATCAAGAGTCATGATTAAGTTAAAAGACCTCCCGGAAAACGATCATCCAACTAACTAGCTAACTACGGTTAGCAGAGTGTGCATCAACACTGTCCTCATAGAACCTGATATACCAATATTTCACGCTCGTTCACATAGGCATTAAAAAGAAGCACAACACTATGAATAGGTAATGGGCCGTTCCTAAATTAATTGGGCCGATACGATCACAGTTCTAATGAGGTGGCATTCCACAACCGTCCCTTAAACATAAAGATAATTAAGACCCCTCCAGAGGCAATGAACCATGAACAGTTAATCCTGTGAGAGAATGAGGCAGTCTGGTGGTCGGGGGAGAGGGGCGTTCGCTGCAGGTCATAGATTAGGTATAGGGTGACGCTGAAGGGCTCGGTGAGGAGTAGGGAGTGGGAGAGAGGTATATCTATATAGTCTAGGGAAGTTTAGAAAATGTTCAGATTTCAAGTCATTTTTTTTTATTCCAGGAGGATAGTTTTAGTAGTATTTAGAAAGGGTTTGAACATAAAACCTAGTTAAATGTGAAGTCCGCAATTGAAGAGATTAAATATGTACATGGCTTAATGATGAGCATCACATGAATCTTCCACCATCGTGACCATGCCCAATTACGCAAAACAGTCTAATTGTTATCATGGGTGGCAGTAATTTGGTAAGGTAATTCAAGGGCTATATATAAAAGAAGAGGGGGTATGAGTGATGGATTCCGATAGTGGTAGCCAGGCATGGAGTAGCCTCTATTTATCAAGTAAATGTCAGGTGCTGCACAATTATAATCAAGGACAAACAGACATTGGTCCAACTCATAAAAGTCGCTGAAGAATGTGTAAAGTGCAAAACTGTAGTGAGCATCTACAATGACATCAAATACCAATCCCTAAACTCAAAGTATGCTCCGAAATATTCGTACAACCTCTCTGTATTTAGGACCTAATTAGTAACCCAAATGTAAATAATTGACGATTTATAGCTACCTAAATCTACTCCTAACCAATATCTACTTTAGATGAAGACATTCTGGTACACCATTGGCTTGTATGACTGATGTTGATTTATTTCAGGTCCTTTCTATAAAGCTAGCGTAAACCTTGATGCAGATGTCAAGGGCCTCCCTGGACTGGCTTCAAAGGGTACCTTCAGCTCTGACACCATCCTTCAGATGATTCTGGCAGAGGAGCAGGAGCAGGAGCACTCTAGGGTACACATTCAGACCTGATGGATGAAAGCCATTACATTACCATAACCCTGAAAACCTCAGAAGATTTTCCAATACAAAAAGGCATTCCAAGCAACTATCAACTGTATAATATAGAAATAAGAAGGATTGTAGATTGATTGCATTACAGTAATGAAAAGTTTTTGGTGATATTCAAGAACGTGGATAGGTAGCATTTCCAGGTATTGGAATATAGCCTCCAGTTTTATCTCATCGTAATTGATATCAACGCAAAGTATGAGACTAGGCGTACAGAGATGTAGCTAGTTGTGTAGTAGAATAAGCAATTGTACAGGTGTCATTACACACTAACAGGATTTTACCATCATGAATTAATAAATCAATTACATAGTGTAATCATAATATTAGAGGGTTCATTGATGATAACAGTAAAATTATCCCATACATTATAAAGTCCCAGATAGACATCTGCAAGTGACCATTTCTATCAACTTAAATAAGATCACTAATTTTTAACCTCATTCATTTTTGTAGCTGTGCTTTGGGGTTGGACATATCACAGACTTTTCCAGTATCTACTCTGATAAATGATTCATGTAGAGGGAGGCCAGTGTAAATGAAGGGAATCAAGGCATCTCTACTTCCCTCCTTCTCCTATGGAAGTCAACCTCTGATGCTGATGTTGAAAGGGCATTTCAAACCGGATGGGTTAGGCTTAATGGTGGGTTCAATCAAGTATGGAACAACACTGGGTGAGACAGAGCCTATACTAACTGAGTGGTTGCTGGTGTGGGTGCTGAGTGGTGGCTCGGTTTGAGTGGAGAGCTCGGGGGGGGGGGGGGCTGATATGATCCTTGCACAGTGAACTGAACCTGAGGTCGATGTGACCAAATATTGAGAGACAACTCTGTGAGCACGATGCAGCCACACACCATGCTTTCTCTACAAACACCTAGAAAATATCATATTGATAAGAGGAACCAATATGCACACCTGAGCATTTGACCCATCACACTGTCAATGATTATGTGTAGCATTGCTAATGTGGAAACATTTCTTAATCTAGTTTGAAATTGATTTAACATATAGCGTTGTTTATAACAGTACCAAATAAACCTGTTAACTATCATGTATAATGGTAATGCTTCAGAAAACTCCTGTATATCATACAGAGATGAGATATAGAATTTCATGAAAAGTCCTGTCATGATTTAGTCATTAAGAACTGTGTAGACTCTATCAACATGGATGAAATCATTTCCAAAAAACTAGAACTAAAAATGGTATTTATAAGGTATAATAGGGAGTTAGGTCTAGGGCGATATTGATAGTTTAGCCCCATATTCCTGTTTACGTTGTCAAACACAGCTTCGGGGGAGACATGAATAACAACATGTGAAACAAACTAACAGAAAATACAAAATACATGCTAATGCATTCCTCTCGTCGGTCTGTTGCAATTGATTCCCTGAGACCAGAAGGCACACACTGGGATAGGTTGTTTTGGTTGTTGGCATGCACATTGTGATCCAGAGGTAAACAGGGGGTAAGAGGAGATATGTGTCACTGCATTCATTTCTGGCCTTATGTATACATGTTTTGTCAATGTGTGTCTCTTTACTAAAACGTATGTACTATTATGGCATGTAACACAGATAAAGGTTCATTACAATATAGACAGAGGTCCACGATGATCTGTCTGAGCCGAGTGTGATATGATCCAATGTACCACAAGTAGAAAAACCAGGAATTCAGACTAATTAGAGTGGATCTCTGTGTTTATTTCATGTAATTATTGATAAATTATATCTAAAAATGACACTTAAAGATTGGTTTTATAGCTATTTCAGTGACATCATCATGGAGAAACAGCCCATGGAGAATGAGCATCAGTTTCTCCACGGGGGTGTGGAGAACGGCCATTCCAGTACTTAAGCATAGTAACTTTATTTCTCCACATGAAATAAAGTTTAATATGTGTCTTTGCATGTTATTCACGTATATGAATTTTGTGTATTTTTTTTCTATTAATTACAGACAAAGAGACATTCTCGTTATATCAACACTTGGGTTTTACATGTCACTAATCTAAATCATACAGGAACTATATTCACAGTTGTCAAGCTGTATGGGCTATGTTTGAAATCGTTAGGACCCTTATGCATGTGTAAACATGACATTAGTCCTTTGTAGAGGTATGCATAAACTTATTTATGGCTCATTACTTTCATTGCAAAGGGGAATATCACACTCAAACATAATATACCGTATACAGCTATTTATAATCATTTATGGTCAACACATTCTACAATAGCGTTCACTTCATTGACATTTACTGTTAAAACATAATTTATTAAAAATATTTTCAAAACAAATGAGAACTAACCACGTTGCTCCACCTAATTCTGGTGGCTCAGCTGTTATTTCTCATCATGGTGAAACTAAAATCTTCATAACCTTCAACACGTTTTTTCCCCCGAAATTTAAGACCTCAGTCTGTCAGTGTTGTGACTGGAAAAATAATTTTGCTCAAGGGCAGACTTCGCTAAATATAGTTTTAATACGATTTTTATAGCAATTAAACATAGCGATTCACCTTAGATTGGGTTATAATTCCTTTCTATTCCTGCAGCAGTTGTTGTGTTGATTTCGGGAGAGAATTTAATTCACTTCAGTTTTAATCAAAAATGTGACTAACGTTACTCTGTAACGTCGATTCACATTGATCACATCCCAAAAGATCGGTCATTTTGTGCTACCGTACCCCCCACACCCACCCTTTGGAAATTAAGATTTTTTTCGAGCTGATAGTTTTTGGTAACTTTGCTGTTTGGTGGACCTCTCCTATTCAAATTCCTTGGTCCACCCCTGCCAGTAAATTATTAATAAGATAGCTGCAGCTAACTAATCCATGTTCTTTGTCTATAGCTTAAAGATGGAGATGGAGATAAATGCATTCAGGTTTACCCTTTCCCTGTACGACTGATGTTAGTACTACCCATGTTCAGTAAGGCAGTGATAACCCCTTTATGCAAATGCCAAGGGCCTCCCTGGAATACCTTCAGAGAGTATCCTCAGCCCTGGCATAATCCTTTAGATGATGCTGGCAGAGGAACAAAATAATTCTAGGGAAACCATGAAGTCACTGGTGGCTTGGGCCCGACCAGCACAATATTATGCCCACCTTGATAACTTTGTGAACCCTTTTCATTTAAATTAGATGTTATGGCTCTTAAATAATGGATGCCCATGAATCCCGATAGGTATACATCTAACATGATTAGGCTTATTAAAACTTTTCAGGCAAAGTAGATGCCTTAAAATGATATCAACACATTTGAAGCATGATAACTTCAAGGAGTCAGACGTGGGAATTACTTAGCTCGAAGTTTACTTTCTATGCCCACTGACCAGCTCCTGATTACAACCCCCGACAATAACACTGGTCCTATAATGTTCTTCTAGTATGAACATAGTAGCTGTCTATAAAAAGATTTGAGCCATCAAATTGCTACTGTATAACTCTCAATGATATCGCTGTTTTTATAATATTTTACCTGGATTATGTAACATACTCATCATAATTAATGATGGGGTGCCCACCCATGTTCTGCCAAACCACATAGTTATACTAGAAATTATACTTGATGAGGTATAGGTAATTGAGGTATATGATGTAAGTGTTGACATTACCAAACATGGGAAAGAGACTTTTTTCTAGCGTTTAAATAATGAAAACAATGTTATTTTATATAACCATATATCATTTAATATGTGTATCCTTACATAATATTATATCTGGACATAGGAATTTCCGTGCTGCAGGCCCGGGATAAATATACGGGAATATGGTACTTTCACTCCTCAAACAATAAAAAAACACCTTTGACCAGATTTATAACATAGTTCATAGGTGACAGTTTAATCGCACCATCTGTTCTTTCAGGCTAAATAGTAAGTCAAAGTTCAAATGACCAAAACAAAGAAGGAGGAAGCTCCGAATATCTATTGGCAAGAGCCTGCTAGCAGCTGGCTAGATGATATGTGATATATAGAAGACCTACATCTGATGCAGTCTATATGATATTGACTGAGTGGGATCGCATGCCAGAGGTGTGTGTCACAGCCCACCACAATATATCCATGAAAGCATTGGTCCTGATAACTGTTGAAAGCATCAGAGACATGGGTGGAATATATTTTCATTTAACCCTCTTATCTGTGTCCAGCTGCATCAATGATTTATGTATAGGGAAGCCAGTGCAAATGAAGCGAATTGAGAGTTCACCCCTATACCCCCTCCCCTATTGAGGCTCCCTCCGAGGCTAATGTTGAAGGGGCGCTTCAAATCGGGCGGGATTGGTTTAATGGTGGGTTCAATAATGTATGGACTAACAACACTGGGTGGTAGGGATGGAACGGAGCAAGGGATGGGTGCCTAACCAACTGAGTGGTTGCTGGTGTGGGAGCCGAGTGGTGGCTCAGGTCGGGTGGAGAGCTGGGGGTGCTGATATGATCCTTGCATAGTGAACTGAACCTGAGGTCGATGTCACCAAATATTGAGAGACAACTTTGTAAGGATAGTTGGTGCATCCACACACCCTGCTCCTTCTACAAACACATAGAAAACATTATATTGATGCCGCGATTATCAATGCACACCTAAGTAGTTTACCCTGTCAAATTAATATGTGTAACGTTGGTTCTGAAACATCCATATCCTTTTTAGTCCTGTCAAATATTACAATGAATTCAACCGTTTGATAAAATTACACTAGTAAAATGACTAGGATATTTCCTAGGATAATTTAATGATTAAATCTAGACATTGAAAAGGTTCCTGTCCGTAACTATAGTAGAACAATTAATCATTATTGCTTCTTCCTGGAAGATCCCACTTACACCAATACAAAATAATAAAACTTAAAGAAATGTGCTTTAGTATTATTCAGAACTAGAACTAGAAATTACCTTGATATTATAGTATTTTACCAAAGGAAAGCTACAGCATGTTGGTCGGATGTTGTACGTTAAAATTCAGGACTATTAAAGTCACTTAGAACGATGGTGTGTTGAAACCAAATTAACCGAATTATGGTGGATTTTTCTAACACGTATGGCGGGGGGGGGGGGGGCTCAATGCGATACCAACAACCACATGTTAAACAGTAATAGCACAAAACAAAATACATGCTGATTTATTCCTGTCGGAAACCATCGATTTGTTTGCCAAGGTTTGGGCCAGACACCGCACACTGGGAAACGTCGTTTTGGCCATTCACATGCACGCTAGCATTCAAGAGTAAACCGAAGGTGAGGAGAGATGTGTATCACTGTATTTCTGGCTTTTCCCAGGCTTTTTATATGGACTATATCTCTAAATGTATGATTTGGTACGACGGTAAACAAAGGGTACTAAAGTCAACGTTCAATGAATTGCCCTATTGTTGCCTTTTTAGCATGTTGATCTATATTGCTCCAGCATGAGGAATACATAGACAAAGGCCCATGGCCAGAGGATATTTTGGTATCATTCCACCCGAGGTGGGGCTGGGACCGTATCCCACGAAGCCGCAGGCTGGGTGGGATGCAGCCCCAGCCTCACCAAGGGGGGAAAGATACCAAAGTCCTCTGGCTTTGGGCCTTTGCCTTTATTTCATGGTTTTTACTCTCCAAAATGAATATGTGTAAATGCATATAAATGGCCATAATAATTTGAACAAATGATGATGTCACAAGCCATGGGATACGGGAACATTGTATCCCATGGTGGGCATGGGTACTTAAGGAGTTCTAGTACTTAAGCATAGTAATCAACGTTAATGTCTCACTGGGTTCTTCATCTAGCTAGGTTTTCATAGTCCTGCGCCTTAGACTGGTGGGAAAAAGATATATGGGAAAGGATGCACCAATGTTAGTATAGGTATCCTGCAGTGTACAGGTAACACACATCACAGAACATCTAGACAGCGCATAACTATATCATGAGAAAAACTATCAACAAGGCTGTCCCTGTCACCCAGTGAGAGTCAGTCATTTAGCCATGAAAAAAATAGTGAAAATCCTAATGGTCCTATGCCGTCCAAAATAACACCTAAACTCATAGCTTGGTACAAAAATTGCATATATCAACCCTAATTAGGACCTTAGCCACTTGAAGAGGAGTGATATTTCCATTCTAGTACCTCAATCTACTTATAGCTCTGTATCTCATTAAGATGAAAAAATCTTGGTGTAGCATTGGCCTATGTGATGGACAATGTTGAAGTTCAGGCCTCCTCTATAAGGCTTGGGTAACCCCTTGATGCAGATGTCAAGGGCCTCCCTGGACCAGCTACATACTCTACCTTCAACCCTGACAGCATCCTTCAGATGATGCAGGCAGAGGAGCAGGAGCACTCTGGGGTACCCGTCCACTCCCAGATGGATTAAAGCTATTACATTAGCATACCCTTGAAAACTTTGGAAGCGCTTCCCGATGCCAAAATGTAATTTGAGGCAGCTAAACCCCTTGGGTATAGCATCATAACAGAAGATGGGGACGAGGGGGGTTAAGTACGTTTTACTGGAGAAATGAAAAAGGAAGAAAAAGGAGATGGTCTAGATACCATGTTGTTAAATGTACAAATATATTTGATACCTTGTTCTCATGGATATATATTTACATGAAAGAATTAAGTGATATAATGTAAATATATTATGCAGCTTTACCAAAAATTAACCAAAAATTAACCCAAACTTAGTCTAATCTATTTCAGGGAAATAATACAAAAAAGATGTCATGTCATGTCTGTCTGTATAGTCCAAATCCATCGATTAGTTTGCCAGGTTTGGGACCAGAAGGCACACACTGGGATAGGTTGTTTTGACTGTTGGCATGTACATTGTCATTCAAAAGTAAACAGGGGGTAAGGGGAGATATGTGTCACTGCATTCATTTCTGGCCTTCCACTATTTTTGTCAATGTCTAAATGGGACCCTATCCTAATCTTACTACACTTCCAACATGCAGTTGCATTATAGAGGTTTGCTTATCGAATGTTTGAAGCTAAAAAGAGATCAATCTATGGGCCACAACTTTCATAAACATCATACTCTCCTTTCCTGCCTAGTCAATTCCCTCTCATTCCCTGTAGCTTTTGAAACTAATTTTCAGATTTACGTTATTGATGCACATTTCGCAACCATTTTGCCCCCCCCCACATCCCATATCTTATGTTCGTTCACTTCTATCTATTTCATTTGATTGTCATCGATGTCCTGCAAGCTATCATGGCATTGAATTAAGCATATTTTACAAGGGTTTAAGAAATATAACGTGTAGCTTAAAGCTGGGCCGTCAGGGAATAAGTTCAGCATTTTCTATACATGGACTAAAATAACAGTTCCACCAGAGGGCAGCAGCGTTTGAACAGGGGACCATGAACATTGTCCAGCTACAACATATTCACCCTATCTTGTGCCTGTAAGAGCTAAACTCCCAGCCCTCTTGTGAATCAAAACTGAACTATATCCAAAAGTGCTTTGGCCTCACTACAGCCATGACGGCCAAGCTTTAAGGTCGAGATCTACACTGGTTGTGGATGACACTTAAATAACAGCATTGTTCAGTACCACAGCCATCACCAACATCAACCACCTCTCCCACTTCCTTCACCACCTACTGGCTCTAATCCTAAAAAGGCACCCATCATAATCCTCTGACTGCCTTCTGTGAAGCAATTAATTTCTGATGCAAAGGCTCTTTTTTTCTGCTAAATCAATTAACTAGCACATTCCCACAGAAACCAAGAGATTGGTCTAGCCTTGTTTAAACATGAAGATCGCTATAGCCAGGGTGATAGCTTGTCATTTACATGACTGTTGTGATAGACAAAGCCACCTTTGAAGCACAACCTTGCAGGTCAGGCCATGATGTTGGTTTATGTAGACCTATACATACTTTGATAACATAGATATTGTTATACAATGTGCAATACACCTTGCTCTGTTGGTTAGTCTTGCAATGGAACCGTAATACATGTGACCTTTACTTAAGGCGAACAGCCAATTAGAAGGCATAGTCCATGAGTGATTTAGTGACAGGTTTAGTCACCAACATCGTCTAAAGTGTTTAATATCTGCTTCAAAATCCTACATGTATAATGCTGCCTTTACAAACATCAATAATGCTGTAGGTTATAATCATGAAGCCTGCTTATATCCTACTGCCTTAGAAGTGAGGGGAAAATTCTGTACTACCTTCTTGGCAGTAATGCACTACGACTGTCACTCTGCATATGTGTGTGTGACGTCACGCGAGGTCTTTCTATACAGGTGCTACACAGGCGACACCTTTCTTCAAATAGGAAGCAGAAAGGCAATTTACCAGTTGTCAGTTTCTTTTTGGCCTTCTAGTTTGGGATGGGTAAAAGCTGTACAGTTTCCATATTTGAGATATGCCTGAGCTGATTCTTTTTTCTTTTGCTGTAGAAAGTTCCATTAGTGCGAAAATGTCTGAGTACAGTCCAGGGATTATATGAGACAATATTGTATTTTACCAGGTACAGCAGAATCAAGGGATGTATTTGAAAAGTTAATGGACTAACTGGTCTACTTCTTGATTAGATCTTATTGCGTACAATACATTAGCTTTGAATATTTTCTATATGCAATATTGTACAATTTGGAGAGATGGCCGTTCACAGCTGGAACGTCTAAAGGAGAAGCATGCATCAGTAACGTTTTGAAGGTCACATTCATCCCTCTCCTACATCCACTACTAAAGAGGCTAGAACAATTACAGCTGCATCCCAACTGGCTTTGAAATGAGCCCCAGAAGCTTTGCACTAATAGAACTTAAGCTTTTGTAATGGAATAACTGGCACGGAGAGGGTTTTGCTGAACTAATGAAACGTCCCTTGGAAAGCCCCTGAAATGAGAACTCCCTGGTAAAAGTAAAATATGGGGTTCAAGTGTGCCAACTGAAAGAAATATGATGATAAAGGTGATTGTAAAATCGCCTTCACAAGACGTTTGAGCCATTTGCTTGTTACAAAATCACTAGTGCTGTTTGAAACTTGCTGTTTGACACATTATTTATTATACATCATCTACTCTGATAAGGAATAAGAAATCTAAAATGTAGTACAACACAGAATATGCATTATAAGACAGAGGTAATGTTTTAGGGGTTGATGCATTTACAGTCGGGGGCAAAACTATTATCATGGCCCCCACAGTGATCAACTCCTACCAGGAACCAGCGTGAGTAGTTCAAGTCCTTGCTAGTGGTGGCATTAGTGATACATTTTTCCGCCATGCCTTTGCTATCTTTAAGCGGTGTATTTATCAATCACCGGTAATTTATGATTAGTAGTTTTAGTGTTTTTTTGTTCAATAAAAAAGGTGTGAACCCCTTTTGTTCACTTCTACAGAGGTGTCTAAATTATGCTGGTACCCCCCCCCCCCCCCACCCCTTGTGCTGTTAAAATCACTTATACTTCTGTGAGTAGGCACTATGCACAATTTGAGGAAAAGCTTCTCTGAATTATGCTGATGTGTTGGTTAGGATTTAGCGCCTTTCCTTGTCAATAGCCGATGACCTAGTTTCAAAATGCTAGTTCACCTAGAAATCACTTCAAATGAAAGCTAGTGAAACACCCATTTGCATGATTATGTACAGAATACACAGCTGATAAACTATTTACAATAGACATGGGCATATTATTCATATCTTTTTGATTGAGAGTCTGGCATTCCTGTATTATTTCCCCTTCGTCCCTTGGAGCAGGCATATGCATTTTTTTACTTTGAGAATCGACCTTTTCACGCAAGCGCTGTGCTCATGTGAGATACCTAGTGTTAGTGTAACTTGAGGCACAGGATGTAATGGCAAGAGAAATATGGGATACCCCACCTGAGAAGAGTGTTACATTTTGACCTGGAAAAGAACTGTGGGCATAGGCAGGAAGGTCTAATTGATGCTCTGACAGTCAACTCCCTGTCCATGGTGTGCCCTATCATCACCCCCTCCAGAGTCAGGCTTAAGGTACAATCTGATGATGGTTCAGGGCTTTTCTGGTGGCTGAGGTATTCAATAGTCTATTTTGGACTCTTGACTATAAATATTCTCACCTTCATTGTATGGCCATTTAAACAAAAATATGCCTTAAGCTTTGACACAGTTGATATCTTTGGGAATTAGGTGGCTATTCCTCTTAGGTGGCAATTCTAGCATCAGGTCAATACAAGTTGTACTCTTAAGGGGTTTCTCTTGATATAGGGCCTAACAAATACACCTGGAGAGTGTGTCAAATGGAAAAGGTAGGGAAATTATACCTAGGTCATGGTCAGTTCATAACAAAACACTTTATGTATGATTTTCCATCGATGAGGCTGTCCATATATACAAACAATATTATGCGGATTCTCCATATCGTTTACTTTAGACAGTTTGTAAATACAGGCGTCAAAGCTGGAGTCTCACATTATCCCATTTCCAAATGCTATTTCAAGCTCCTGTCCGTTTGCATAGGATAAAGCTATTGTTAAAAGGACGCTCCTGTTTGAGTCTTTGAGGGCTGAGTGTTGGTAGTAGAGCATTACACCCAATGTGTACCCTCCCACCGTGTATGTACTCAGTAAGGCCAGAGACAGAACCCTTCTGTAAACACAAAGAAGTTGCCCTATAGAAATACTATCATAGACTGATTCTGTATTTATCATAACATGCTATATTAGGAGACAGTGATAGATGTCCAATCGGTTTATTCAAACCAATAATCGTAGATTAATTTGTTAGAGACAAACTAGCAAGCGCACTGGAAAGGGTCAATTCGGTGGTTGATCATTCTATAAATGCTTTATTTAGCAGAATAATCAAAAGCAGAGATGGATTGAGTGACCAACTTTGGGCCACAGGCTAGAACTTGCCTGCCGACCCCCTAGAAGTTTAGAAAATGGTTAGGAGGTCTTACAGAACATTGTGCGAAGCAGTGGTAGGAATCAGGAGCAGTGGTCGGAATGAGAGAGGGTTGAACATGTTGGAGTTAGCCTCTATATAGCTGTAATGCGTACCATGAGCTGTGAAGTTTTTGACCTATACCATGCACACTAGCTGAAATTTGCTTCGGAGCCTCTGCACTAATTCAACTAAGCGTCTGTAATAGGGAAACAGTGAGGGAGGTCTACACAATGAGTTCTAGTTAAGCCAGTGCAACTTCTCTCAGAAAGCTAATGAAATAAGTTTCCCGGGAGTAAAATATGCTGCATTTTGAACTAAAAGATTAAGCATTGAAAGAGTTGACAAGAAATTAAGGTTACAATCTATGTTTGGGTATAACTCAATATTGCTAGCCAATTAATCACGTAAGAATTCACTAACATTCATTTCGTACAAAGGGTACTTTAGACAGTTCTAAAGCACCTGTTGCTAGAATCAGGTTGTTTTCCAGGCACAGGGAACATGATGATTATGATGGAACTCACTAGGGAAGGTAATAATACATTGCCTTTGACTTTTAGAGCAGTCCCAGCTGCTGAACATTTAGGGGAACTATTTAATTACAGTCAGTTCCAGGAATTATTAGACACCTTATCGCCAGCATCATAGTGTCTTGGATCCAAAGGGATTTGACTTGGCCGGAATGTACATTGTGCTGGATGTTGCATACAGTAACTGCTGATAATATTATTCCTGTGTCAGATCTCCAATATAATTTTGTAGACATAATTATTGTCAAATACCTTCTTTGAAAAGAAACCATGAAACTTGAACCTGTAGTTTACACCAGCAGTAGGGGTGCATATTAATTAAGAGTTCTTCTTTGTATAATAATTTAATGATTTTGTAGAAGTCGAATATTTAGAGTGAAGCAGAGTTCTATGATAACTTTTATCAAACATACATGTGAAAAGTCTGATATGCCAAATATAGCAAATGTCCAATGATCCTGTTGGTGAATAAAAATGTTCATATTTGAGATTACTAGAGAACATTGAACTCAAACTTTCTATTTGATTAGTTTTGTCCTGGGAAAAGCATCTACCATGAAATACAATGTTTGAATAATTCAAACACGTCCAGCCTTGTCACCCCACACTCACTGTGGCTTGTCGTGACCTAGCATATTTGCTCCGATCTGCGTTGTATATACATTTCACTGAAGGCTGCCAATTTTATGCCACACATGAGTCCCTTCACCATGTATGTCTTTCCACTCAACTATTCTAGGACTTAACAATAGCTTCATGATGGCAGCTCTTGTGAAATGTTTTTGAAAGATAGTATGCAGTTTTTAAATTCCTGAGATATGGCCATGGCAAACTGTCAACAAATGGATGGGTATGGATAGAATGGCAGCAGTTAGTAGAGTCTGATTTGCTCCAGTGGACTATGGAGTTGATTGCTTGCTGAGTCCCACCCACTGCCTGAACGGGTAATTGGTGCTCTGAAAGCCCGCTCTCTATCCACATCACTCCCTATCTACACCCTGTTAGAGCCAGGCTTAAGTAACTATTCCCCCGGAGGAATTCTAGCTCCCAAATTGACAAGAGCACTACTCTAGATAGGGCTGAACAGTACTTACAGTGAAAGGGTGCCAAATGGAAAGGTCAGGAAATCCTATACAGGCAATGGTCTGTCAGGTGATATACAAAACACTCTGTCATATCCCCCTCCATTGCTATATTTATATATAAATATATATATATATATATATATATATATATATATATATATATATATATATATATATATATATATATATATATATATATATGTGGCCAGGTGAGGGAAAACGTGCCTCCGGGGGGGATTTTTAGTACTGGTTTTGGCCACCAGGGGGCAGTATATGGGAAAAACACTGAAAAATACACTAAAAAATGCTTGAGACCAATTTTTCATGGGGAATCCAGTGATATGCTTAGAATTATTCCATCTCCACTGAAAACGTTCCATTTTTGGAATGCAAAAGGAACATTTGTTGCCAAGGAAACATGGAAGATTGGCATATATGGCAACTTCTGGTTGCCATGGAAACACTCCATTATTCCAAATGGGATTTTTTTGCCACAAATGTTTTAGAAAATTTGACAAGGAACTCAGAATCGAAAACAGACCTCATAAATTCCCTCTGGAACCAATTTTATGATAAAAACATCAGATGTCTTTGGTTATTTTTCAACAAAACTGTATTTTTTACATTATTAGTATTCATAATAGGATATAGTGGATTTAGAGCTTATTTGCCATTTTCAGTTGTACACACTAACCCTGGTTTGACAAGCAGTTACAGCAAAACTACTTGGGATATTTTAGCTCAAGATATCTCATTTTAAAGCCTGTAACATAAACTTTGAAAAGCCATTTCCACCCTGGAGGCACGTTTTCCCTCACCTGGCCACATATATAGCAATGGATACTCCCATTTTAACAGTCTACCATAAAAACACTACAGTGCATACAGCCTTCCCCCTGTTGCAGTCTCACATTATCAAAATTGTCAATGCCATTGCACACTCCCCTATTTAACTAGGATAAACCTATTGTCAAAGGATGCCACTCAGTTAGGCCATAGAGATACTTTTATGGTCGTCCTTCTATACACTCAAAGGCATTCCTCCTACAGACGTCCCTTTACAGGCTGACTCAGCATTTATCATAAGTCAGAATAATGGCACAGTAGTGGATGTGCAGTGTGTGATTCAAAACAAATATTTCAGCACATTTACATTAGGACTGGGGTGCCAGACAAGACAAAGCTGTTGCTGGAAATTGTTGAAGCCATAAAACACGAATGAGGGAGTGAGCATCGAGAACAATGGCCTTATCAATTATACTCAGATGAGTAATCAGACACAAGAATAATTTTTAACACGCAGAGGTGAACATAGAAAGATAATTACCTCAAATTTCTTGTAATGAAAAATTATTCAAAATGATAATGCTGTTTGTTGTTTGAGAACATTGATATACCTGCTTGAACAATTCATAATAGGATATTATTGTTCTGCAGATGCAAATATAAATCACCAGACAGGTCAACTGAGAAAGGGAGTGCCTAAAGTGGCATGGTCTGATGATTAGGACTCAAAAATGAATTTGGTCAAACCAGAGTGCTGAATATGGCCATACTTCATGTCCTATCTACTTTATGAAACATTATTCCCTAGAATTCAGCTAATTATCAGTTTTATGATCAATTTAAGACTTTTGGAGTGCACGCTATAAGTCAACCTTTTGAAAATACATTGCAAAATACTATCTGCGTCCATGGGACCCTCTAAACCAGCCTTTATTGCCCATCAAAGATATTCTGTTGTGTCCAATTCTCCAAGTATGATGCTGTAAAAGCCTTCAGAACACATTTAAATACGTTTTAAAATATTGGAAAATTCGGACCATGTCACTTTAAGTAATTCTGAGTGTTTAAATGTAAGATATCATCATCAGCAGTTCAGCAATTCCATCCCAGAAATAACATTACATATCCAGCCAAATTGCTCCCTCCTCTTTGAGACTTCATGCAAAATTAAGTTGAAATTCTCTAAACATGAAATAAACATATTCTAAAGACTGGCTGAAAACCATTGAATTAATAACTTACATTTAGCTGTCAGCGATGTTCCTAAAGGTTGGAAATTGGAGAAGTCTACGATTTGCAGATGAGGCTGACCGGATGATATGTAAAGTACTAGGTGAGGGAGGTAGGCATGTTCGAAATGGTCTTAGCTAGTTATGTGCTTTTTGCACTCTAAGGTTTTCTAGCTACACCATCAGTTCAGACGCTACAGTTGTCAGTGCTTTTTGGCTGGGTAGAGAACTAATTTCCTCTGCTGATGATCTATGCACCACATGCTCCCTAACCCTCCTCTAGGATTCAGCATTTGTCTGCTTCCTGCTCCTACTTCTTGTAACCTCTGCTGGAGGCAGCCATCCCTTCTAGAACAGAGTTTAGGATAGAAGGATAAGTTAAACCTATATGGCATGTGTGAATTGCTAAAGCAACACAAAAACTTGTTGATGTGTAAGAGAACAATTTAATGTTTTTATTTAAGGTAGGTTATAAATAGTTTGCTGACTCTTACAATTCTGTGCAAATTAGAAGTCTAGTATAATGATAGTTTTGTGAGTTCAGTTGTTAATGGGACAAGTGATCTGGATGTTAGTTGGGTGTGCAACCAAACGTATCTCCATGTAAGATGCCAGCTTAACTACACATTTGACAATGCCTTGTTAATACAGTTGTATGATAACCTCTCAAGACTGAAATGGGCAAGGAATTTTGATGAAGACATGAAGATAGAACATGGAAGTAATGTATTAGCAATGTCTATTGTAGTATAGATGTGTAAGGATAAATTGGAATATAGTAGAAAGGGTAGGTTAGGTTGCTACCTTTATTTTACCTTGCATTACTAAGCACCAACACGAGATGCCAGAGATAGTCTGAGAGGTCTGAGAATAGCAGCCACACTCAAATTAAAAGTGGGTAATGTTAAAAGCAAAGGAGAAATAGCTTTTAAATTAGACAAGAATAACCTATTGGGGGGACATGAAGTAGGTCGAGTGAACGGCATAAAATACTTCAATATCTCACTGTCTCACAAACTACCACAAAGAGTACAAAAATAATGTATATACAGACATATATATATATATATATATATATATATATATATATATATATATATATATATATGGGTCAGACCCCACCAAAATGGACTAATTGGTGGTTATTTTGTCTTTTTCACCTTTCAGCAGCTATTATGTGGACATACCTAATCATCACTTATATATTTTGATTTCATGTAAGAGAAAACACCCTAGGCTTTCCGGTAAAAATAAAACAACTTTTTGTCGGACCATTATTTATGGAGTTATGACCTCTCAAAGTGGAAAAATTTCCTCCACAGTCCTGCAATTCAGAAATGACCCTCGTGTATGCTCCGACACTTTTATATTTGGGGTCAAAATGTGCCAAATACTAAAGGCGCTGGAATAACTCAAATATAATCAAAATAAGGGGGGGCACAAGTATTAAAGTCTGGAAAAAGAATTTTGTAATTATCTCTTTTTTTAAACTTCCCAGCGCCAAAATAGTGATTTTGGACTTTTTTTAAAAGTGTCGGAGCATACATCAACGATGAAAATACTGAATATACAAGGTCTCTAGCACATTTTTGTGGGTTGTAATGGAATATTTTGGCTGTAATAGATGAATCTCCATTCGTCAGTGTCGAAATTTCATTCAATTTCACCACACAGGCGCAACAAAGCGCGCTAATGTAGCCAGTCTGTATACTCCGACACTTTTATGTATGCTCCGACACTTTTATATTTTGCCAAAAATGGAGCTCTCGCTCACTTAATATTGCTTCCCCATGCTACATATCAATTTGAAATTGTACCTAAGTGAGCCACCTACCCCTCATAACCTTTTTATATCGAATATATGTGTTTAGGCCTACTGTAGGGGTGGTTTTGGTGTGATTCACCTCACGAAATTGGAAAAATTTGAACTTATTTCGCCCCAACCAACCTCAAAGTGAGTCTGGCTGGTGCTATGTGTACTTATTATGATTCACACACTTCTAGTTCATCAATTTATCATGCTTTACCTACGCTGGTAAGATGTATTTGGGTGCCAGAGCCCAATATAGTGATCCGCGGATAAAAGTGTCGGAGCATACACAGGATATGGTTAAGCTCTCATAGTGAAGTTAATAATAACTTAATCAAACCAAATCCAGCGCAGGCTAGATTTACTTGATAGTATGCATATTGAGGATATTGCACAGCAAGTTTGGGGATGAACAAGGCCATTTTGAGCAAACTAGAGAAAAGTTGGTGTCCACTGCCATTTTTTTCAAGATTTTCAAGATTTCTACAAAGTTTGTCGGCCTGTAACAGAAGAGGTTTTAGAGTGGTGATAACCAAACTTGGCATGCATTATCCTATATACTGTGGCTAGTTGGAGGCGAAACTAGAAGATTCTATGGTGTTTTTAAAGCATTCTACCAGCTGTTTGATATTTTAGTTGTATGCTCCGACACTTTTATATCAACATATGTTTGCCGGTGAATAAAAACTGACACCCTGGGAGTTAAGCTGTCCAATTTATGTTTTCATGGAGCCAAGATACTAGTCTTTCAATAAAATAAACTTGCTTTAAGATTAATTGAGTTTGCTGAATTTTCAATCTGATATATTTCTGCCCCCAGATTAATCCATTTTCGAGATTTCTGACCCATATATATATATATATATATATATATGTATATATATATATATATATATATAAATATATATACATCCATATTTATATATATAGTAATTATCTGGATACTACATTGCCTAGATACATCAAACATATGGTATTAAAGCAATCTATCAACACTGGTTGCCAAGAATTGACATGCTGATATCAAAATTTCAGTCTATTCTCATTGGAAGTCACCTTTTGTCCGTCTGCAGGCCACCTTATGCCACTCTTACTGCATGTTTTATGAAACTCTCTCATACCGTACATGTTGATATTGTCAGCTGCAGGCTTGGGATGATATATGAGAAGTAGAGTACTGCTGCAGTTATACCCTGCAGGTAATACTACTGGTGTTTCATCAAGTGCTCTGACAGATATACCAACCTTTCTGACTTGTGACACACAGTTCACTGCAGCCTAAGAGCTGAACATGCCAAATGGGAGACTTCTTTTACCCTCTTATATTTGCTTTAAAATTTGTTGACTCAGGCTCTGCCGATTTATCATTTAACAGAAAAGCAAAAGGAGGTATTCCAGCCACTTTATGCATCACAAACTAGTTGTCAATCGCACACCTAGTATTATATCCCAATTCCTTTACTAGGTACAGGAATTCTTATTAACAATGCACCCTCTTAGCCAAATATACATTCATGAATATGTGTAGAAGGTGAGGAGTAGTAAAGGCGCCGCGCTTATATACAGTCTTATATATCACCCTTCTCTTTCAGTTCTGCATATGGCCAGCAGAAAGCCAATTTACTAGTTGTCAGGTTCCATTTAGCACACTAGTTGCGGATGGGAGAGGAATGTTGAGTTTGCAGATTTCCTTTGAAGGATGCCTTAGTTAATCTGGCCCGACTAAATGTTTCATTATTGTCTTCGCTGAAAATCTCCATGGGGCAGGAAAGTCGACATAGTATAGTGTTCTGTTGCTAAATCACTCCACTGTTTCATTTATATCTGGTGTAGACTAGTCATAGAATAGTTTCTTCTTTTGTAATGCTGACCCTTGCAAAAGAACTGTTGGGAGCTGGGATATTCAATGAGCCATATGGAAATGTTGATCTGTGGACAGGTCTCGATTAACTGGGATGTCAAGGGATTTTCTATCCCTTCAGCCTCATCAGTTACTAAAGCAATTACAGATCTATGCACACAAACTGGCTTTCAAATGAGGCTCCCTCAGAACGTCTTCTATAATAGAACTGAGCTTTTGTAATAGGGGAACAGTCAGGGAAGTCTATACAATGATTTCTGGTTGAACTAGTGCAACTTTCCTCACAAAGGACTTGACATGGTAGCTTCCTAATCTGAGTAAAATATGGTGCTCTTTGGATCAACAGTTAATATTCTGCATTAGAGGAAAATAGCAACTATGAGCATCCTTGAAGGAAAACTGTTGCTTCAGGAAATTATGTCGGGCACCACCACCTGTATTGTCACAAGGGTCCAAACTATTTTAAGCAGCTGTTGCTGGAATCAAATTGTATCCAGGTACGAGTAACACTATTGTAATAATGACAGTCCCTATGGGTACAAGATGATACATTGCATTTGACTTTTAAAGTGGCCCCAGCTAGTGGTACCCTGGTAATGGTACTGCTGCATGTTCGTCGGAACTATTTAATTACAGTCAGTTCTAGGAATAACTTTACAGCAATATAGTGTGCTGGATCTACAATAATTTGACTAGGCTAGCAAGATATTGCATGCAGTGCTATTCCTTTGCTAGATCATCAACATCATACTTATGTGGACATTTATTAGTGATAAATAACTAATGTATTTATTTCATATATGTAGGGCAATTAGTTTGTTAAGCTTACAGTGGAATATTTTGAATCAAGCAATAATTGCTTAATGCATCTTGGATCAAGCACAGACATGACAAATCCCATTACGAGATGCCAAATGAAATGTTAGTTGTCAATGAACAAAAGCATAATACTTCAGCTTACTAAGGGACATTAAAATCTGCAAACTCTCTGAACATCTACTTTTACTATGGCTTGTCTTCTTCTTATTCTGAAATGTTTGTGATCAATAGATAGTTTGATATAGTAAAGCCAATTTTATTGTATTTTAGTATTTACTGCCTGTTGTATAACAAGAAATATCATACATTATTTGTAACTTTAATAATCATGATATTCCAGCAGCTCACCCAGAGGCAAATGTATGTACACACTTTACAATGACATCTCCCAAGAAATCATTGGGAAAAAGGTATGCAATCATTTAATTCCTGAGTTATGCTCATGGCATGAACATGTTTACAAATAGAAGGGCAAATGGAACAGTAGTTAGTCGAGTATGATTTGCTCCAGTGGACTATGGAGTTGATTGCTTGCTGAGTCCCACCCACTGCCTGAACAGGTAATTGGTGCTCTGAAAGCCCGCTCTCTATCCACATCACTCCCTATCTACACCCTGTTAGAGCCAGGCTTAAGTAACTATTCCCCCGGAGGAATTCTAGCTCCCAAATTGACAAGAGCACTACTCTAGATAGGGCTGAACAGTACTTACAGTGAAAGGGTGCCAAATGGAAAGGTCAGGAAATTCTATATGCAGGCAAGGGTGTGGGGTCTTTACACTACAAATCAGTCTTTAGACTACAAATTGATACCAATTTGTTGCGTAAAGACACACCACGGGTCTTTACACTACAAATGTGTCTTTAAAGCACAAATGTCTTTACGCTACAAATGTCTTTAGACCACAAATGTCTTTACGCTACAAATGTCTTTACGCTACAAATGTCTTTAGGCTACAAACTGGGCAAAAATATGTCAGTCTTTACGCAACAAATCCTATATAGTGGTCTCAGGTATCAAACTGGGCATAAAAATCGTCAGTCTTTACACAGCAGATGCTATATAGTGGTCTCGGGAACTAAAATGCACTCATAGATCAGTCAGTCTGTATGCAACAAACCCTATATAGTGGTCTCAGGTACAAAACTGGGTTTAAAAGATCAGCCAGTCTTTACGCAACAAATCCTATATAGTATTTTATGGTACCAAACTGGGCTTCAAAATCGGTCAGTCTTTACGCAACAAACCCTATATAGTGGTCTATGGTACAAAACTTGGCTTAAAAATTGGTCAGTCTTTACGCAACAAATCCTATATAGTAGTGTCAGGAACCAAAATGGGCTTATAGATCAGTCAGTCTTTACGCAACAAATCCTATATAGTGGTCTCGGTTACCAAACTGGGCTTAAAAATCAGTCAGTCTTTACGCAACAAATCCTATATAGTGGTGTCAGGTACCAAACTTGGCTCAAAGATCAGCCAGTCTTTACGCAACAAATCCTATATAGTGGTCTCAGGAACTAAAATGGACTTATAGATCAGTCAGTCTTTACACAACAAACCCTATATAGTGTTCTATATAGCCAAATTGCACTTAAAGATCAGCCAGTCTTTAGGCAACAAATCCTATATAGTATTCTATGGTACCAAACTGGGCTTAAAAAGTGGCCAGTCTTTACGCAACAAACCCTATATACTGTTCTGTGGTACCAAACTGGGCTTGAGGAATTGGTGAGTCTTTAAGCAACAAACACTACAAAGTGGTCTATGGTACAAAACTTGGCTAAAAAGTCGGTCAGTCTTTTTGCAGCAAACCCTATATAGTAGTTTCAGGAACCAAAATGGGCATATAGATCAGTCAGTCTTTACGCAACAAACCCTATATAGTGGTCTATGGTACAAAACTTGGCTTAAAAATTGGTCAGTCTTTACACAACAAATCCTATATAGTAGTGTCAGGAACTTAAAAATCAGTCAGTCTTTACGCAACAAATCCTATATAGTGGTGTCAGGTACCAAACTTGGCTCAAAGATCAGCCAGTCTTTACGCAACAAATCCTATATAGTGGTCTCAGGAACTAAAATGGACTTATAGATCAGTCAGTCTTTACGCAACAAATCCTATATAGTGGTCTCGGTTACCAAACTGGGCTTAAAAATCAGTCAGTCTTTACGCAACAAATCCTATATAGTGGTGTCAGGTACCAAACTTGGCTCAAAGATCAGCCAGTCTTTACGCAACAAATCCTATATAGTGGTCTCAGGAACTAAAATGGACTTATAGATCAGTCAGTCTTTACGCAACAAACCCTATATAGTGTTCTATATAGCCAAATTGCACTTAAAGATCAGCCAGTCTTTACGCAACAAATCCTATATAGTATTCTATGGTACAAAACTGGGCTTAGAAATTGGCCAGTCTTTACGCAACAAACCCTATATACTGTTCTGTGGTACCAAACTGGGCTTAAGGAATTGGTGAGTCTTTAAGCAACAAACACTACAAAGTGGTCTATGGTACAAAACTTGGCTAAAAAGTCGGTCAGTCTTTTTGCAGCAAACCCTATATAGTAGTTTCAGGAACCAAAATGGGCATATAGTTCAGTCAGTCTTTACGCAACAAACCCTATATAGTGGTCTATGGTACAAAACTTGGCTTAAAAATTGGTCAGTCTTTACACAACAAATCCTATATAGTAGTGTCAGGAACCAAAATGGGCTTATAGATCAGTCAGTCTTTATGCAACAAATCCTATATAGTGGTCTCGATTACCAAACTGGGCTTAAAAATCAGTCAGTCTTTACGCAACAAATCCTATATAGTGGTGTCAGGTACCAAACTTGGCTCAAAGATCAGCCAGTCTTTACGCAACAAATCCTATATAGTGGTCTCAGGAACTAAAATGGACTTATAGATCAGTCAGTCTTTACGCAACAAACCCTATATAGTGTTCTATATAGCCAAATTGCACTTAAAGATCAGCCAGTCTTTACGCAACAAATCCTATATAGTGGTGTCAGGTACCAAACGTGGCTCAAAGATCAGCCAGTCTTTACGCAACAAATCCTATATAGTGGTCTCAGGAACTAAAATGGACTTATAGATCAGTCAGTCTTTACGCAACAAACCCTATATAGTGTTCTATATAGCCAAATTGCACTTAAATATCAGCCAGTCTTTACGCAACAAATCCTATATAGTATTCTATGGTACCAAACTGGGCTTAAAAATTGGTCAGTCTTTACGCAACAAACCCTATATAGTGGTCTATTGTACAAGATTTGTTGCATAAAGACTGACTGATTTTTAAGCCCAGTTTGGTACCATAGATCACTATATAGGATTTGTAGCATGTAGACTGGCTGATCTTTAAGGGTAGTTTGGCTATATAGAACAGTATATAGGGTTTGTTGCGTAAAGACTGACAGACTTTTAAGCACAGTTTGGTTCCTGAGACCACTATATAAGATTTGTTGCGTAAAGACTGACAGCTTTTTGTGCCCAGTTTGTAGCCTAAAGACATTTGTAGTGTAAAGACATTTGTGGTCTAAAGACATTTGTAGTGTAAAGACATTTGTGGTCTAAAGACATTTGTAGCGTAAAGACATTTGTGCTTTAAAGACACATTTGTAGTGTAAAGACCCGTGGTGTGTCTTTACGCAACAAATTGGTATCAATTTGTAGTCTCAAGACTGATTTGTAGTGTAAAGACCCCACAAAGGGTCTGTCAGTTGATCTACAAAACACTCTATATATCCCCCAAACAATTAGGTTGTGAGACACGCAAATATAGCCATGCGAGACTCTGCCCCCTCCTTCCATTATGCTCTACCTGGGTGGTATGCCTATATTCTTCTTAACAAAAGTGCTATGCCATATACTCCTGCATTAGGGAACCAGGACATTCTTTACAACCTAAGCAGAGGTTTTGGAGGCACCGAGAGGAGATCTTTCACAGACCCTCAGGAGAAGGTTTATGAGAATAAACCTCCAGTGAGAACAATAGGACCAAGACCTGAGTGGAGTATAATTTATAAACTCCTGACGTTATATGAACTAGGTTAAGACTAGTCAGACTACAGATCTGTTCCGTCAACTGAGCTCTGCCAACTGAGCTAGTCAATCAGTTCTCTACACAGACTCTTCTTGACTCTTCTTAAGCTCAAATCCAAACATCATCAAAATAACAAACACATTGTAGGAGAGCTGTAGAATATGGTACATAACCACTGAGGTATAGGTTATTATAATAACATAACTCAGGCAGTGTGACATACAGGCGTTGCCCTGTTGTAGTCTGACACTATCAACATTGTCAATGCCATTACAAATCCGTTATTTGTCTAGGATTAACCTAGTGCTAGAGGATGCTACTTAGTAAGGCCAAATATAATGCCCCTTCTATAGTCCCCCTTTTGAAGAGGATATCCTTGTTTGCAGATTTATATGATAATGATAACAATTTTGTAATGGGATTTCAACGAATACAGACACTGTATGTATTTCCTAGTGAAGAAGATTAAGAAATTACTTTTGGCTTTACTAGAGTTCCATCCTAGTTATGATCTTACATCTTCACCCGAATACCGTCTTTGAATCCACATGCTAAACACAAATTGAAACTCTTTGAACATGGAATGAAGACGTTATAAAAAGAACCTAAAGGCATTTGAATCAGGAATCAACTGTCAGCATTTTTCCTAGGGGTAGGAAATTGGAGAGGTCTGTGAGTTTCAGACCAGAATGATATGTCAAGTGTTGGGTGAAGGATGAGAGGGACATGAGGTGTGGGAGGCGGGCATGTTCGAATTGGTCTGAGCCAGTTATGTGCTTTTTGTACTGCAGCCATTTCTACCTCTACCATCAGTTCAGACGCTGCAGTTGTCAGTGCTTTTTGGCTGGGCAGCGAACTAATTCCCTCTGCTGATGAACTATGCACCACATGCTCCCTCACCCTCCTACTCCGACTCAGTTTCTTGTTACTACTTCTTGTAACCTATACTGGAAGAGACCATCTCTTCAAGGACAGAAACAGAGTTCAAGACGGAAAGGGGGGTGAACGTGCAGAGGAAAGCAGAGATTATAGAAGAGTTAATAGCTTGAAAATATACATTGTCATAATTTTATCATAGAATGAAAATTGCTGACTGTGCATTGTTTGTCGTTTAACATAATGATTATACTGTCAAGCTGGCAAATATGGATGTCAGTTTGGTGTGCAACCAAAATCATCTTCATGCAAGATAAAGTCTGCTCTACTAGGCATTTAACAGTTAGGTATAAGTTACAAGTATACACATTTGCAGAGATATCATATTCTTCTTATTCATATTGTGTGCAATAGGGTTAACAGTGGGGCCATCAGCTGTGCATACTATGAGGTTATGAAACTAAGACCCAATAGGATGAAGATAGCAATGACTAGAATAAACATCTTTGATAGTAATGTAGTAGACAGGCTAGGATCTGGTTGAGACGCGAGTGATGGTCTGAGAGTTTTTTCATGGCTTCCTCCTGTGGTAATTATGTCATTTATATTTAACTGTGGACACCCCTTTGCCGAGGGGTCTCCACTGCCATAAAAAAGGGTGCCAGTCATGCGGTGACTGCTCACATTAAAAAGTGGGTAATGATAGAAGCAAAGGGGAAATGGCTTTTAGAAGAGAATAACCTGTGGGTGGAATATGAAATAGGTTGGGAGAACAGCAGGAATGACTTCAATACGTCATCTCCTCAAAGCCTTCCTCTAGAAAATACTATCTCTTCCAAAACACTTAACAAACTCAAATGGTGATTCCTAATTGTTTTCTATCACACCAAGGATAGTACGTAAAGCAATTTACACACATCTATATTATTATACACACATAAATTGAATTCATAATTATCTGGATCTTATATTATATCAGTAATTTGCTGCAGCCCATCCTCTGTTTGCTGGCTTTGGTTAATGTTTGCTTTCCTCATTATATTTCTTAACACTGCTCCATTCTGCCCCGTGCTTTATCACACTTATATACAAATGAAGAGCTTGGCTTCAAAACGCAATAATCATCATCAAAGAATTAAGGCACAGTGTTTTTGTCAAGATTCCCTGAGGGCAATTATCATTATTTGGTAGCTAAATGTATACTTGATAGAAACTTATGACATGAAAAATATATCAATTATGGACAAATGTTTTAGGATCGCCTTTAACTATCTATAAACCATAGTTTTGTCTCTTTTCTTTTTTCAAATGGCGTTCATTGTATTTTGGAGCGAAACTCTTCAAATCCATCCATGCACCTTTCATCAAACGTATGGATAATCATAGTACCGCATACCTCTACACTATCCTGTCAAAAAGGAATCTAATATTGGGCTTGCACTAAAGGACTGTGAACTCAATGCACTACTCGTTTTAGTCATTCTATCAAATGTACCCACCGTGAAATCCAATATTTGAATTATTCAAACATTTTCAAATATTTACATTCTTGTCAACCACCATGCATTCACTGTGATGTTTCCATGACCTGATTTATCAATACCAACCTGCATTTGCCACACAATGTGTCAGGCTACCTCTTTAACACCATATAATTATAAATCACTTCTGTGTAACATTGGGCTTTGGATTATGTTTTGTAATGATCATGTAGCGTCATGTGTTAAGATGTATGTCCGATAAGCACTGATGAGTATAATATATGATAATAATAAATTGAGATTGACTACAAGATCGTAGCTGCTGCCAACGCTTGTATAAAATGGTTTACATTATTTGTATATCTTTTAATGAAGAATCAAACAAAGTCTCTATTCACGACTTGAATGTTTTGATTAAAATATTGCAGTTCAGATTCGATGACACCTCCTGTGAATTAGTGTTGACAGGAACGATACAACTGTACGCTATTCATTTTCTTGAAGTATGCACAAGGTTCACAGTCTTTAAATGTAATTGGTAAAAACAGAATAGTTTTATAGAATGTGATTTAGTCTCACGGGCTATAGAAAGTTGAGTGCTTGCTGAGTCGGAGTCAAGGGCCGAGCACATTACTAGTGCTCATTATTGGTACTTGTTATTGAAAGCCCATTCTCAATGCACGTCGATTCCTATCCACTATCCCCTCAACTGCCAACCCTACGTATGCATTACCCTAGAGGAATTCCCAGTTCCCAATTGACACAAGTAAATGTCTAGGTATAGATTAACCATAGATACATTCATGGGGTGCCAGCTGGAAAGGGTTAGGAAATGCTATGGAGACATAGATAACGTTATAAGATGTCCAGGTCTGGGTGTTAATTACATTCCACACAGAGTATAACATTGCACCCCCGATCCTTCTACCCCTCGTACAGGAGACTGACATTTTCTGTATATGCAAGGGACGTTGCCCTATAGTACATGCTGGCTCAGCGTAATTCAAAAATGCTATGGTCCTGAGCAGTGCATTTATCTTTGAACAGTATTGAATCCAGATATTAAAACCATGGACCTGCCAGACAAAGCAAGCAAATCTCTGTTGTTTAATGATGTGATCATATGAGAAAATAACGTTATGAAACCAACTACTTAAAAATTGTATTATTCATAACAAGCATGACAAGCATTCAACATGATAGAATGGCACTTGTTATTTTGGCATGTAAATTTGTTGTTTATCCCATGAGAGACATCAATATTCATTTTGGGATTTTATAAAAGGATGTTTCCGTTGTCTGCAGATGAAACCAGCCATTTGAAGTACAGATAAGGCAGACAGTGCAATTATTTCTGAACAAAGGAAAGTAGGATATTACTTTCAACATTCTTGAAATTCCATTTCGGTATTTATAGAAATACAATAATAATCCTTTGTTGATCCTAATTTGAAAAGGAACCGCAAATATCTTCAAACTAAGATTAACAGAAAGATGAAAATATCCCACAAAGGAGTCATCATGCGTCTGCAGAGCAAATGTACTTTCAACTTTCTCTCATTTTCCCTAGGAGTTTGACAAATCGAAAAGCATGTCGTTTGCTGGTGAGTCTAACGAATAAGATAAGTGAAGTAGTGCATAGGAGATCGGGGAAGTGGCAAAGCAGGTTGCATTATGTTTAGATCGCTTCAGGTACTTTAGTGCTCTTTTCACTACTTTTCTATCTGCGTAATCAGTTTTGACTGCAGTTGTCAGAAAATCCTCAATGTCTGGGCATTAACTTGGCATTAATATTGGTGATCTATGCAGCCTGTGATGCCCATTAACCAAGCTAGAGGACATAGTCTGCTTCCTCCTGCTACTTCCTGTAATCTATCAAGATATTCTAGGGCGGCACCAAAGGTCAAGACCAAAAGGCGAAACAGATGAAAAAGATGCACACCTGGATGAATAAAGATAGAGTCTCATCTTATCAGTATTACATTTGGAATTTGGAATTTGATTATCTATACAATGCCCATAGGACATCAGTTCCTCCACTGAAGGCACGATACATAGTTTGGGAAGGGGGTTCAGTGTTCCCATTGCAATTATAATATTCTAGGACACCTGTTTGGAGGGAGGTTAATGATAGTAGGCCAGTGAGCAAGGGCTTGTTCAGCAATGTATCATGGTCCCACTGTAAGTAACCATGCTTAATTATTAGTAACATGTATTATCACTCATACAACCTTCGGTTACCTTCCCGAAACTCTTGGATCTTTGTAAAAGGAATTTTGCTAACCAACAACTAAATGCTTTAAGTAAGCACTTTTCTATCAGATGATGCTCCTCACTGAATCAATCTAAATATTTGATCTTAAATTAAATGGATATCATGTCTTCCTGTTCCCCATCCCATGATATCTATGGCCAAAACCAACATCTGCATGTTATCCCACCTAGTTTTACATCCGGTTATATCATTAAAGCCATTCCGCCACTCAAAAGAACCACTTCTGATATCTAAGATTTCTAAAAAGATGGGAGTCTTTCTGCAGATCCCCTTTTTGCATATCAATGTATGTTTAATGAGAACTGCTTTCATACCTGAATGTTGCTATAGGCTATATGGAGGAGTTGGTTTCCGCTACAGACATTGGATGATATATGAGAAGTAGAGTACTGCGACTGTCAGACCCCGGAGCTAGTAATACTATAGTGTTTCATCAAGGGCCTTGACAGGTAAATACCAATCTGTCTGACCTGTGGCACACAGTTCACTGCAGCTTGAATGGCCATGAAAGTGTACATACATGCAAGCTATGTCATGATTATCCTTGCAGCCAACCATATACAATAATCTCCACTGTTATCTGTATAGGGAAGAAAGCGACCAATAAATATCAAATAGTTTCCTTCTTAGATTACAGTTCCCGTTGCTTGTAATATATGTAAGATCAGACAGGAGAGATGTGCGCTGCATCCATATGATATACTGTGTTCATTGTATGAAATTACACAATATGATTTCAAAATCATCTGGATGTAAGGAGTGGGCCCTAGTAACGACAGAAGGCTAATATTTCATTATAGAAGTATAGGTAAACATTATAATTCGTTATCTACAAAACAATAAAAAAAAAAACACGCACTGTTGTCCCAACAGTTGGGGTTCTCACCATTGTACTCATGCGTTCCTCTTTTTAGCTCTGTCACCTTTTTCCACTCATTCATTTTTCATCACCCATTCAATACCCTGTTTAAATGAGAACATGCCATGGAAATAAAAAAAGGGGGAGAACAGCCAGTTCTTGGCATTTGTGTGGGTGCAGAGGTGCTGATGACTCCATCAAAAGCTCTCTGTATTAGGTTCTGATTCCACACACACACCCGACTGCTGACTGATAATTGAGGAGATGGGCCAAGTTTCTTAGACCCTTAGACCCTCTTATAGATTCTAGCCACTTTTAAAGAATTATTTTTGTTATGGCTTCAGTTAAATAAGGCTGGAATAAAGGTTGATATGTTGACAATATGAATGTATTCAATAGAAAATTAATACAACAATAATTAAGATGTCACACATCATGATAAATGGGGAAAAGTTGGGTTACTAGTAAATGCCGATGACCTTCATTATGAAAGATGTTGAACTGATTTGGATATTAGTTGGTGCTTTATATCTTAAACTGTCATCATTCATAACCTTTGTAATCAATAGCATCCTTCAACACTCATTCTCATTATTTCCTAAATTCTCACACTAATAGAATTAGTACCTCCGAGCTCATCAACAATATAATACATAAAAGTTGCCGCCACCTCTCGCCTACTTCCTTGCTTGCCACTGAGAAGTGGCAACATGACGTGTCCTACGTCATCAGACATTGATGACGTCATTAATAATGGAGCCTATTCTTTCTACAAACCATGACTAGTTCCAATCAATTCCAGGCGGGCCCTCACCACCAACTACAGTCCATTCAAGCAGCGGTTATCATAGAATTTTTATTTTCTACACCAACCTCATTCCTGTCCCTGCACTAGCTCCCCTTTTACTCTCACTCTTTGAGGAGGCCATATTAGTTGGAAGAAAGATAGGGCCCTCTCAGCATTGATTGTATTGGGGAGCATGAGTGGTTCTGACATCTGAGTCATCTTGCATGCAAGCCATCTTATCGCAGATAACTGGGAGGCAGCTGGATTGTCGTAAAATCCCCAATAACTGGGTCTGTTTCGGTTTGTTGGAGATTATCTGGCCTAATCTGGTGTGGCACAAGAGGGTAAAATCACGCCATGTCTTGGCAGATTGGGAAACACCGATGTTGTTGGCGTTGTGTGGTAGCTATAGGTATATTGGTGATGGGGTATTTTGGTTGGAGCTTGTGAGGGAATAGCGGATATATAGCTAAGTGGAACTGAATACATGCATTTATGGAGGCTTATCTGTATCCTATTTGCCCAGCATCAGCATGATAATGAAAGATATAACATATTATGTTATTTTCTATGATTAGTAAAGGAAATGTACTGCACTTGCAGAGGTTGGCAACCCTTTTTTCCGAACCAAAGGTAGATTTGTGTTCACTGGGGCAGAGGTAGCTGCATGATTTATATCTCCCTCCTTTAAACAGGGGAGTGTTGATACTCACCAAGGTAACACATGAGCTACAGTTGTATTGATTTACTCAGAGATAATATGTTCCCAATTTCAACCCATACTCCTGCTGCTTTGGATGATTCTGTATCCAATTCCTAAAAACATACCTCATAATGATGCAGTAGTCTCTACCGTAAATGTTTTGGTCATGAGCATTTATATTGCTCTGGGTCTTTTTCTCGTGATTGTACTGTTATTTACCAGTACAGATGCACAAACTAAAGAGTGGGCGGTCGAATTGAAAGAATTGGCAACACCATATGCTACGGTTTCAACAAGATTTTTAAAGTATGATGATGAAATATGCAAGTTATATAAATGTTCTATGATGAGTAAAGAAAATGTACTGCATTTGCAGAGCTCGAGGTCGGCAACCTTTTTTTTCTAACCAAGGGTAGATTTGTGTTCACACCACAGAGATCTTGGCCATAGGTAACTGCATGATTTTGATTTAAATCCCAACCGCCAACCTTTGCTTATGAGCAATTCCATTGCTTTGGGAGTTATTTCCTCTTTCATCTTCTCAAAAGGTTATGAGACAGTTTAACTTGTTGAGAGAATGAGAGGTCTACACAGTAACCAGGCCTGTGTTCTACAGTTTTGACATCATCTTTGAACCATCAAACCCTCCGTACTCCGGTGGAATCAATGGCTACATTACAGTTTTGATCAGCAACTGCCCTTCTTCCCCCATGATCTTCAAACACTTCTATGAGTGATATATAACCTATCACTTTATAATGGATTGCTGTGGCATTGCCCCAAGGTTGTGCATTGATCTAGATCAAACTCCTGTGTAATACTATTCTATAAGTGGGCGGCGTTTCTATAAAACTTTTACATCCATAAGCTTTGTATGATTACCACTAAGGTTAATAACGGACACGTGCATAATAGAACCTCAAACATTGTACACTGGCTTACATCTACACATATGGTACCAATATGCTCTCTGTCATATTCCCCCCTGAGAGGATAGTACACTCTCTGATCGTTAGGGTGCGGCCTCCACCAAAGCACAGCATGCACCAGCATAGGATATGGAGATTACCAAAATAGGGATAGGACAAGGCAAACAAAAAGGGAGGGTGTGGATCAAGCTAGGGCAGCACACAACAAAGTAAATCCTGGATCAAAGGTAGGGTACCCTGCTCCTATGCCAAGTCACAGAGTCTATGTGTATTGTCCCTTAAAACCTTTGACATGATAGGACTAGGGTGGTTTACAACAGAGAAAGGAGGGAGATAACAAAAAAAATGTCCTCATAAAACAGAAACAACAGAGAGCTCCCTGGGGGGTTTTCTACTTAATGTGCTCATAACAAGGTGGTGCAGTGTTCTTTGATTGTTGGCTGGCAATAATGGTCCTGCCTATCTACCCCTTTTTCTGTCTTAGTTGTTAGGTTATGTAGATGTTATTATCGTATTGAATACTATTACTCAGAAGCATGGCCTCCCTGTCTGAAGGTTTCATAATCAAAATGGCAGTAAGCGCACCTCATAGCTGTTCTACACATCACTATGTTAGGATATTTAAACATAATGAGTAATTGTTCTGGCCATGCATAAAGTATTATGTGAAGTATAGCTTGATTACAGGAGGCATAGTTTATATGGAGGGGAGGGGTTTATAAATACGGTAAACGATACACTAGCTCCACACCAGGTTTACTTTCAAGCATGCAGAAGTTACATTTCCAGGATGGAGATAGCATACGGAAAATAACATTGAGAAACCTGTATCTCTCCCATAGCCAATAAAAGGCACAGCGAACATGTTGGAAGAGGTGTGGGTGGAAACCCTTAAGTAGGGTAGACACTGCCACCTAACGCTCCGATCCGCCCCATCTCGACCCATCTCGATCGTCCAGGCGGGTCCAGTCGGCCTGTGTATACCTGCTCCCGACCCAGTTGGAGCGGATCGGGGAGAGTCGGTAGATTTCAAGCAGTGCTTGAAATACGGGCCCGACTGGTGCGCAGTGGGGGGTGCAGATGGGATGGAGCGGGTCGGATGTGGCAGTGTATGTTGAAATCGGGAGCAGTCGGGAACAATCGGGAGAACTTAGACCAATGAATGGACACCATTTAGTCATGTGACCATCATTAATTAGTCTAACAATGTATATACAGTCGGGCCCAGTCGGCAGTGTATACCTTTTCCCACGTCCCGCTCCATCTCATCTCGACCAGGGACAACTGGGTCAGTTGAGTTGGGATGCGGCGGATCGGTGCAACCAGCGGCTGTGTAAGGCCTGCTTTACGATGCGCCCTAGAGACCCAAAGATGCTGCAGAATCTCACCAACTTTCCAACGCCTAGAGCAGTATCTGTAGACACCAAATCATTTGAAACCTTGTAAAACATGTTGTCTAAAGGCCAAGTTCACCAGGGGAATTACTGTTTTCTTTTTTGTATGTTGTTATCTAGAATAAGCAGGTGGGTAAAGAATGTACTGGGAATGAGTAGAGAGAGAGACAACGACAGATGGACAGAGAGAGGAACTTGGTGAGAGAGAGAAGGAGGGTGGGGGAAGAGCAGTATTTCAAATGGTGGGAAGAAATATGAGGGACACTGGAGATGTGGTGAGAGATATATGCGGGTGGCTAGTATGTCAGTGGCAATAGAAAATAGAAACCGCCCCATTATCCAGCGCTGAAAACTAGAGGGAGCCATATATGACTAGGTATTGAGAGCAACAAGGTTCCTTTGACCTATGCCAACTGAGTTATACCCTGCCTGCCAATGAAGCACCTTGGTCATGTGATAGATGTGTTTCCGCTAGCTGGTTGGTGTCGATTTGTTCCAGGATCAGAGGGTACACCATGGTGTGACAGAGGTGGGCAGGTGGGACGTGGTGGCTTATGTACCTTGGGGCAGGAGGGGGATGGAGGTCACCATCAACCACACCCCATTAATACATCAAGCTGCTGGTCAGTGTATGGAGACTGAGTTCATCACATACAGGACAGTTTGAAGGATGTGGTTTTAGGATGTGTTCAGGATTTCAGAAGTGGGATGCATTGCTGGGGCAGGTGAGGCACATGTATTATAATGATCATTTTTCTATAATATACAAATCCATAGTCAAGCTACTAGAAGGTCACAGAAGGCGCCAACCTGTTTTTGTAAGGAATAACGCCGGTTGTCAGTGAATGTGGAAAATACAGATGAATAACATATCGCTTTCTCTTTTTCTACTTGACAATATGCGAAGTTATTCCAGTGAAAGTATAATTATGTATGCGCATGAAAATAGAAAATAAAAAAATGGTTAATGTATCTAGTCTGAATTAGTGATTGATGACATCATGGATATACACAGTACTATATCTATAATATGACCAGTGTGTTGACTGTGTAGGATTTTGTAGGAGAAGCTATTTTGTCTGACACCCTGCAGTGACATAGCTTACATCTCCCAATCAAAGCTTTGAGGGCCCATTAAAGCAGGCAGTGCTGTACCATGTGTTGATAGTCAAATCAGAAAAGATCAAAATTGTGACCCATCTAGGGAAAAGACCCCTTCAGGCGGGATTTTTAGCTCTGGTTTTGGCCAACAGGAGGCACCATAGATGCAAAAGAGTGTTAAATACATGAAAAAGGTTCTAAAACCATTTTTTTATGTAGAATGCAATGATCTTCATGAAATAATTCCATCTTTGATGCAAACATTCTATATTTGGAATGCAAAAAGAACGTTTTTGTGAAGAATTAGCACATATGATACTTTCTGGTTGCCATGGAAACTATCCCAAAAGCCTAAATTGGAGGTCATAATCCGGATTTCTTTAAAAATCCCATCAGTTACCCAAAACTGAAAACAGAACGCAAAAATTCCTTCTAGAACCAAATTTAGACTAATAAATCCAATTTTATTTGGTTATCTTTAAATAATACTGATTTTTCATAATTATCATCATTTACTATGGGATACAATGCAATTAGAGCTTATTTACCATTTTCAATTAGTGATATTATAATGGACAACATGTATGCAACGTATTGTGCATGACATATGGGATTGGAAGTCTAAAAAAAACTCAGTATCTCTTTTTGGCACCTACATGGTGCTATGATGCTAGCAATGGAATCTCCAGTGGCTAAAGGGCTAGGATTATGGAAGAGACCAGAGGAGGTTGGCAATCAATAAGAAGGTATGGTACTTGTAAACAGCTGCTTTATAGGTAATACTTATTGCCTCCTATTATATCATAGACATCTAGGCTTATTTCATCCTGATAATGACTGGCATTATTTACAGATTATTTAAACAGATTCGCCCCCCACTTTAAGAATTCCCTGATTTGGCCAAAATGAGGGGCTTGTCAGGAACAAAGTGTTTGGAATAGAATTGGATCAGGTCAACAGTCTATGCTATGCAAGATCTGAAATTTGTATAGGGCCCCTTGCCACTGTTTTTCATTTGATAATATCAAACGCCTCTGTTGTCTAATGTGACCCCTACAAGACGAAGTATTAAAGAGAGATTATCAAGCCTTTTCTCTGCCAGTAACAGTTGATGTTACTAAGCTCTAATGATATACTTCGATCATAATCAATAATGTTCTATGCTAAACTGTTGTTCAACATCACTGAGAGCCTATTGTGAAATTCTATCAATCACTATGTGCATTTCTAGGTTCAGAGATAATCTCCTAAGATGTCATTGTACTGTTGTCACTGTTGACCATATTATGATTATTAGTCTTGGGCAAATTGGAAAGAATCACTGGCATATTAACCATAATAATGTGGAAGGGAGAGGTGTTTAGCCCGTTTTGATAATCCAGAGATCCTGATGCGCAGAATGCTCTTGTTTCAAAAATTGTGCTACTCTTCTATCCATCACAGATAATGAGATGACCATTCATTAAATTGTTGAGGACATTGTACAGAAATGTACAAGGGCAGAAAATGTCCTTTATCATAAGTGTTTCTCACCCAATTGATAATGTACATGCCTACTTGTAGAGGCTGTTGACGTTACTCACCTGGAAAAGGAAAGGAATTACAGTATAAGTAACATGATAGCATCAGTATTGACAAAGATCTAGTAGTTTATCAATGTAGTATAGATGAAGGGGGTTCTTCCATCACTACATATAATCCATGGGGGGCCATTGATATATGTATGGAGAAATATCGTTCCCAGGTTCCCAGGGTGATCATCAATAATAAAGATTCTCTCTCTCTCTCCTTCTCTCTCTCTCTCTCTCTCTCTCTCTCTCTCTCTCTCTCTCTCTCTCTCTCTCTCTGTCTGTCTCTCTCTGATTGACCATAAACACCCTACCACCATGTAAGATTCACACCGTCTGATGCTTTTAACCTTGTCTTGTGACATCGCTACCCAGAAAAAAGTGTCCATAAGCTACTCACCACTTGTACTCCTACCCACCGACACCTCATCTTTTATAATTCAGTGTTTTGTTTAGATTTATGAATTTTGCATGAACTTGTAAGCTTTCTACCACGAAGCACTATAGGCTAACCTTGAATCACGTGTGTAAAATGACACTACAGACACTGTAGATTAGCTTACAGCTATATTTAGACACCGTATTCATACTCTATCAGTTCTATTTCCCCCCTGAGAGGAGTGTATGCTCCCCCATGGTTATGGTGCCCTACAAAAGCAAAACATGCACCAGCATAAGATTATGGAAAATACCAAAAAGAGACAAGAGAGGGCTAACAAAAAGGGGGTATGGAAATCAAGCTAGGGCAACACACAACAAAGTGAATGCCGGATCAAAGGTAGACTACCCCTTTCCCCTGCCAAGTCAGAGGGTCCATGTGTTTCATACCCATTAAAGGCTATGACATGCGGGTACTGTTGTAGTCACAAATGAATTGTAGTCACAATTGAAAGGTGGCAAGAAGCAAAGGAATGGTAACATATAACAGAAACAATGCAGTCAATAACAGTCCTACTTATCCACCCTCATTTTATTTTGCTGTAGCTGATGTGTCATGTATTTGCCTTCAGCATAACATAATATAATGTTATCCAGGTGGTTTAACATTCTAAATGATGTGTTCTTTGCAGAACGTCTGTGAAGAATCATACATCTTAGAGGCTGGGAGAAAAGAGTTACATATATGGAGGCAAATACAAAAGGCATATTTCTTTTGAAAAAATACCTGAACTTCACCTTTTTGATCAACTCTACAAATATAGACTACTCTATGCATTACTAGCCATTCATGACTAGAGACCCCCCAGATCATATTGCCACAAACAAGACTGCACTGGGTTTGACCTCAACACCATCTCCCAGTCCCACCTTTGTTTACAAGTTCAACTAACTTATTCTTCTAGAATTACTGGTAAGGACCCTAATCAACCTCAGTAATTTCCTAATAACTCACACCTGATGAGACATTCAAGTCGAAACCACTCCAATTGTACCATCATACACCCTGAGTTTTACTCAGCTTGACACAAGCCCCAAATTCCCATGGGGATTTATTACCTCAAACACTAAATATCACCTAAGTCCTAAACATCTGCTCTAAGATAGTTGCCTTATTTGGCAGTCAACTCACAATCTGTTTGGAGAGTGAGTCTGCCTGGACTAAGGAAGTGATGTCACAGACTAAATCCCTGAGCTCTGATTGGCCAGAGCCAGCTGGTAACCATGGTACACATAAGCATAGTGAGCCTTGTAAACAAGGCATTCAGTGGTTGTGTAAAGTAGGGACAAGAAGTCTTTTCCCGTTTTTCCCCAAAAGGCATATTTAGGAATCGCAGGCACATCCTAATGCATGTTTCGCTGAACTATTCCCCATTAATTTACAAATATGTATATATAACTTGTAGAGAAGGCACCTGATCTAATGAGATAAATAAACAAAGGTGCACGAGTAGAGTTCCACACTGAGGGTTATATCACGAGGCGAAGCTGAGTGAAATAACCCTCAGTGGGAAACTCTGTTCATGTCATGCTGTTATTAACATTTTTCGTAAAAATTCCATCTAGTTACTCTGAAAAAGCTACTTTATAGTGGTTAAATCAACAATTTTGATGATTTGACAGGCCGTGAAATATTGGCAAGGGTTGTTTCACGGGAGGTGCTAAATACGGCCTCCCTTGGTTAAGTAAATGGGAGTGCCGTATTCACCATGAAATAAATGTGGAAGCTGCATACTGGGCTGATGGTTTACTCTGTCTTCCTGGAAAATCTAACCAGAGGCCCATCTTACACTGCTAGGATGGATGTAGACTGGGGCAAAGGGCTTAAGGGCACTCTATCTCCCTTCAAGCAATGAGAATATATACGGAAGGCATACACGAGGAGAGTGGTGTTGGTGCAATGCCGCACAACCCACCTTAGTGACCCAAGGATATGCTGCGGTATTTCACTACTACTTCCCATGCTATGGCTTTTAGAAAGGAATCAATACATGTATACTCAATCTTTTTGGATCTTTGTGAAATCTGCTACCTAAAAGGTCAAGTTCACAATTGATATTGACTTATCAAACAGTGGGTATTGTATTATTTCTGAATGGGCATGTGAGAAGCGAAACTGCTGAGAATGTTTGGAGAGAGTAGACCATTCACGTGAAATATAGGAAAAGAGTGAATCAGTTTCCAGACAGGTTGATAAGGAGTGGGTGATAGAAAAATATAAGGAGAGTGAGAGAGGAAAGAGAAATAGAAGGAGATAAAAGATCGATCAGTAAGGCCAGGCAGGCAAGGTTAAGGAATAAGATAAATATGGTTAATTTGACTTTTCCACCCCCTAGTAGAGAAGCTAAGTCAGCATGTCTGCACAGGGAAGCACCTTGGTCATGAAACATATGTGTTTCCACAGTGCACGCGCATTGGGTGTCATCGTGGCCCGGGATCAGTGGGTACTGGCACCGGAATGGGGCAGGGTGGAGTGGAGGTGTGGAAGTTGGGAGTGTCAGGTCATGTATCATGGGACCACAAAGTACACTCCATTAATATTTTCAGCTACTGGTCAGCACCTAGAGATCTAGTCTCATCAAATACAGAACAGCTTACAGGATGTGCTAGTACGTAGACCTATCCTGTTATCATCATGTTTTAAAATGGTATTCACTTTTCCAAACAGAACAGCTCAGCTTTTCAATTAATATTAAGGATTGTCAATTGGTTCAAAATGTTTTGTCACAAGAACACATGCTTTGCAACAATTTACCAATATATTATGTAATAGGAATATAAGAATCCAATAGAGAGAACAAAATAGACTATAATTAAAATTGTAATACAAAATATCAACTAGTGCCTGTTGTATATATGTTCAATAAATTGGGCCATTTTTTACAGAAGGAAATCATATAGCATTTACATCAAAAGAATTACCAATTTAACCATTATAGAGGAAATAACTTCCAATACATTCGGTAAGATTCTGTTAAATGTTAATCAGAGGGCCCTACTTTCTTTCAAGAAACAAAATTTCTCTTCAGGTTGATTCCTCCCCCCCCCCCCAGGTAAGGGCCTGCAGGCCCAGACCATTGGCCTCTGTGCCAACACCCAGGGCCGCAAAATGCAACCTCATTTGTATTTATACATTACAATTCCATTTCCTCCACCACAAGTCTTGCTCTGGGGTCAAGCACCACAGTGCATATTAAAACAGGCCCCAAGTGGTCCAAATGTAGCCTACAATGAAAATCTCTTCATCCCCTCCCTTTGACTAACCTCCTTTGAGCAGTAAATGAATGTTCTCCAGAGGATCTGGATCTCAGAGAACTTTCAGAACTACCTTCGGACACTTGTGGTGATTTATGTGTCACTCTCATTTCTATTGGCTTTAACTCGTCAGCTAGTCACAAAGGGGCTTTTGAGGTAATGGCAAAACCATGTCATAATGCACTATGATTGTGCCACCACCCACTCAATTATATGGGGTACAATATTGAGGTCTTTTTCAAAGAACTTCATGATAGATTCTCTCAGGCTGCACCTTGAAGTATATTTAATCATAGTCAGCTCTTTAGTTATTTGGACTCTGTTGTGTAACCAAACTTCAAATCTGTAACCTTCAGATTGCTAACTATCACAACAATAGAGCTATCACAAAAGCGCACATACATATAATAAATTCCTAGACACTGTAAGGTGGCTTACTTCTGCTTAGGAAAAGCTCTCTGTCATAATCTCCTCTGACAGGATTGCAACTCCTGTGATTGTTGGGGTGTGGTTTGTTCCAAAGCACAGGACTCACTACCATCGGATATGGCGATTAGCAAAGAGAGCTAAGACAAGACAGACAAAAGAGAGTGAGGATCAAGTTAGGGCAGTGCACAGCAAAGTGGATCAAAGGTAGACTACCATCCGCTATACCAAGTCAGAGAGTCCGTGTGTATTGTCTCTTACACTGAAAACCCAGTTGAGTTCCAGGGTAGTCAGTGATGACGAGTTTGGGTAGTCATTCACTTTTGACAACCTAAAGTAGTCATTCAGTTGGGGAATCCCCACAGGAAGTGATGTCATCAACTGAGGGAATCCTGACCTAGCTCCACTGGACATGGGCTATAATTATGAAGCAGGTAAGTAAATCTACATCCATCCATGAATGTATGGCTTATTTTGAACCAGAAATATCTTATAATGGAAGTTAGGTTCTTGAAGATTATTCTGAGTCAAGCATTTTTTAGAATCTGCATGACAGGAGACATTTGTAGGGCAAATTATATATAGGTTTACCCTGAGTATAGGTCAGACACTGAGCAGTATACAGGTGCCCAGCCCCAGCCCTCTGTGTATAGCTATCTATGATTTTGACACTGCTATACTTCTAGCCAAAGAAGATATCAGATGTCATGGTAAGTGTCCTTTATAAAAGCAGTAAGTTCTCAATAGAGGTGCATATGAAGTTAAACTAGTAGTGTGGCTTTACTGTGAGCCTGGGGCTGTGTGAGTTGTGTACTGTGTGTGTATAGTAGTGTAGGGTGGTATGGTGGTAGAGGGCCCTCAGTAGTAGTAGTAGTAGTAGTAGTAGTAGCACTCTCACCCTACTGCTGGTGAGGGAGGGGTGAGCACTACAGGAGGTCAGGGGAGCAGTGACTGCACACACAGTCCAGGTGCAGGTAAGGGTAGTATAGGAAGAGGGAGGAGGGAGGAGGGAGGAGACAGGAGGGAGGAGGGAGGAGACAGGAGGGAGGAGACAGGAGGGAGGAGACAGGAGGGAGGAGACAGGAGACAGGAGACAGGAGACAGGTGCGAGGAGACAGGAGGGAGGAGGGAGGAGACAGGAGAGAGGAGGGAGGAGATAGGAGGGCAGAGACAGGAGGGGGGAGACAGGAGGGAGGAGACAGGAGGTAGGAGTGAATAGGGAAGAAGAAGAGGAAAGAGGGAGGAGGGAGGAGGGAGGAAGGAGGTGGCATTTGTATTAAATACCCTACCAATAGGTATCCTGGATATATGATATAGTGCAGGTGATTCACTAATGCATGGTGATGCACTAATGCATGCATGATGATGCACTGATGCATACATGGTGATGCACTGATGCATGCATGGTGATGCACTGATGCATGCATGGTGATGCACTGCTGCATACATGGTGATTCACTAATGCATGCATGGTGATGCACTAATGCATGCATGATGATGCACTGCTGCATACATGGTGATTCACTAATGCATGCATGGTGATGCACTGATGCATGCATGGTGATGCACTGATGCATACATGGTGATGCACTAATGCATGCATGGTGACGCACTGATGCATATATGGTGATGCAAGATGCATACGATGATGCACTTGTGCATGCATGGTGATGCAGTGTTGCATGCATGATGATGCACTGATGCATATATGGTGATGCACTGATGCATGCATGGTGATGCACTGATGCATACATGGTGATGCACTAATGCATGCATGGTGACGCACTGATGCATACATGGTGATGCACTGAGGCATGCATGATGATGTACTGATGCATACATGGTGATGCAAGATGCATGCACGATGATGCACTAATGTATGCATGGTGACACACTGATGCATACATGGTGATGCAAGATGCATGCACAATGATGCACTTTTGCATGCATGGTGATGCACTGATGCATACATGGTGATGTACTGATACATACATGGTGATGCACTTATGCATGCATAATGATGCACTTGTGCATGCATGGTGGTGCACTCATGCATGCATGATATAACACTTGTGCATGCATGGTGATGCATTCATGCATGCATGGTATAAGGGGTGTCAGCTTAGTATAGGGGGTATTGATATAGAGGTGTATAAGGCACTGGTATTCAAATGTAGGAGACATGGCTATAGGAGTGTATCAGACTAGTGGTATAGTGTGATTGATATGGATATAGGGATATACCAATTAAAACGGTTGAAAATAAAGCCATATGATATCATTGAAGTAAATGTTTATTTAAAACTACCTTCTCTGCCCATTACAGATCAACCCAGCTACCCAGTCAGTGTAAAGACAGAGAGCGTCTCTCATAGAGAGACATAAGAGGTAAATTTTTGAATATTCCAGAAAAAATTCATTTTGTTTTTATGAAAACCAAATGCTTAAGGGGTGACTGCAATGAATCTAGTGCTGTATTGATGCATTATGCTGGTGTTCCAGTCAGCATGATGCATGAATGCATCACTGGTGAAGTAGTTACAGCCTGCATTCATGCATAGTGATGTACTCATCTATGCATGGTGATACACTCATCCATGCAAAACACATTCACAAACTCATTTATGCATCATGCCTTCTGTAGACTAGCCCACACTGCTTCAACTACACAGTGATTCATTCATGCATCATGACTCCTGTAAACTAACCCTTTATGATGGCACACAGCTTCAACTACACAGTGATGCACTCATTCATAATGACTCATGTACACTTACCCTTTAAGGATGGCACACTGCTTCAACTGAGCAGCACTTCATTTATGCATCATGCCTTCTGTATGCTAACCCTTTTAAGAGATCACACTGATTCAAATGTGCAGCACTTCATTTGTGCATCATGCCTTCTGTATGGTAACCCTTTAAGGATGTTACATTGCTTTAACTACACAGTGATGCACTCACGCATCATGATTCCTGTAAGCTAACTCTTAAAGGATGGCACACTCCTTCAAGTACACAGTGATACACTCACCCGTCATGATGCATGAATACTAACCATTTAAGGATGGCACACTGCTTCAACTGAGCAGCACTTCATTTATGCATCATGCCTTCTGTATGCTAACAGTTTTAGGACATCACACTGATTCACCAGGCAGCACTTCGTTTTTGCATCATGCCTTCCGTATGGTAACCCTTTAAGGATGTTACACTGCTTCAGCTACATAGTGATGCACTCATGTATCAAGACTTCTGTACACTAACCCTTTAATGATGGCACACTGCTTCAACTACACAGTGATGCCATCCCGCATCATGACTCCTTTATACTAACCATTTAAGGAAAACAAACTGTTTCAACTGTGCAGCACTTCATTCATGCATCATGCCTACTGTATGCTAACCCTTTAAGGAGATCACAACAATTCAACCGAACAGCACTTCATTCAAGCATCATGACTTCTGTATGCTAATCCTTTTAGAACATCAAACTGATTCAACTGAACAACACTTCATTTATGCATTATGACTTTTGTATGCTAACCCTTTTAGGATGGCACACTGCTTCAACTACACAGTGATGCACTCACGCATCATGACTCGTGTATTCTAACCATTTAAAGATGACAAACTCCTTCAACTGAGCAGCACTCCATTTATGCATCATGCCCACTGTATGCTAACCCTTTCAGGATTGCACACGGCTTCAATTACACAGTAATGCACTCACGCATCATGACTAGTGTATACTAACCCTTTAATGATAACAAACTGCTTCAACTGAGCAGCACTTCATTTGTGCATCATGTCTACTGTATGCTAACCCTTTCAGGACATCAAACTGACTCAACTGAACAGAACTTCGTTCATGCATCATGACTTATGTATACTAACCCTTTTAGGATGGCACACTGCTTGAACTACACAATGATGCACTCTTGCGTCATGACTCCTCTATACTAACCCTTCAAGGATGGCACACTGCTTCAACTACACAGCATGATAATTTCTTTCTATGATATAGTACAGTTATTGCAGTCAGGCACACATGGTGGTTCACCCATTGTATGATATACTAAAAGCTGAGTTCTCTATGTGATTTAGTACAGGTTTAGGTGTTTCTATGATATGGTGCAGGTGATGCACTGATGCATGGATAGCAATGCACTGATGCATGCATGATGATGCACTGATGCATTTTGTGCATGCTTTTGCTTCAAACATTTGGTGACCATTTTGGATCCATAGGGTGTGATATGCAATATATTAAATCTTGTTTTGTGATATATGTTTTTGGTGTCATTTTTGTAGGACTCTGATGTGACAAGAATTGAGTCAGTTAAACTTCAAAGAGAACTGCAGCCCAGAGACATGTCTAACACTTTGGATATCATGAATTACTAAGACCAGCAATCACCCGAGTATTGAAATGAAAGACATTTATAATGTTTAATTGTCCTCTTTGAGAATTTGCCAATGACAAATTTGAATCTCTTTCTATCCTGGTATTGACAGTTTGAACTGTCAGTTTTATTCTGTTATTGAAATTTGGAATGCTTGAAATGGTATGCTTGTCAAATAAAACAACCTCTCCTATTCCTCAATGCAGAACTCATGGCCTGTGCATCACTGTTATCATGCGCAGTCCTCTTCAAAGAAGATCCTGTGAACATACTGACATTAGGAGTGGTACGTATTGAATTAAACATCTAAATAATTAGTCAATTAACTGTACTGAATGGGTATCTCAGTGTTAACTTTAGTTGGCTATGGGATCTATATTGCAGATTTCAAACAAATAGAGGGGATAACTAACATTGTGCTAGAATTTAGATCAGGTAGAACACCTGATTCGGCTCACATAGAACCTAGCCCAATCATGTATGAAATAAATCATTCTTAATAATAAATAAAGTACCTAAACTTAAGTGTAATGACTGTAATATTGTAATATTTTTTCCAATATGTTACATTACAATATTCATCACACAAACATATATACATGCACTTCTGAAAGATGAAATGATATTTGTACTTTCAGAATGGAGCTGGACCAATGATTAGACAAAGTGGAGCCTCGCTCGGTGGATCAATCACAGCATCAACTTTCACAGTTGTGCTTGATGATGAAACACTGGGAGTCAGGAACAGCCTCTTTGATGCAATTCGCCTCCTGATAGCAAAGTTTTATGTGTTCAATATTTTGTACCCAGCTGAATTGGCTAAGATCTACCAGTTTATTCATTGTTATGTTCTGGGACTCCCCACTGAAACAACAATCCATTGGACTGTAAAAGAGGTGAGAGTGGAAACCAAGACATCAGCGATGTGTTTGACATTCTTATTTGGTTAGAATCCTATCTGGAAGAAGGTAAAAAGAGGATTCCAGTGTATTATGCGGATCATAATATCATGTGGAAATGTGGTAAATCTTGTTATCTAATCTCTAGGAAATACTGCGCTGTTATCAAATATAGATATTAGTTCATCAGAAGACTGCCAAGGATGTTGACATGCCTAACTAGTTGTCATTTATCCTAACCCGTGATTGAAATGCAAACTATGCAAGTAATGATGTTTACCACAACCAAAGTGGTTTATTTTGTGTTACCTTATGTGGCAGATGCATTGTTTGCTATACTGTTAAGACTTGGGGGGGATAGTGTTCTTGTAAAACAGAAACAGACTGCAAGCTTACTTTATTTTGTTGATTCAGAGATTCGTAAAGTGTGTATCTATGGCAGAAGTTATAGTAAGCTGTATCTGCATATTGTACTGCATGGATATAAGAATTGCACCTAGGTCCACTCTTTGTGAGGAATTGAACAGAGTTCTGTGTGATTAGAGTTGTTCAGATAAAGAACACACATGAGGTATCCAATGAAGCCTTATATTGATGCCAAATAAAGTGCCAAGTATTATCCCAAGTTGCCTACAGAACATGAGGATGATGTATACTTAGAGGAATTGTTTTTTTATTGGCTTTGTGTTGTACAATAAATGAAGTTATCTATCCAAAATATGTTGCCTTTGTGTTTTCTTTAAGTTGTTAACAGGAAAGTACCATCTAATTCAAGTTTAATCTCAGCCTTAATGAGTACATCTTATATAAATAAGTAAAATTCATCAGAATGACAATTTGGGGTAGTTAAAATGATGACTTAGGCTCATCACAATGATGACTCAGGGTCCTCATAATGACAATTCAGGGTGGTCACAATGACAACTTATGGTAGTCGCAACAATGCTGGTTGGTCTGCTACATTGTCTCACTGACAATTTAGGGTAGTCAAAATGACAACCAATAGTTGTCAAATCGACAACCCTGGGTAGTCGTGATAACACTTGATGGCTGCATTTACTACAAATGACTACCATACATTGTCAAATTGAGTACCAAATTTTGTCAGATTGACTACCCTTCATGGCCTATATTGTCTGATGGATGACCTTACATTGTCAGATTGACTACCCTGCATTATCAGCTAGATGGCAAGCATTGTCTGAATGAATAACTCTGCCTCCTCACACTGAACCTCCCCACATCATGAACTAGGTCAAAAAGCTAGTCTAAATGACAACTCTCTATCCTCAATCTGATTACCCCAATGACTACCTAGGGTTGTTCTCTCACGTATTGTCAGTTTGACTACCTAAACTTGTCTTCACTGACTAGTTTTCCCCCCTATGGGTTTTCAGTGTATAGCTATGACATCAGGGGATTAGATATGTACATAAATGTATATGTATAGACAGGAAAGAAAGGTGACAGGGCAGGAAAATGTCCACATAAAAAAAGAAGTAACATAGAGTTCCTGCTGGTAAATTAATTAATCTCTTTTGAAAAGTATAATTCATCATGTACATACTTGCAGGTGTATTTCATCTAAAAGGCTTTTATAGCTGATATGATAAGTAAACTAGCTGTATTTTCTGCTTTTCCTGGGGGATATATGGCTGGAGCCTCATGTTACATTTCTAGGATGGATGTAGACTCGGGCAGAGGGCTCTGGGGCACCTGGCTCTCCCTTATAGCCCAGGGAAGACATGATGGGCATACATATATGGAGATGAGTATGGGGGGAAACCCAAAGTACCCATGCTGGTGACTGCAAAATGATACAGTGTTTCACCACTGGTTTATAAACCAAAGCTCCAAGATATGGGAACCAACCAGTCTACCAAATGCATTCCTAAGCAGAATGCTCAGTAACATGAGCAATAGATATACAACAATCTAAACTGAAATACATACAGACATGTTGCTCAATAAATTTTGATAATCTTACATAGGCATTCAAGGACCATTGGTTAAGTTATTGTTATACAGTGGTGTAGGAAAGGGCCCCTATCCCTCAAATATTTGTGGGATAGGGGCCTTTTGAGACTTCGGGCACACCTGATGTCCCTAAGTGTAAAAAAATCCCTATCTCACAAATATTTGAGACAAAGGGACCACATTCACACAGCCCCTATCGCACAAAAAATTGAAAGATAGGGGCTTTTGAGACATAAGGACATGTCCGGCCCCTACCCTACAAAAGGTCCCTAAGTCTCAAAACCCCTATCCAGCAAAAGCATTTGTAATCAATTTTAAGGACAATTTCATACTTCTGCAGTAAGAAATCATGCCTCACAAAAACACAATCATTCAAGGTTTGGCCAAAAGAACTAAAAAGAAGGAGGTCCAATTTTTTGGTCCCCCCTTGAGTGAGGTTAAAATTCAGCGTGGCTGACCTCTTTACCATATAGGTACAGACATTTTGTGCTAAAAAGGGATACAATTGTTTTGGTCTTCCTCCCTTAGGAGGGGTCCAAATTTTATTGGTCCCCCCCTTTAAGGGGTCCAATTTTTGTTTTCCACCCCAAATCCATTACCCCCCCTGTTGTTAAAAGAATGACCCCTCTTGTTGAAAAATGGACATATTTTACTCCCCTCACGAACCCACTAAACACCCTGTAATTAATAAATGAATAATAGTGGGATATTATCCAATATCCTATAAATGATCTATCTATATTCAGGCAAGGGGACACTCTTTAGGGATAGTGGCTATTGAGAGATAGGGACATGCTAAAAATATTTGTGACTTAGGGACTTCACATGGGCCCTATGTCTCAAACCGTTTTGAGGGATAGGGGCCATTTAGCACATAGGGACTTCACCTGGTCCCTATATCTCAAACAGGCCATAGGGTCCTGCTGAGGGATAGGGGCCTCACAGGGGTCTGCCTCTTCAGTAATGTAGAGGCGACTCCACTGTCCATGTTGACAACGGGAGCCTTTATATAGTTAGGTATAGAGACAGCAACATGCCTTTATAGATATGAAGCCGGGGAAGACAGCATCACGATGTAATAAAATGTGGCTGTTTTCACCCGTTCCATCTCTAAGCCAATCACACACCTACTCAATCCTTGAGCACCTTTATCGTATAATATATGGTGTTTTTTTTCCGGCAGATGGTGGTTGTCAGCATGCTCCAGCATGAGTGGACATAGCTATTTAAACAGGTCAGGGTCGGGCAGGGGTTTGGTGTGTGTGTGTGTGGGGGGGTGATATGGTACTTGGGCCAGAGGGTTGAGGGGCATCATCAAACGTATGCAAGCTTGGTAAAGGTTACCATGTTTGTCCGTGAATGTGACAAAAGGAGAGGGGGATTAACTTGCTTTTTCTCTGATAGAAATATAGTTAATCATAGTCACCAGAATATATGAAAAACGGTCGATGTGTATCTAGCCTGTCTAGGGAATTTTATTCTAGATTATGGTTGTAACAAATGTTCGAGTTCTATTTTGAATCTTATAGTTTCACTGTTGTAAGCAAAGCTTTGACAGCCAAGCCAAGGACAAGCAATGATAAGTTACAGTCACCTGTTGGATCAGAAAGGATCTATTAGCATGTGACTGTTGTAGAAGACAGCTCCTACAGATTGGGGTTAGCAGTGCAGACATAAATGTCAATTCATCATAGAGCAAATCAACACAGACAGAGCAGGCAATTTGGCTACAGCAGCAGGCGATACATGGTCATGGAATATGTACAAAGGGATGGACTGTGTTAGATGAAATATAAATGGGATGGCATGCAAACTGTTGTGTACAAAGTACTCGAGATGTATTGAAGAATTTGTAACATGTTGTATAGGATGGCGATGTCAAACAGGACTGGGAGGTTATCAAAACGTAGCCACCTAATTGAATATAATGTAAAGCCTCCAACTACAGTAGGGCCTATAGTAATATACATTATACTGTTTATGATAATGACTGGAATTTATCACGAAATATGAGGATCACCTTCTTTTACAATACCCTGATTAACTTAAATACAATTTTCACTCAAGTAAATCAGAAATGCTAGAGAACATTATGAATTTAACCTATGATGCCACCAGGAGTCTTACAGAGTGTTTGATGTAAAACTTGAACGCATCAGCAATCTATGTGCTCTAAGGCCTCTGATGAATGAGGTGTGCCCATGCATATTTCTTTTCATTTCCGTTTACTTGTTTCTCAAATATCACTGCCATCTAATATGATGCCCAGAGGTATGCCTCTTTGTTAGATAGATTGCAAATGGCATTCATTTTCTGTCAAAGACGGTTGATGTAAAGCAGCACTGTTGACTGAAGTTGAAGCATTTAGTCAACCCCCATAAATTCATCTCCCAGGCTCAAATATCATAAAAAGGAAATGTGAAACTTGCGTGTAAGTTCTTTCTCAAAGTTATTCTTGACTCAGAGTCCCAAGGATTTTTGCTATATCATAAAATGTTATGATTGACTGCTGCTATAGAATATAGGACATACGCACATGCTGCTGTACATATGTGGTTAGTGCCAAAATATAGGAGGTTAGGAGTGTAGAGGGATACATTAAAGTTATTAATCTGATCAATCTCAAGTTATGCAGAAAAGAGTCCTCCTTACACCTGCAAGGTATGTGTGGTGCACCTGTAGTACATTGCAACAAGCACCCTCCATTAAGGTGTAAATTACACCATTAATTCTGCTCCTTTCATCTTCACTGTCAATGATATTTTGTGGAGAACAGACAGGGTGTTTGTAGATAAAGGTATTGTGAATATTCAAACCCTGCGGTTAAAAAAGCATTCCATACCCAGCTAGCACCTTATATAAAAAGTACGTCTTTTACTGGTCATATTCACGTTGATACGTAAAAACGACCCCATAATTACATCTTGAGGGAGTAAATCAATTCACATAGTAGTTTGACAGGAAACTTATGTATTATTTACATCTAAATGGCCATGCGAAAAAGACATTAGTCATTTGATATCATCCATACGTTTGAATAACGAGTGGTAAAATCTTGATTAGAATATTACATCTTATTTTGGAGAAACTATACACGTAAAATATTAGTGTCAAATTCATGACTTAAGGTGCATGCTAAAATGATGTGATAGATTTGACATCAATATTACGTATACTTTATACATGTGGTACATCCTTATCTGGTCAGATTATGACGTCTATAACACATCTGTACTTTACCTTTCAAGTGGTTCACTCTTTTAACACAAGATGTCTCCCTTAACCAATATCGATAGAATCCAATCTACATTGGCAATACTTTGACCATAAATGAGTATTTATTCAACACAATAAATTTCCAAAGAAGATGAAATTTGACCAACTATTGTCTGCAATGTATGATATGTCATTTTTGTTCCTGTAGAACGATTGTTTAAGGGAGAACCAGGAGATTAGTATGAGCACACCTTTTCTTTGGTTGCTACAACTATTCAAATCAAAATACTGACCATGAGCTGGCATCACATCTTGGCCAATTTGCTAGGATCAATGTGCTAAGTCTCTGTAGGACTATTGGTGATGTCTACAGGCAAGAAACCCTTGATTATGTTGATTGCCTGGATGTTACTTGCTTCTGATGGAGTACCACACACAGAGAAAATAGGTGCAAATAATGTTTTAGTTTTACATGTTTTTAACATAATTATGCTGTCAAAAACAAAATTATACTGAGATCAGATTAATGTCACCCATGACCATCTAAATTACATTGTGTATATATATCAAATATATATTTGATGATGATGTCTACATCATGTAACTTATTTACGTAAGATACATATGATTCTTTTACATGGATATTACATAGTCAAAAGCACGTCTTAAAGATTTGCACATAGTATGTAATGGGCGCCACTTTCTGACGTAACCAAATGCAGTAAATATCTGTTGAGAAAAGACGTAGAGATAACGTGATTTATACGAGTTTTGCTAGCTGGGTAGCTTTTGTTTCCCTGTGTTGTAAATAGGGTGATGGCTGGACTGACCGACATATAGTATTACGTAAGGAGGGCTGGGCATGCTGACCCTGGTCCCTGGGACACCAGGGGGGCACTCTGATTTTTATGACTACCATGTGTGTCCATCACACTGAATTTAATACCTTTAAAACAGGACAAAAAAAAACACCCCCACCTCCTTTGGCCGAATACGAAAAGTCATACCCCTATCAGCAGATGCCTCCTAGAATGCCACAAATGCACCCCTTTTGCAAGTAAACCCAACCTAAATGATGCGAAACGCACACCTCATCAACTGGCAACAATATGAAGCTATAATTATAATCCTTAATTTAGGACAAATTTCCATGAAATATTCCGCTTTTCAATGGTAACCTTGGCTCAGAAACATACCTCTTTTGGCCCAAAATGCACTCTATTGGTGGGGCCCTGCGGCTCTCCAATAGGACCCGAAAGTGACCCTTTCCTTCTACTTTGTGTACAGACATATTTAGTAAAGTTGCAACCTTATGCACCCTATACAGTTTATACACTCCTCTACCCCTGACCATATGACTTGATCCCCCATGCTAAAAGAAACCTGTCACAAGATGTTTTGCATGAGTTAACAGATTGTTCAAAACCATTCATTTCCAATAACATTTTTTATTTCATTTTGGCCACCTCTGCCACTGTACTACCTGTATACTAGTTTAATGATTTTCGTTCCTTTCCCAGGATGATATGGCTGGAGGCTTATGTTGCATTTCTAGGATGGATGTAGACTGGGGCAGAGGGCTTTGGGGCACCTGGCTCTCCCTTATAGCCCAGGGAAGACATAACATGCATACATATATGGAGAGGCGTATGGGTGGAGACCCAAAGTATCCATGCTGGTGACCGCAGACACCACTACTTTATACACCAAAGCTCCCTATACTATATACAAGTATAAGAGGCATATAGCTATCAGAACTGAAATACATATAGAAAGTTTACTTAATACCCCCAAAAAAGGAGACCTCCCCCCAATATTAAGTTGCGTTCTGCACACCTTTTATACTTTTGAGATAACCCAAACTTTTTCCATGTGGAAAACGGGAGCCGTTATATAGCAACATAGCTGCCTGTATGAAACACGCTTACAATAATGTATAGGCTACACCACAAAGCATAATGCTTTGAGATCAATGTCTCACCCATTCACCCAGTGGAGAATAGAAGCACACTCCATCATTCAAAGTCCTGTGTGGCCTGACATGTTCTTGTCAAGTTAACAAATGATATTGACTTAACCGATATTTTAGTATTGTGTGAATCGTGAATTCAAGGACATGTTGGTAAGGAAACATGCCGAAAAGGAGAAAGTAGATTACCAATGTGACCGATTGATATCAACACAACGAATTTGGTTTTCCTTTAGCAGTCAAGGTCTCAGCAAGGGGGAGAGACATATTGAGAGAAAGGGGAAGAGAGAGCATTTCCGCCATACTACAATAAAGCCACCAGAATGGTCAGTCAGTCCCCAATTTCCGAGTCAGGCTAATCTAAAACACTGTCTGTCGTCCAGAGTCTCTCTTAAATCTTTATAACATCCTAGAGAGACAAGATTATCTAAACATCTAGCCTCAGGGCAACTGACAGATGTTGAGGCGATGTAATATAACAATTGTGTTCATCTATATTCTTTTACCATCTAGCCTGAGGGTCACAAGAAACTTACAAAACTACAATATTTCAAGACAGTTTTGAGACAATGTCTAGCCTAAGTGCCTGAGAGTCTAGCCCGCATATGAAACTATGTCAGACAGCAGTAAGGAGTAATGAAAAGGTGGCCATTATTACCTGTTCCACCCCCGAGTCAACCTCACACCATGGCAATACTTAAGCACCATGGTCATGTGCTATATGCGTTTCCGGCAGGCGATAGGTGACAGTTTGCTCTAAGATCAGTAAACATAGCCATCTGAAAAGCTAGGGCAGGCTGGGGCTGGGGTGCAGGCGTGGGGGGCCTCAGTTGAAGGAATTTAGTTATGGCCAAATGGATTAAGGGCACGATCAAACACATTGCAGGATGTTCTCATACAGTGTCTCTGGATATAGGTTGGGGGATTTGCTTTTATATTAATAAAACTAGTCATTAGACAACTGCAAGCTAGAGATGACCAATGCAGTTTGATAGAACTTTCAATGGTTGTCATTGAATGCAACGAAAGGAACAATATGAACTTACTCTTTTTCCTGAATTTCCTGAACTTTACAAGTAATAGGTAAAGAATAATGTGAGACTAAAATGTAATCTGCCTACACTATGGTTCATTGAGATGTGTGAGTTGAAACTGTTAGAGTCTGTTTGGTATCCTGCAAGTACACTGTTGCAAGGAAAGCCTTGACAGCCAACTCAAGGGCATCCAATGATAAGATACAGTTACCTGTTGATAGTTGAATTGAACAGGCTCTATTAGCATGCGACTGTTGTAGAAGACAGCTTCTATAGATTGGGGTCAGCAGTGTAGACATAAATGTCAATTCATCATAGTACAAACCAACACAGACAGAGCATGCAATTTGGCTACAGCAGTAGTCAATGTAAGGTCAGGAAATATGTACAATGGTTAGACAGTGTCGGACGGAATATATATGGGACAACATGCAAACTGCTGTGCATGAAGTATCAGAGATATAGTGAAAGAATCTGTAACATGTTTTAGTGGATGGCGTTGTCAATGAGGCCAGAGAAGGTTGTCGATAGATATGCCATGTAGTTATCAATGGTATGTAGCTCTGACAGAGTTATAACATTTAACCTGTCGTGCTACCTAATACATGTTCTCCCAGAATTGCCACATGCACAGATGTAGACCAGTCTCTTGTGCACATAATTACGTATTTTGCCAATGATAGGAGAGTAGGACATAGGAGAGAGCTCGGCAAGTTGGTGTAGAGTCCAGACAGCCAACAGTTGTGTACATCTGTGTAAGGGGAGGGGTGAGGGGCTACACATAGTTATCAAATCTATTAATCTTTAGAAAGTTATGCTCAAAAGGGTGCTCCTTTATATCCAATGGCCATTTCTTACACATGCAAATGGCGTGTAACATCTGTTGTGCAACGCAATTGGCACCCTTTGTTAAGGTGTTGATTGCACCATTAATTCTTCTCCTTTCATCTTCACTGTCAGTGATACTTCCTTATGGAGAACAAAGAAGGTGTTTGTTGGTTAAAATATTGTGAATATGCAACCCTGTGATGGTATTTAACTTGTGATTGTCCCGCACACATCTGCCTCTTTGACACCTGAGCCTGTCCTGACGATACAAAGGGTATTGTTGCATATGCACCTCTTGCACTATCCTTTCTACTTTGGTGCTTTTTAGCACATGTTACTCTTTTTATTTGGGAACAGGAGTAAGAGAGGTACAATGATCATCTGTTAATGTAGGATTAACCACCCTAAAAGCACCTAGTTCAGTGGTTAAAACCCACAAGACTCTCACTGATAAAACATTAGGCTACCTCTATCCAACCTTGCAAAATATAGAGCATTTTTAAAGGGGGACACTATAAGAATATAACAATGGATAGAAAATGACGCCCTCCAATGCAGCCAATAGTTTCTATGTAATACATTATGAAACGACATAATATTTATTATGATAACATTAAACCCGTATAAAATCAATGAATCCAATGGAAATATCAATGAAAACTGGCTTCTCTAGCTCTATGGTTAATAATGTTAGCGTGTTTTCTTTTGATACAGCTAGCAGTTCGTTGGTTGATCTTTAGGTGTAGTTACTACAGATAGCAGTATTAATACTCTTAGCAGTTCCACATCCTCACCCCATTAACCCTTTCACCACTGGGTTTCTTGTAACTCAATGCAATTTTGTGCAATATATTGGCTTACCGTGTGGAAGGGGTTAATAATGCCATTGTTTTACCACTGCATCTTACTAGAACACAGAGGACCAAGAGACATGAGCCGCAATAAAGATTCCTCTAATTTCATTAATTTGAATACTTTCTTCGTTTGAGGCGCATGTGCAGAATAACTTTAAACATTATCAATCACTTAAGCAAATGCATTTATCATCCTTTTATTTACCAGAATAAAACAGTTCCAGGATGTCTGGATCAGTTGTAAACAAGATATTAGTAGCTATCTGTTTACGTGAAACAGAAAAAGCGTAGAATCTACATTTTAGCATGGTATTGATTACACACAATGACCCATTTTAATGGGTACAGTACCATCTGTCACTATCATAATTACTGTGCATGCAATGGAACACGCCTATAGAATGTTCCAATATAGCATTGCTATGTATACCCTGCAGGAACTCTGAACATGATATATGCTAACTCATCACTATTGGATATAGAGGATCAATAAGAAAAAAAGAGCAATCCTCAATGGAATATGGAATTCTGTCGCAGAGTCATGCCCTAATGCCAACGTCAACGTGGGTCATGTGATGCCTGTAATAGGCTCATATTGGCATGTCATGCAGGAGCATGCTCAGCTTTTGCAGGGTCAAATGTCACTCAGGACAAAACCATTTTCTCCAGGAGTGGCCAACAGTAAGTCAATGGTTCTGTCGGTCGTTCTCATAAACATCCTAGAATTTCTTGGTGAAGTAGAAGTAAGGGGGGAATAAGTGGGATTTTACTGAGACAAGTCTCTCCGATATCACAATTAGGGCCATCCATAACTGCATTCCAGTGCCATGATCAGACTTCCATTTACTGCCAGCTACTCGGGATGCTACGCTCCCCAGATTCTACTCACATTACTCCACTACTTCTACCCAGATCTCCTACTCATTATGTCCCAAACATCTTTGCAGCTCCATGATGACACAGTATAGAAAAATATTGGCCTGTTGGGGAGAACTATCGTCTTCTATTATCTTAAATGTGTAATATCTATTGGCATTTAATCAAGGTAGGGTGATCCCCTCATATCATTCATGATTATTGTGGATTTACTATGTCCGACATTTGTCAGGCCAGCGAAAAGCATTATTTTCATTATCATAGACTGATTATTTCTATTATATCTGGACAGTTTATTATATATCAGTTGTCTAATGATAGATTAACGTGTTAATTGACAGTAAATAATTGCTCGTTTATGATGGATAAATTAGGATATAATCTTAATATATTGTAAATATAACTGCTGAATTAAATAATGTCACCTCAGTGAAAGTTTGCCTCCCAATGATTACTCAGTTGATCAGTTGCATCGGTACTTTTCCCATTTTATACGTGCTTAGGTCATCTTTTTTGAGCTTCGTGTATCTAATTAACAGCTATTTACACATCCTGTATTGGAGGCTGGTCGATTGGATAACACAAGTGATTAGCCATGGGTAAGAGCCAATAAACACGGCTAATCTGACACGGCTAATTTACTCCACACGGGGAATCCACGGTGACTTAACTCGAATGCCGCAGGCATGTCGCAAAGCACTCACAGCCAAAAGTAATTTTTCTCATTTCAAGAAAATGTGATGAATAAATTCGTGTGACAGAAAACCACTAGTTCTGAGAAAACTTGACGATTATTTCCCCCTTAAAATTAGTTGTTTTATCATCTTGTTTCCTTGTCATGAGAAAACCACTCATTGCTTCGGACGATCCCTTTAGATAAGCTAGCCTTGACTGTACCTTACAAGGGTGAAAACCCCACCCTATATGAGTTCCCGATAATTCAACACTGCTTAATTCACTTCAAATGAAGTTAGCAGTGTTGTAATCATTAGCCAGAGAATATTGCCTTCATCAGAAGGGAGTGAACTAATGAGTGCTCTAACCCTGCGGAAGGCGGTCAGGCAATACTAGAGTCTCCGAACATGTGAATCAGAAAAGGGAGTCCGTCTGACTCCTTTACTTTTAAACCAACCATACTAGCTTTTAATGACACGTATTTAAGGATTTCAGGCACAAATATAATGACTTTCCGAAACTACTGATTCAACTACTATCTTTTTCTGTTTGTTAATCTCGAGAGCTCTGGATGCAATGAGGCACAGTAATTATTGAAGTAGTGCTTTATCTATCAAACAGATATTTGCAGTAATATCACTTTAGAGCCACATATAACAATTTACTGCACTCAAGACAGTACACCGGTACATCACAACTGACAAATGAGACTAAAGGTGTGAATAAATGAAAAGGTCTGGACTTATTACAGAGCCTTATGTGCTCCCAAGTGTTTGAATAATTAAAGCAGATTACTGTTCCCCTCTGCCTCAGGCAATGATTTACATGTTCATTGAATTTCCTATAATTATAGAATTACAAAGCTATGAGTGTCTTCTAGGCAGGATCATGTATCCAAGCCAGTGAGAAGATTAGAACTTCGAAAGAGTTAAGAGTATATTCTTTAATGGGATATTTAAATTGCCTTTCGGTCACTATGTCATATATAGAGGGTATCATACTTATTTAGATCCTTTCCTCTCATTATTATAAAAATCAATTATGCCATCGACATCAGTTCTGTCAGAGGCATTAATTCTACTCCGTTTTTGAGGAGAGCAACTACTAATATAGGGATGATTAAGTAATGAGGTATGACTGCAATATCATACGTCTTCAAGGATACTATTTTAATTCTTCCGGCATAGTTTTATATGCCACAGAAAGATAAGTGAACTACATAACTGAACAACCATATTTCCATTGATGGTTGTAATCGATGTAGATCTACTGCTGATTTGGTATCAAACACTGCTTCATAAATGGCAGAAACCTGTATGAAACACCCCCAGTTGTCCAACAGGAAAACTGACGTACATATGAAATGTTCACCCCTCGTTGTCCCACGGAAAATCCCTGTGACTCACCTCATTGACCCATAAATGAATGATCCCCAACGGATATGGACTCCTGGTGACAAAGGATCTTCAGAACCTCTTTTAATGTTTGATATTAAAGCATGATCCCTCGTCCTTGTGAGTGTGACTGCCTCTTAAAAGATCAGTATTGCCTAAATTTAGTTTGTGTTGACTTTTTATACTACAGCCAGCGAGGCTATTGCAGTCGAGTCTACAGGGTCATATCTCTACTTCTGGTATGAGTATGGGAGTGGTGTTAATTTAAGACTCATCAGAGGCAAAGGCAAAGCATAATACTCTGTCGGTATTGATTGATCCATTCTTTACACCCTTTCGTATTCTGATGCATGATTACTACCTTTTGTACACATACTCCGGTGCCTGGGTTCAGTCCAATCTTCCAAGGCAATATCACATAGAATAAAGGAAAGAAAAGACTAAGATGGTGGATATATCAGTAAATGCTTGAAAGGGCTGCATCTTAGATCAGAAGAAGAAAAGGGTGCCTGTCTATACTTAAACACAAAGTCAATTCCAGTATACTGGTACTTCATATAACACCTGCAAGTTATATGTAACGGTAGGAGATGCACTAGTCCTCCAGGGTGAGCACTCCCTGACCTGAAAGTGTCTGTACACAGGAGGGAGAGGGGATGCTGACACAAAAAGGGCAGTGGCAGGCACTAGGAGATAAGTACCACTATGTGTTACCTGAATCCTCAGGGACTATGGCAGCTTAGTGCGGATAAAGAAGGTGCGTAAGTAACCTTGTAACAGTGCACCCTGTTAATCTGCTGGCACACCCAGATTTGTGACGCCTCAAGTTGATTCTTGGCCTGGTTTTTTGCTCTTTACTTAAGCTTCTCTTTGGGATCTAAGTGGTCCTGGTGCACAGCCACAGGTAACAGCCACTTATCCCACTCGGCACTTTTTCTCATTGTTGTGTATTTTTCATAAAGAGAGCAAACAGGTGAGGCAAAGAAAAAGGTGTGTTTTAGGCAACATGGTTCGAGATTTTTGGGTAAGTAGGTGGGATTCATGAAAAAACAAAACATCTAAGGAATAAGTCAGGAATCACCACATCGACTCATGGCTTGTCAGAATGACCTGGTAATTCTTCCAGTAACCAAGGGTATCAAGAAGTTGTTGGATATTTCTCTTGGACGGACACTGAGATTAGTGGGAGCTAGTTATTCTTGACCAAACAAGTGTCAAATAAAGAAAAATGAGACTTTGGAAAAAGATAAAATTAAAAGAAAACCGTTGGCCCTTTTTAATTTCTGGCGTCTGGTTGTCCGAAATACACTTTAATTTGTTTTTATTTGGTCTGATGTAAAATGATCAGTTTCCTTAAATAATCAGTAACCCCAACACACTCAGCTTTTCATACCTTATTCCTGTCACACTTACATGGAATATTGGATTAATACTATGCCTACGCTCAAAATAGTAATGATTTTTCATCAGAGCTTCTCAGAGTTATTTCCTTCGCAGTACAACCCAAATATATGTTATGCCCTTTTGCTGTTCACCATCACCTCTCCTCCAATCAGAGCTTTTGTTTTATTGAATTGCACGTCTAAAGCACTGAACAGCTAAGGGGAAAGGAGTGGATTAAGATTTCTTATTTCTGTTAATTAGTTTAGTGACTTTCTTGTCGATAATTAACGTGGACATAATGATGAGAAAAGTAATACAACTATGTTACACCTGGGACCGTTAAATTGCCCTGATTCTGAGTGCATTTTCAATCAGTGTATTAGCCAAAATATATACATCGATGATCAACTGTTCCATCCATCTTGAGCACTGTCTAAATATATGTCTGCCGATATCAGATGAATCAGCTTCCAGTCCAACTATCCTGTTGTCAGTCTGCCTTGGTTCCTCATTATCGTTCAAGACTGAGTATCGATTAGATTGGGTGGGAGGGAGTCTAGCACGGGGTAGGTGCCCATTCTGAGACATAGTACCATACTCATATCTATCAGGTTCTAAATAAATACTGCAAAGGGTGAAAATGCACTTGAGCCCATGAAGGTTCTACATAAAGGGAATATCCGGCTGGACATAGGCTGCATGGCGACCCTGTCTGTATCTTTCCTCAAATTCCACCTGGAGACAGCAAAGGGTTACTAGTGTATACGTTTTACAATAGGCTAATTCACTTTAGATTAATACTGACTAAGCATTAATCATAAAACGAGTACACTAGGTGGAGATAACAATTTTAGTTTTATGAATTGATAAAGAGTTAAATGCTACCCCGCTAACAAAAAAAACGTTATTTTACGTCAAAATAAGGAGCTTTAGAGAAACGTTATGTAACGTTATAAAATCTTGTATAACGTTTTTTGTTTATTGGGTAATTACCTCATGTAATCCTCGGTAACAGGGACATGTAATTTAAAGTTATTCACACGTGTATAGATCACTTCACTGCAGCCCTGATGCTAGAGTGAGTCTAGAATGGAGGGGGGTGATACCTACCCGAAATTGATATGATAGACTACCCCTACCCCAATATGCCACGCTAACTCATTTATAGTACGTGTACATATCAATAAAGCAGAAAAAAGTCACGTTCCCACAACAATGTAATCATGAGACAGTAATACCAGTATTGCCCACATTTTGGCGTGTCAGGTCGGAGCATGCTCAGTCTCTAAAAAGTTAAATGTCATTCAGGACAAAGCTATTGCTGGCCAGTGCTCCAATATTAATGTAATCTTCCCCAAAAGCGGCAAACACTAAGTCAATGGCGCTGTTGGCACTTCTCATAAACATCCTATGATTTGCTAGAGAAGGAGAGGAAAGAAGGAAGTAAGTGGGGGTTTTACTGAGACACATCTCTCCGATATCACAATTAGGGGTGGCCATAACTGCATTCCGGTGCCACGATCAGACTTCGATTTACTGCCAGTTCCCAAGGAAGGATGCAGCCCGACCAAGCATCTACTCCCAACCACAGTGTCAGTGACTAGACTATTGCATAATAGAATATTGACTGATATTATATATTTGTCAGGAGGGGCCTTAGTCAATAGATTGCACATGCTATAAGTATACAGGGTTATCCAGTGCTTGGGAGTCTTCACATATAATCTTATATCTGTGTTATGTTGTGGTATGTCAAAGAGGCCAAAAAAAAAAAAGGTGTGTTTCAGGCAACATGGTCCAAGAGATTAGGGTAGGTAGGTCGGATTTTTTTTTTTTTTTTTTTTTTTTTTTTTAATGTTGGAGATACCTCTAATGAGTGGTGAACCGCCACATTGATTCGCGGGTCATCAGGACGACTCATCGATTCTTACAATAACTAGGAATATCATGAAATTGTTGGACATTCTTGCTAAAAAGCAATTCCCTGAGGTCGGACAATAAATTAGGCATAGGATCTGTTCTTCCTGACCAAAAAATTGCTAAAATTGCCGAGAAAAAAAAGAAAAAAAATTGCAAAAAAAAAAAAAATTCTCCAAAATCGGAAGAAAATGCTAGGGTCGGCCCTTTTTTGAAACTAGGGTCGGGTTGCCTGAAACACACCTTTTTTTTGGCCAGATTTGAGGTACATTTCAAGTATCTCTCTGTGGAAGGACAATGCTGATATGGGGCACTAGTTCTACTCATAATCATAAAGACATGATATCATACTATATTCCCCAAACCTATTCACCTCCCCCCCCCCCCTTTAAATGCCTGTGCTATAGCCTCAGGACCAAGGTGCCATTGTCTATAATCAGGACCATGTACTTCGTGTGGTGGTGTAGAGCGAGGAGGCCGATGGAGCTGATGTTAATGCATGGCACTTTTTAAGCAGGAGTGACGTCTTTGCTAGCAGCAGGAGGATCCATCATAATATAGGGGATGGGGCACTGATCCCTGGAGGACCAGACATGATCCTGCACTCCTCCAGCCGCTCAGTGCTACCCTCTGGTCATCCCCTGCCACCCCCAACCCCATCACAACCCACCTTTGCTCTTACTCCTAGGCCTTTGGTGGTCTCCCCATAGGTGCCAGGGTCAGCCACAGTTAACATGTGGAGTGGAATTGAGTTTTAGAGAAAGACAGGTTAGAGAAGTTGGCTGCTTGGGAGGAATATGCATGGCTTGACTACAGAGACGTCAAGGACTTCACAGCTTTAAAGGCATCTGCCTCCTGAGAGCATAGCACATTTTTATTTCCCCACAGTGTCCTTTTATCAATTTAAACTGATCTTGGAAAGAGACCTTGGATCATTAGATATGTGTTTATCCCCAATGATCCTCAGCTACCAAACCTTTAGTCTAGATGGACTTGTGTAAAGCTAACTCTTACTCTTCATCAGCCCATATAAAGTGTGGAGTAATAGGTCATGTCTAAAATAACAGGCCAGTTTCATAAATATTTCCCTACAAAAGGTATGATCACATCCTGATACCCATAATAAGGCACCGTTCTTGTCAATACTGAATAAGGCATAGTGTACCAGGTGCGTGGGTGGGTGCTGTGGCTCTCAAGATGTAGGAGGGAGTGGGTGGATCTTAGGTGTCAAGTATACAGTGGGGAGGTGGATCTGGGGGAAGCTGTGAAGGATTGTCAGAGAGATAGAGCACGGTTGGGGCTGGGTCAATCTGTTTTTTGGAGGAACTCAGCCCATGGAGTGATTTCCTAAGGATTCCTGCACCGTAAAAGCAGCTTCTCAGTATGTCAGAATCTTTTTTTCACTACTCCTGGTATTTGATTAAGTACAGATGTTTAGGGGGGTATCCTTTAACAAGGTTCAGTTTCCTCTCTTGGCCCTTGGTGAGTTTTTAGCTTCTTTCTGAAATGTCATTGCCATGAAGGCAAATGAGACACAGGAAATACTACATGGAAAAAAGGGGATGTAAACGTGAATTTAAGATGTCTTCAGGGGAAGTCTTAAATTAGGAGGAGACATTTTATATAGTATCTCATGATGTCAGCAATTTATGTTCTCTGCGGTCTTTAATGGGGAATACCTCCATTTCCACTCATCTTTATATCCCTGTTTTTGATTTTCAAATCTCACTGTCATCGAATATGACGTCCAAAGTGGCCCTGTCAGCGAAATGTTATGCCATTGACAGGTTCTGATACTTTATGTTGAAGCATTTTGATGCTGCTTCATAGCAAATGCAAGTGGCGCCTTATCATAGATCTCCAGATAGAGTTTCACCTCAATCACAATACTGAATCCCTACTGCAGAATATTATTAGTCTAGCCTAATAGTTTTAATTACTTCAATGTCGATTCAAAGCGTAAGAATGATATAATAGTGTGCATACTGGATCCAGTGGCAACGGAACGTTGAATCACTTGTGACAACTGTTTGATTAATCTTAATCAACCATTTATTAATGTTGAATTAATGCTGAACTGATTTTTGTGCATATTCTTCATAAAAGCAATGACCTATTTTACTATAAAGGGTTGTCCCAGCTTAGCTTTTTCTGCTAACCCTGATTTTAGAGGAAGCTTTATTTATTTCACCCTATTTGGATGTTCTAATCCACTCTCCATGTTAAACAATAGTACTACGTGATCATACACAGTTAGATGGACCCAAAGTAGTACCAAATCATTTGTAACATATTATAAGTGCATATATCTACCTTGATATGAGATAGGATAAGTGCAGTACAGCCTTTTTAGAATTATGAGTCTTATTGTTTACAGATATTATTCCCAGTTTTTCATTATTGAGAAGGAAAACTAATGAAGGTGTACATGTGCATGAACAAAGGGAGTCTTTCAACATCTCTTATAGACTATTATAGACCACCGATTCAGACCCCTCTAACCAGATACCTATTGATTCTATCAATGCACAGAAACTGAAGCCTTTTCCTCTTCCTCTCACCGTCTACAAAAAAAAAGAATCCATGAACAAGGATGATACAATTTTAATACTGCTCAATAATGCTGCTTTTCATTCTCCAAATCTAACATTACTGATATATTATCAGCTCTTATAAAATGCTTTGTTCCTAATGGACACACATAGTGCAGGTGTGATAATAATCTATTTACTTGATTACCGAATCTATTGGTCAGATATTAAACAGAAAATTGCATTTGAAGCATTCAAATCTATTTGCTACATCCTGAGTACTGCACTAACTGTCAGAGTTTTAACACATTAACTGATTAATACCTTCCTTTGTTTATTCGGGTGCTAATGATTGTTAATTTGTAATTAAAAACATGGTGGGCCAGTTATTGCACATTTTATACTGGCGTTAGATAAAAGAGATACGGTTTAATAGTCTGGGCAGGCAATACTTCCACAGCCAATCTTAGATAGGGAGGCAATAGGTATCATTTGTATGGTGATGGGGCAAATCAGAGGGGAGTAATTAGGGAAAATCAGTTTAAAAAAAGACAGGTCTTATAGATCAGCGTTACCTCTGGAGGCTTACGCATAGATTTGTCATAGGGGCAGTCAACGACGATAGAGTAGGTGATTTAGCTACAATTGCATGCGCCATGGGCCATGGGGAATGAGTGCAATGGAATACACAGTGCTGAATGGAGCATTTATGGGACAGCATCGAATGTTTTATCCAGAGTGTGTTAACATTAAGTGGGAATTAAATTTGGGTCAGAATTCAGTTCATTATTGCAGCATCCCATTGTAGTACAAAGGATGGCGATATAGATGGAAGTTCTTAAGTTAACCAAAAGAAAAATATGTGGTCCTAAGGTCGTAAGGTCGTAAAGCAGACTACAAAGGTGTCTAGACTTCAAAATACAGGAAGATAATGCAATACTTTCCTGAGAATTCTTGGGCCTTTCAGAAAACTACCAACTAAAATGTCCTGTCATTGAAACAGTTAATACAAAACTAATCTGCTAATACTATGGGGTTTTAGATGTTATACATGTGATCCAGAGTATAACATAATTACCGGATACAATAATAGTGTTCATATGTGATCAGCTGGTGATCAGTGTTCAATGTTACCAAACACAGCAAGATAGATGCAAAATAGATGCTCCTTCTAACGAATAATACAAATATCTTCCTTGGTATTCGATAAGATGCAGTACAGAGTTTGAGATGCAGAGCTTTGTGAAATGTGGTTATAAGTATTTTTGTCCAAGTCCAACACAGTTCTGTCAGAGATGCTTTTCCCAGTGGGAGCCGAGTGTCACTTTGCCTTTCCTCTTACTCGCTTCTACTACACAATGCATTCCCCTGAATCAGTCCAGAAATGAGTACAACTCTAATAATGTTCAATAATGCAACCTTCCTCATTCTCTGAATCTCATTAAAATATAATAGGCATTTTTAAATGATTTGTTCAAGGCACAGATAATAAGTCATTCACATCATTGCTTAATCTAGTAGCCAGACGTTAGAGAGCACTACTGCATGTGCAGGCATACACAGTTATCTTCTGCATTATAGATAGGACATTGGGACACACAACTAGAGAATGAGGCTAAATGTGTGAATAGATAAAGAGGTCTGAACAGATCGCACAGCTCCATACATACATGTACTTCCCATTGTCTGCAAATAAAGCAGACTACTGTTTTTTCCTGCCTTAGGCAATGATTTGCAAGTCTCATTAAGTTTCCTATGCTAGAATTACAGCACTGTCATTGTACACTTGGGAGGATTAGGCATCTAGACAGTGGTAGCAATAGACTTTCGGGTGTACTAAGTTTGCAGGATGTCAGGTGTTAGCTGTAACATTCAAAACGTATACTCTTTTGAAGTTTTACTCTCAATTCCTCCCGTTCCTCCCTAGACTTGCTGAAAATATTGTCTATGTAATAATCCTAAGATAGACGGATCTTAAATCATCAATGATGTAAACTAATCTTAATCCTGCTCATGAACTTCTGATACAAGAATAGCACATAATATATCAGTTTTCTCTCCTGGCTTATAAGGTACACTCATTCAATCCCTCTGATGGTAAAAACTGCTACTGAATAAAGGGAACTCAATGGAACCTCTGCATTTCTATTTATGTTTTCCTATCACATCCTGTCCTAAAGAGGAGTAGTGTTGCTTTTGGGTCAACTGTCTACAGTGCATATAGTATGAGCACCCTAGCAGTTCAATTTTGGCCTACCAACAGAAGCGCCACAGCCAATCTCTTTATCCTTTATCTTGCAACGAGCCTCTTTTGACCACTAAATGAATGTACTCCAGAGCATATGGACTATGGTAGTAGAGGAATTTCAAAACCTTGTTTGATGATTAGTGTGGGATCATGAGGCCAATTCATTGTGACGGTGACCACAATTCAGACCCTCAAAGGTTGCTCTTTTGCAGGAACCATTAGATCGTTGTCGTCAGGCTGCATGGCAGTGTTGATACACTTCTAAAGGGTCTGCAAGATGCATTCATGAATGCAGCCCTCGTGAGTAGACTGCATTTATGACAATGAGGGACTGCATACATTAGACCTCTTAATAGGTTACAAGGGTAAGGAGATGATTCCTGTTGGTGGGATTCTGTTGAAATTCTGCTTCATCATCAAATATGTTGTCTATCTTTTCACCAATCACAAAATCCTTCAATTCCTTTCCGATTATAGATACTTAACTATTTTATTGCTACTATTGAGAAATAAGATAGCAGGGTCTCTTGACATCTTGGCCGATGTATATCTATATGATATTTTATTGTGTGTGATATGGGTAACTCTATTATTATCAGACATACTGAAACAAAGAGTTTCTGCTCATATAAGATCTACCTGAATAAATGATAAAATTATAAAATAAAGAATCAACTTCTGTACACTTTTGTATATAAGTAATACTCTTCTGGTTAGAGCTATGTCAATATGTGTAACACTCATGTTTTTGTAAATGTAGTGAAAATCGATGCCAAGTTGATGTTACAGTTAACACGCCCTCAGATCTCAGATCACGTTGGATAGGCTTACCTTTTTAAAGTCCATTTACAGGTGTAACCTTTGTCCTTGCATTGCACCTAAATGCTACCTGCAACATCTGAGGTGATGTATCAGAGAGAGCATGGTATGACTTCAGAGTCTTCGTATGTTAGAGGAAGAGGATCACGGACACACACAAAAACTTAAGATAGATAATGCTATACAAATCCTCCACTGAGATTTGGTTAATATATTGATATTCATTGGCAAAGATGAATATACTGGGAGACTGTTGTTCTGATCAAAGGGAATTATAATAGATGGACTGAATCTCTTTCATTAAACTCTTTCAAAAACTAGTTCTTCAACTGAAAAAATGGTATTTGATGAGTCATTGTTCCCTACACCCCTTAATTATGAGGTTTGAATTTGCCTCTTATCCTTAATACTAAGGTATCACAGCTTCTACTGTAGACCTATACAAAGGTTAATGGTGCATACAGGAGGTCCTGCACTGCCGCAGATAAAAGACAATTGAAACCCTTCACCCAGACATCTTTTGTTCTTTGTCCTTGTTCAGCATTTTTTATTTCAAGTTGTCTGTTCCCTTTCAGTGGCTGCTTTTAGGTTTAAGCTAATGCTGATATCTGAATGGTATCCTACTTTTTTCAGTGAGACACACTGTTTGGCATTATCTTAGATATCTTAAATATTCATCGTACCCCTCCATATTTATACAATTTCTCTAGCATCTTAGACACAGAATTATATGAAGTGAAGAAATGTTCCTTCAAAACAAATACAGTATTCAATGTAATAAGCGCACACCCTCTAATAAGCACACGCACCCCTTTTGGCCGATTTTTATACTACAAATAACCAGAAATATCTCAATTTTTTCCCCAATTAAACTCTTAACTAGTAAAAGGTGTATACAAGCGCACTGTGTGCCTATTACATTGAATACAGTATAGCCCCACGCTTACATTTGCTAAAGTAGGCCTTCACAATACGCATTTTAAGGCCCTCTTGATCACTGTTCACATACATGGCTGCCTATGTCATTGAAACCAGCTTCCAGTCTGATAGAATCATCCTCTGTCCAGTCCGCCAAGTTTCTCCTACCATCGCTCAAGACTGGGTATTGATTAGAAAGGGTGGGAGTCTACCCCAGGGGCAGGGTGGCTATTCTCAGACATGGTATCGCATGCATATGGTTTATCAGATTCTCAACACTTACTGAACCCATCAATAGTCAATGTTTATGACATTAATTGGCCATGTGCATTAACCGGTGGATGTGGGCCAGAGGAAAGTAAAAATAAAAAAGGATAATAAAATATGAAATAAAGTAGGTATGAGGTAAAACAGAATTGAAAGCCAATGTATGTGCTACATTTGACTCTGATTCCTTTGTAAAAAGGTAAATGGAGGAGTGAGATCATGTGAATGTCATCCTCATAAGGAAATGTGTCATTTCATATAATTATAACAATTGTTATCATAAAATCATAAAATAGTTTATTCACTTGAATACTTAACCCTTACAGGCCCAGTACTATTTGGCCAAAGTAAGATATCTGGAACATGATTAGTGCACTTTTAGTGAATCTGCAACAGTTGAATTTATTTTCCTAACATAGGGTTCATATTACATTTCCTGAGAGGTCTTGCAATAACCTTTCTCATGCCAGGCCCTCTGTGTGAAAAGAAGGTCAATCTCTGTGACCATAGCAACCAGAAACGTTCCATTTGTTAAATTTATCAAACTTTATACTACATTAGCTGTACTTTGAGTCATGGAGGAGCATTCTATTCCATTCCCATGGCAACACTGAAATTCTTGTATCACATCCCCAACATGGGAATCACATAGAAGTTATTGAGCTCAGTTACACATTTTGGTGTACATTTCCCATATTACATTAAAAAATATATGATTATAACTAAGATGAGACATAATAATATCATCATGGTGGAGAATACTCAGGCTCAGCCAGTAGGTAAGCTTGAAATCTCAGATATTTATTACTACTTTACTACTTTACTTGCTTTAAAATGGTAAAGTGGCCATTTTCACGCCACTGGGCCTCTAAGGGTTAAAATCCGTTAACTTAATTCGACTGCAGGGAATATCATGCTAATCTAACTATATGAATTGTGCTTAATAACTTTACAGAACATAATGCCTACTTGATGGGTTTCAATGATAAATGGGAATATCAATCTCTCCGCTGTATGCCTTTATGCACTTTCCTGTTCAGTATTTTTTTGCAATAACTGAACATCATTAAATATGGTTCAGTTCCCTCAATTGCTACTTGATGAGTTCCTTGTTTCTTGATCAATAAAGGTAAATGAAACACTGTTCAGGGAAAGCTCTGGGAAAAGGGGATGTGAAATAAATCTAAGATGGCAAGGAAGTCAAGATAGATTGAATTAGGATGAGACATTTTATATCGTGGCTGCTAATGTCAACAATTCATATTCTCTGTGGTCTTTAATGGGGAATACCTCCATTGATTTTGCACTCATTTTACTTTCCCTGTGTTTGATTCTCATATCTCACTGTTATTCAATATAATGTCCAATGTTGTCCGGTCGGCAAGAAATTCTTCAAATTTTGTTGACAGTTGATGTTAAGAAGTTCTGATGGTTATGATAGCTAATGTTATTCTGATATAATGTCTGATCAACAATCAAAATATATCATTTATAACCATATAATCTCTAGACATTTTAGTAGTACTTATGTTACAAAATTAGAGGAAGGACCATAAAAGGATCGATATTAAGTATTATGCTTGACTCTGATATAAAAGGAAATGAGTTGCACACATGATAACTTGTATGCATGCTTGGGAGGTCAAAGGAAAAGATCACAGGTCACTGGGTCCAGTTTAGGTAAGTCAGTTTCCTTGGCAACTCGCACAAAATGTTACATCCTTTTCAAGTTAGGATACAAATCAGATATGCATGTGTAAGGAATCATTTGCAAATGCAACTGTTCACTAGGGATGTGAAGCTGTATTGCTAAAAGGTTGTCATTCCAGCTTAGGTAAAAATGCAAGATTGACACAAAGTAGAAGTTCCCTCTAACAGATGATATTTGCAGCACAGACTTGTGGATAATAAGCAATGCCAAACGTGGGTATCTGCATTTTTGTTCACAGTGCAACACAGTACTGTCAAAGACATTATTTCCATTGGGAGCTAGGTGTCCCCTTTCTTCCTACCGTCAACTTATACATAATTCATTCTCTTGAATCAGTCCAGGAATAAGTACAGTTCTAGTCTAATACTTTCTCCTGGATCAGTCCAGGAACAAGTACAGCTCTAGTCTAATGATGTTCAATAATACTTCCTATCATTCTTTTAATCTCATTTGAGCACAGATATTGTAAATGTATGCACATGATTGCGTATTCTAATGGCCCAACATTAGACAGTAATGTTGTCCTGGAATCACATAGAGCAAGTTGTTGCAGTACAGACAAATAGAATGATTATACTTCAGAACACAAAGCTGAAGAAAGGGACTAAATGTGTGAATAAATGAAGGGGTTTGAACTGATTACATAGCTCTATATTCCTCCCATTGTCTGAATAAATAAAACAGACTTCTGTTCCTTTCTACCTTAGGCAATCATATTCAAGTCTCATGTAATCTTCTTAGTTGGGATTACAATGCTGCGGTTATGTGTTTGGAAGGATTAGGCATCTAAAACAGTGATAGTAATGGGCCTTTGGATTTACCAAGTTCCCAGGATGACAGTTATTAGCTTTAACCTTCACAGCATGCACTTATTTGAAGTTTTACTCTCAATTCGTCATTTCCTGTGTATACTATAGAACTGTTAAAAGTAGTGTCTATACGGACCAGTCCTTAGAGAAAGGGGTCTTATGTTATCAATGATGTAAACTAAACTACTAATCCTTTTGATAAACTTCACCCCTGATAATGGGATTACACATATTATATCACGGTAGTTATTTCTCTTGGCTTCGTAAAGTGCACCCATACAATCCCTCTGCTGGCACAAACTGCTACTGAATAAAAGGATTAACTGGAAATGCTGCATTTCCATTCATGTATTCCTATCGCATTCTGTCCTCCACAGGAGTAGTGTTACTGTGGGGTCAGCTGCCTAAAGTGCATATAACATGAGCACCCTCGTGGTTCTACTTTAGCCTACCAACAGAAGCTCCCCTGACAACCTCTTTATCCTTTATCCTGCAACTAACCTCCTTTGACCACTAAATGAATGTACTCCAGAGGATATGAGCTATGGTAGCAGAGGAACTTCAGAACCTCTTTTGATGATCAGTGTGGAATTATGGGGCCAATTCTTTGTGGCTGTGACCACATTTCAGAGGTCACCCCCTATAAGGTTGCTCATGTGCAGGGACCATTTAGCTTTGTCATCGGGCTGCATGGCAGCGTTGATCTACTTCTAAAGGGTTTGCATGATGTATGAATGCAGACCTGGCAAATTGACTCGCCAGGGAAATTTGAAATTTGACAATAATAATAATAATTTTCCAATACAAACATCTGGATGTTAAGTTCATTAGGCTTTACCTCACTAAGTAGCACAAATAGGGACATTTATGGTATCTTACTTTCTGATTTTTCAATACTCGTTGTATTCTAGTTGAATATTAAATTTTAGAAAATTGTTTCCCTTTTTAAAGGATAGGTCATTCCCTTCATCCTAATATCCCATTTGAATTTGATCTTTAGAACTCTGGTTTTGGCTCAGGTGTCTCAATGGGGAACATGGTAGAGGAGGAATCCAAAGCTTAGAGGAGTAAGGAAATGATCCTTGTTTTAGTGTTCTGTCTCGATCCTGTCTCAACATCAAATATGATGTTGTCTACCTTTTTACTGACCCAAAAATACATTTGTTATCAGATTTTATAGATACTGAACAATTCTATTGCTACCACTGAAAATTGGATAGCATGTTTTCTTGACCTACAATCCTACCTTGTTGTAGAGTAAAAACTTGGAGCCACTCACCTGGAAAAAGAATGAAAAAACATTAGAACAGGAATATCAGATATTCATAACATTATCAAAGCGATTATTCAAGGTAGATAGGTGGGCTGATCGGATCCCCATATGAATAGAGTCAACTATTTGTATGCCCTCTGTCTAGGAATATAATTTTATAAATCACCACATTGACTAGCTTTATTTATTAGAACTGTTATTTCCATAATGTATTGTCCCTCTGTGTAATATATTTATATGTGGTGTCATGGTACTGTTTGGCATAAGGGGTATTGACAGAAATGTAGATGCTGATAGCGCTTGCCAAATGATTGATATGGTTCCAAAAAAGCATGTACATTGTGTGATCAAGGTAAAACAAAAATATGTGTCATGTTTTATGATTCAAGAGTTTATTTGAAGGTATAGGGTATGTTCTCTCATTCCTAAACTACTGACGGAAGCACAATACTAAGTTAAGGTATCATCAGGGAATGAATTATTTGCACATGGTAAAAATAACATTGATGTGATATACAGCATGTTATATGCTAAGCATTGAAGATATAAATGTATGCACCAGCTTATGTGCACTTTCATATGTAAGTGAAACTCTAACACACTTCTGGTTAGAGGGAGGTCATGCCAATATGTTTGATATTCATATTGCTTGTAAATTTAGTACACAGGGATGTTAAGTTAATGTTACAGTTAACGCACCCTCAGATCTCAGATCATGCTAAATATGATTACTTTCGATAAGTCCATTTACAGGTGTAACCTTTGTACTTCTATTGCACCTGGTACCTGTAACATCTGAGGTGGTGTATCAGAGTGAGCACCCTGTGACCTCAGAGCGTGTTTTGTGTATAAAGAAAGTGGGACCCTGCCACACAAAAAGATTTAGTGGCATAAATAATTGGATAGATAACACTATCTAAAGGGGGGAATCCACTCACGTGAATCCATCGGATCGGACGAGATTCATCCATAGGTTTAACATTGTGAAGGTACATCCGATCCGACAGATTTGCCTCAGTGGATTCACCCTTTTAATCCACCACTAAATTCAATCGATTTATTAATATTCATTGGCAAACATGATTTGAGTGGGACATGAGTGTAGAGAAATATAATACAATGATCAAACCTCAATAATCAAACCATGGTGGATGTGACCCTTAATAAGAATCCTCAGACCCTATGCCACCTCATACAGAATGAAAAGGGTGTTGGTAAGTATTGTCTTACAACTGTGCTCCCCTGATAGCTGGTATGTCTACACCATTTCTGCTTTGTGAGGTGTCAATTTGCTCGTTACTTTAGGTATCTGAGCTTCTACACTAGTGTGCATAGACTTCATGCACTACCACAGACAAAGGAAACTTGAATCTCCTACCACACTTGAGCACCTATTTCACATTTCTTATTTGTATATCATTCACTGCGAGTGCCACACCCTCTGACCTATAGTATATATATTGATGTTGGTAAAAATGGTGTGTATTCAGTCATTGTATCTTGGATTAGTCACCATCCAGACACCCTTTGTTCTATGTCCTTGTGTCTGTTAAACCTTTTGCATTTCATGTTATTTGTGCATCCGATGGGGTTGGTATTAAATTTAACTCAATACTGATATTAATAACATTTGATAGTAAGTGTCTTTTATCAGAGACATGATATTATACTTTTCTAATTAATGGAAATCCTATGCAAGAATGAACTGGACAGAATGAAAGAATATGTATGCCACAAATCAGCATTCCTATTCCTAAGACAATTTTCAATTCTTCTGAAAAAATGCATGCCCCATCCTTGTATTTGCTAAAATAGGCCTTCACAATACACAGCTCCAGGCCCTCTTGATCACTATACACATATGTGGCTGCCTATGTCATACAAACCAGCTTCCAGTCTGATAGAATCATCCCCTGTCCAGTCTACAAGTTCCTCCTATTATCGCTCAGGACCGACTATTGATTAGATAGGGTGGGAGTCTACCCTGGGGGCAGGGTGGCTATTCTCAGACATGGTATCGCATGCATATGGCCTATCAGATTCTCCACACTTACTGAACCCATCAATAATCAGTGTCGATGGCATTCGATGCCCATGTGCACTACCCAGTGGATGTAAGCCAGCAGAAAATGATGAAAAGAGGTAATGAAATATGAAATAAAGTGGCTACTGGTTGGAGAGATTTGAACATCCATAAAGATGCTACATTCAGATTCTTTTGTCAAAGGCTGGACTTCTTTTGTCATACAAGGAAGTGTCTTGTTCCATTCAGCAGTCTTATTCGCTATATTGTTTGTATTCAATCCAATTAACCCTTTTCAATTGAGCACTTCTAATCTAATAACTCCCTAATAATCTAAGGTGACATGAACTCATAATTATTAAGAGAAAGCGGAACTGTTTCAGCACATGAGTAATGCCATGCAAGTACTCACTTTCTCTCAGCAAGAAAGCTCCCAATATATGAAGAATATCCTTCAGGACAAAACCATTGGCAGTCAGTCTTTAACTGTAATCTATGATTCTCTCGGTAATTCTCATGAAAACCCTACAATCTACCAAAGTGGGAGAGCGAGGGGAGAAATTAGTGGAATTCCCAGAGACATTAAAAACTTTGGATGTCCTGCATTCCTGTGCTGTGATCCAACTTATATATTATGGATAGTTTCCCCAGATTCACCCTTCCAAGACTGTTCCCGCATTCCTACAGTGCTCCTATCTGTATTTCAAACCCATCATGTAGCACAACCCATATTCTGGCATCCTTGAATAAAGGCAGAGAGAGAGAGAGAGAGAGAGAGAGAGAGAGAGAGAGAGAGAGAGAGAGAGAGAGAGAGAGAGAGAGAGAGAGAGAGAGAGAGAGAGATACCTTACACGTCGGGTTATTGCTGTTGAATAATTTAGCCGCAGTCCAGGCTAGGGGCAGCCAGGGCCATTGTCAGCTTTACATGTTTGTAATTTGGGCAGGGGTTCCTTTCAGCACTTCAGCCAGTCACCTCGCATGCTGGGGGAAGATAGGGTCTTGCCGTTCTATGGGTAAGTGTTGTGTGCCTTAAGGGGAGTGCCAGCAAGCCACTCAACTATGAATGAAACACACATGTCTATATCACAAGTATCAACATATGGTGTGGGACACGAACCCTGTAGAAGATAGGGAAAGAGTGTGAGAAGGAAAACGAGAGAGAGAGAGAGAAAGAGAGAGAGAGAGATGTGGATGTCTATATTCGTAATAGGAAGTGGCGTTATGTTTTTTGACTTTGTGCAGCTTGAAACATCTTCACCTGTGGAATGCAATTGGCTTATATCATACCCATTCATATCTACTGGAATATTCGTTAAAGGAGACATATTTATTGTGAATTTATTACATGGGACATTCATCATTAGTTATTGCCTGCATGAATGTATCATGTTCATCGGATCTTTGGTATCACAATGATGTGTCCTTGGTATTACCATGCAAGCTGCCTTCCAAAGTTATATCAGTTAACTTGTGTGTGAAACACCTGACTATTCATATTCAGCAATTTAAGTCATGAATAAGTCATTGTTATGGGCCGCTACTCTCTCATTAGCTTCTACTTTGATAAGTGAAGCTTCCCCTCACCCCATTTTGCCTCATTCGCAGCTTCATCAGAACAATAAGAGACCTTGTTTATGAGACAATAAACACGGTTAATCTGACTTAACTAATTTTCCTCTGCCTTGTTATGAGCATACAGTCATAACGATAGGACAGAAAAGCAAATGGAACTCAACATGGGCTAGTATTAGACATGTCAAGGGAAAATAATGTGTGAAGGTGTGGTCCACACATGAATAGTAGGCCTACGTACCATTGTTTTCTAACTCCAGTCTGGTAAAGGGAGCGGTAATATTTTCACCACAATAAGGTTGGGGGGGGGGGCAAAACCATTTTGATCACTCTTGGGGAGGGACTAACATGATTTCGCACCCTTTCAGAGAAAAGGTCTGTGCGTTTCTATAGCTAAAAAGGGTCGGCCGCGGCCAATTTGAACCAAGCTTGCACCAGACTCCACTAACCCATCCCTGTTGTTGGAAAAATACCACTCCCTAACTTGTAACCAGTAAGTTGCCATACTCATCAACATTCAATCAGGTGTACCACATGCAGATAGTGCGTTGGCATTGGTGACCGGATGTCGGGGAGAAAGTAGGTGGTTCCTATGTGTCAACTATGTAGGGGAGAAGTGGATCCGGGGAAAGCACCATGGGATTCAGGGATAGATAGTGGATGGTATGGGGCAGGGGTTAAGCTGGTTTTGACATAGGTCAGGACCCCTTGGGATGCTTTGTCAGAGCAGTCCTGCATGGGAATTGAGTAGGTGTCTATAGATGTGAAGTTCATGGTCTGGTACCTAATGTACAGGAAGAATGCTTATGCTATGGAAATTTGATTGAAGAATGTGCTTAGAATTAAATGTCAGAGAACGTTCTAAAAATAGGAACCACTTACTATTAATGAGCTTCTTATGGAGCAAGTGAATTAAAGGTCTGTCTATGTCAGAAAACAGCATTTCAAATGCCAAGTGTTGAACTATGAGTTATGTGAAATAATATCATGGAGATAACCAACAGTCTTTTATGTATCAATATGATATTATTGATGAACCATTTAACAGTATCCAAATATACATGCAGTACCACACACTAAATAAATATATCAACTGTTAGGAACCTGGATATAGCAATAGTAAATATAAAAGAGAATATTTATTTGATGTTAGCAGGTGAGCCTGTTCTGAACTTCTGAATAACAAATCTGGTCACCCAATGAGAGTCTCGAATGTAAAACTCATGGATGAATCTCGCCCGACCGACAGAATCAAGGCTGATTCTGTCAGTAGAATACTCCCTAAAGCGTGTATTCCTCGTGCGAAAGACAAAATAACATCTGATTTCATCAGTGGAATACTCCCTCAAGATTGTATGGCTGAAGTTATATGCACCACCCTGCCACTCATAGCCTCCAGCAATCTCAGACTAGAATAAGACCAAGGGAAAAATTAATCAAGGAACTGATTAGCAGAAGGCCATTAAGCAGAAAGATTAGAAGCTCATTAAAGGGGAGTATTTTGAATGAAGCACTCAAGAACCCATTCTATTTATGTATTCACCTTCTTTATAACATAGGCGTATAAATCATTGCTCATTGTCACAGAATGAAGGCATTTGCCAGTAGGCTATATGTGATGTATACTGGGGCAAAGAACGTTAGTGCACCCTGCCATAAGATCCTTTCTACCTTGTTTTTGTACGACACATATTTTATACTACTATATACACATGTATATTATGTTTCCAGCGTATCGTTTTCTTTCCAGACGGATACTGTGTGTGTTCATAGACCTTAGGTGAAATGTAGTAATGCTGACTATATTACAGAAAGTATGGAAATAATGTACAATATACATCTACTCATAGTCCCTGTGGGGAACTTATAGATGCATTACCTCAGGATCATATCAGGTAGGCTAAAGAAGAAAAAGTTTTTCTTCTGAAACTCAATGTGACTGTTATAATGCCACATGATAATATATGACTTTTTCGGAAATTTAAGTAGGTGGTTAACAATAACAGGATAATGACTTATAGTCTCTTTCCCCTCTCCCCTCTCCCCTCTCTGTCTCTCTGTCTCTAGCTGTCTCTGCCTCCCTCTGTTTCTGGCTCTCTATCCGTTTGTCTGCCTATCTCTCTGTCTCTTTGTCTGTCTGTCTATCTCTCTGTCTCTCAGCTATGTCACTCCCTCTCTCTCTCTCTCTCTCTCTCTCTCTCTCTCTCTCTCTCTCTCTCTCTCTCTCTCTCTCTCTCTCTCTCTCTCTATCTCTCTCTATTTCTCTCTCTCTCTCTCTCTCTCTCTCTCGTTTTCCTTCTCACACTCTTTCCCTTTCTTCTACAGGGTTCGTGTCCCACACCATATGTTGATAGTTGTGATATAGACATGTGTGTTTCATTCATAGTTGAGTGGCTTGCTGGCACTCCCCTTAAGGCACACAACACTTACCCATAGAACGGCAAGACCCTATCTTCCCCCAGCATGCGAGGTGACTGGCTGAAGTGCTGAAAGGAACCCCTGCCCAAATTACAAACATGTAAAGCTGACAATGGCCCTGGCTGCCCCTAGCCTGGACCGCGGCTAAATTATTCAACAGCAATAACCCGACGTGTAAGGTATGGGGATAATTACTGGTGCGCCCTGGCCTTGGGAGGTGGGTAGGGCAGGCTCCTATGGACCAGTAGTCAATCATAGTAGCCGGCTGGTCAGCCATTCACCACCTTGCTTAGAATAAACCACTGACAGCCACACCCCACACCCATCCCCCTCACCATCTACACCTTCCTCCTGATTCAAGCTTCTTCTAGGGCCCACTAACGCTTTAAGGGCCGCATGATACCTTAATGCGGCAGACCCTTGGTATCCATGATGCATGAAAGAGCCTCTGGCAACTTTACCAGTTATGTCTACTCGCCAGGGCTGCATTCAATTATCATGCCGACCCGTTCGGGGGTATATTCTCAACCCGTAGGCTCGGCATGATGTTTAAATGCAGGACTCGCGAGTTACTCACAATGGCAGCATACATGGATCATGAGGACATAGTGGAGTCAAAGTACTTTGCAGCACAAAGGGCTAAGGTATCTGAGACATCACCTGCCAAGGGGATGCCCTCTTTGTAAGGTAACAGGTGCATGGGTGAGAGGGGGAGGCGATATGTGATAAAGCTGACCACTAAGGAGTTGTAATATGAAAAGGTCTAGAGCTGTTACTTTTTGAAAGTATGATACCATACACAATCATGAAGAGTAACAAGAGAGAACGTTTTGATCTGTAAAATATATTTTATACTACAAGTATAAATTTCAAATTTAAATTATAAAGTGCTATACCGTTGGTGGCAGGTATGTTTTCAATAGTCTTTGCAATTCCTTTGGACAGCACTGTATCATGTTGCCGAACACAGATTTGCATTTCCAACTTTGGCCACCAGGGGCCTCCATATAGCCAACAATGTTCAAAATATCATAAAAATTGTTTTATACTACTTTTTGATGGAGAATACAATAAGCCACTTTATGCTAAGCCTATGGGACCTCCTTACTCCATGCCCCCATGGAGTACGGTGTAGCCATACTCCATGGCCTCCAAATTTGTTGATTTCCTTCATTTTAAGAGAGTAGGGCCATGTAATAAACACAAAACCCCACTTATTAACATACCTGCACATCATACATCACTCGTTGAAGCTGGGTCATATCTACGGTGGCCGACAAGGCTCACGCCCAAAAAAACACTGTTATGAAAAAAAAAAAAAATTCACCTTAAAAAACAGGCGAAAAAAAAAATTTTAATTTTTTTTCACAAATATTTTTTTTTTTCATTTTTGAAAAACATGAAAAAAACTTGCTGTCAACTGTCAAGTACGAAAATTGGCGCTGTCAACTGTCAATTTCCGCCATACCGCCCTGCGCCATGTATACTTTGTTATACAGCCTCCCATTGGTCCGGGGGCGGTACTACTTTTTCTTCATATTAAACGAACGCACTGTCCTCAAGTTAAACAATACCCAGGGTATGCCATTCCTTCTGCAGTAGAGCACGCGGTAAGTCACAATTTGTTCATACTCCTTCTTGTACTGTACGCTATGTAATACAATACTATGTGAAATGTCTCATGTTTACTGTATTGTACGGTGTTCTGCCACGTTAAATATACATGACGGTATAGTGAGCAGGCATTATACGTGCAATAACGCATACCGCCCGATACCGCGCCGACCTGCTGCCATCTGGCGGTTTATTTCCGTACCATAACGTTTCACGCTAGGCGGCGACACATCCCTATTCTACTTCCGGTCAAAACAAGGTAAGTCTTCACGTACGGTCTTTCTGCATTGTTTTATTGTATTACAGATGAAATAAGCTAGAATAAAACGGATAAAGTGTAGAATATGGCTCAACTACATCGTTACTATCTACTGTATTAAGTACAAAGCATGTCTTAGCTCTAAATTAATCGTGTGGCCACTTTCCGAGCGCACGCCTTGGTGGATAATAAACAGGACGTCGACAATAAACAGGATGGTGATAATAAACAGGACGGCAATATTAAACAGGACACTCATACGAATCATGTGAATATTCCACAATGTGACGCAAATATTTTCATATTGCAGATGTCTCTTCCATATGAAACCCCGTTAATTGCCCCACAGTCAGGCTGCACCCAGCAAGAGCTGGACGACTGGGTTGCGAGAGTCAAACCTCACTCCCAGCACTTACTCCCCGCAGACCGCATCATTTATGACGATACAAGGCACAGGGCCAATTCCAAAAGATACTACTCGAAGAAGTTTAAAAAGGGTGCTGCGGCAGCAGCAGAAGCCAGAGAATACCACAAAAAGCAGGCAGCAGTACGTACAACCATTATGGCAATTATTATGCGTTTGTATCTCTTCTTTGGGGCTTTTCGTTTTAAAATGTGGACAACTTTATCTGATATATAAAAATGTGCTGCAACATACCCTGCAACTTTCTATTACACTTGAATAACACAGATTGTTATAATCAAATTTTATTAATATCAATCCTTTATCATAATGATTTTTTAACATATTTTGAGAATGGAGGGATATTAAATGAAAAAATGTGTGCCAAAGAAGAAATTCAAAAGGTTTAAAACGTGCCAAACACACCCCGCTTTGGGGAACCTTTTAAGCTATAGCATTTTTTCACCAAAGCTTTTTCATATGTAAATTATGCATCCTATCCCTCATACCCACACAGTAGGGCTGTCCCCCCATCCAAATATTTTTTAAACCCAAATGAGCCAATATCCTGGGTGACTTTAGGTGACGTTTAAACTGGGAAAGAAACAACTTCAAATGCATACATATAATTTTTTGTTTCATGCCAGTGGAAGAAATTAACTCCCTTTACAATATATTCAATTTAACCCTATTTTTTGGTACATTATTTATCCACAGAAATACCGGCCGCTACCAGGGACCGATGCGTGGGCTCACGCCCAGGATCTCAACAATAGGCTGCATAGGCAGTACCGGGCTGAGGCTGCGGCGCAGCAAGTGCAGAGCATTGCAGGACCCTCCACCCCGTCAGATGTTGAGCAAGGTAAGCCTTATTGTTTCTACTATATTCCAGTCATTACGCTGTGCACGCTACGTTGGGAAAAGTAAATCATACAGTACACATGTAACGCATCCTTTACCCATGTACTTCGTTGTACACAGGAGACATACCGGTAGATTTACGGTAGGAGTAAACAAGGGAGGCATACATATTTAAACACGGGTGGGCTATACCTTTATCACATGGTTCAGTTGTCCCCCCAACAGATGCCTCCCATCACAAACTGTACAAGTAGTACGGTATATAATGGGCTTAATGTAGACAGGAGACATCCTTCAGTACCGGTATCCAGTGTCCTGTTTATTATCGGCTAAATGTACACCACATATGTAACACTTTTTATCTTTCCTTTTTCAAAACAGAGGGAGAGCCGGACAGCGAGCAGGAGGGGGGCGGGTCCACGGCAACTGCCACCAGCCCTGTCACCCAGCGTGACTGTCAGGAGGACGAGGAGCACAGGGAGCAGGAGGGGGGCGGGTCCCCGGCCACTGCCACCAGCCCTGTCACTCGGTGGTCACTGGAGAACCCTCCGAGCTTCAACAATATCCCATCCGCTTCACACGGTGGGATTTTCCAGACATTGCACTGTAAGTACGGCAGAACAAAATCAAAATTCCCTATATATATCAGTATCATATAAAAAATTCTCTGCACGCTCTACATACGGGGTGGGAAACAGCTTTGGATAAAGGAATGGTGTATGAGATATAATCCCTACCTCCCACATCCTGTTCACAAAGCAACAAATTTTTCTTTCCCTCATTACAATGTAATTTATTTTATCTATAGCCGAGGTACACGTGGCACAACAGGACTCCCCCGCTGTTCACTCCACCCCTCTTCCCGGGCCCTGTCCCGACCTGTCTACCTTCTTTAGCCAGCAGTGCGCTGAAGGTACGTACACTACTCACTAGTACTACCATATCACTGTTGGCCATGCTGTTTAGCGTAGTCCTGTTACTTGTTGGCGGGAATAATACAGCAGGTATCCTTCCCTGTACCGTCGGCATGGCGTGTCCTGTTTGTTTTCGGGGAAGCATAGACACGATATATTCCTCTTTCCACCCAGTATAGCAGTAGTCCTGTTTATTGTCGGTAGTATGTAGACCAGAGTAATCCTTCAATATACCAGGAGCATGGCCCGTCCTGTTTATTATTGATGCTAGTTACACACAACAGATGCCTCCCATCACAAACTGTACAAGTAGTACGGTATATAATGGGCTTAATGTAGACAGGAGACATCCTTCAGTACCGGTATCCAGTGTCCTGTTTATTATCGGCTAAATGTACACCACATATGTAACACTTTTGATCTTTCCTTTTTCAAAACAGAGGGAGAGCCGGACAGCGAGCAGGAGGGGGGCGGGTCCCCGGCAACTGCCACCAGCCCTGTCACCCAGCGTGACTGTCAGGAGGACGAGGAGCAGAGCGAGCAGGAGGTGGGCGGGTCCCCGGTCACTGCCACCAGCCCTGTCACGGAGGGTGACAGTCAGGAGGAACAGGAGGACAGGGAGCAGGAGGGGGGCGGGTCCCCGGCCACTGCCACCAGCCCTGTCACGGAGGGTGACAGTCAGGAGGAACAGGAGGACAGCGAGCAGGAGGGGGGCGGGTCCCAGGCCACTGCCACCAGCCCTGTGAGCCAGGGTCACACCGACCAGCAAGAGGGGGACACGGAGCAGGAGGAACGCGACACCCCCATGACAGCCAGCAGTCCTGGGTCCTCCTCTTCCTGTGTTTCTGAGCCGGGGACCCCGGACCCTGACTTTGTGCCAAGTCAACAGGACAACTCAAGCAGCTCTGAGGAGGAGGGGGCAGTGGGCACACGGTATGTATTGTTTTAACGCTTTGCTATACCGAAAATGTAGTATGTAATGTAGCAGACATGTAGTGTAATTCGTGATGCACATCTCAAGTGGTGTCCTGTACCAAGTCCTGTTTCCATGTAATGTCATCCTTTTCCTTTAGTATCTTCCTGTCCTTTCATTTCTATTTATTTTTAGTGCAAACCGTTTGTGTATTTTCTTTACAGAACGCGGAACGCGGAGGAGGAAATGCTGCGCACAGCAGCACTGTCGGTCATGATGAAGATACAGAGGCAGAATGAGGGGAAATAGAAGAATTTGTTAATTTATTGCGTTCGCTTTTATTAAGTAGCTCGGCCCAAAAGCCTAACATATTGTATATCCATATATTATTGATTTTGATGAAAGAATATCATTCAGACATGCATATACACTAATGACAATGACAATTCAGATACCATTGGGAACTTTATGTGGTATTTCAGAGGGGTTTGGTTTTATCCCAGGTGTGTCATGTACAAAAAGGCGCAGGGGTGCAGAGGACACAGGGGGGGGGGGGCCTCACTGACCCTCACCCACCGGGAGCTGCAGCAACGGGCTTGGGTAACCACTACAGAGGCGGTCTCTTTGAGGCTATATGTCATATTTTGAATGCGGTAATATATACAGCATGTTTGTGATTTTCTATGATATCATCAGTATTTGGGTGATGCATTCCCATTCTCATGTAGTGTTCTACTGGGTATTTCACTCGCTGTGACTATTTAAAGTTAGGACATCTGGTACTATAGCTGTGAGTATAATATTATACATAAAAATGCACTCATATATGTATACTGGCAATGAGTACTATAGAGTTTCCTAGATGTTAAGTGTATTCTTGTTATTTGTATTATCTTTTTGCATGGTATTTACATCATTGTGTGTTCATGTATGTTTTCATACAGTAGGAAAGATCTTAGTTTTCATCATATACGAGTTTAATGAACAGGGGTAATAAACAGGACACAGGATACCGGTACTTAGTTTTTATCCTAAAACAAATGTATGATACCATGGTAATGTTTTGGACAGTAACATATTCTTCACGCTATGACATAGTTGGTCTTTTAATTTGGCATCACGGTATATTATTTTATACCTAACCCGTATAACGTTGAAATAAGGCCGCATGACTTTAACGGATTGTTTATCATCACAATGCTGTCAAATAAAAAAGTAAGGCGTTTTATTTCTTAACTTGTCTCTCTCTCTCTTTTATGTATTTATCTACATAAGGTAGAGAAAAAAAAAATCCCTTTCTTCAAATTTTGGACAGTTTGAGACCTTTTGCGAACCGTGCGGCAGGGCTTTTAGTGGGCGAGGGTGAACGTGGTGCCTTCTTCAGTGTTGCAGCATTTCTTTCCTCTACTTGGGCCATTGTACTAAGTGGTAGGGGGAAGGATTTGACACATTTTTTCTTCTGTAGTCTGTCTGATCTTCTGTGCGGGGGGGGGGTGCAGAAGGCGGACCCAGTGCTGTTCTCTTTCTTGTTGCTGCGGGTTCTGTGGGAAATAAATTTCATGTATTCTCAATTTTAATCCAGGAAACTGGCTGATGGTACTAATTTGCTATAGTGTAAAAATATTTTTTGTAGTTGTAGCATAAGTACAGGGAATGAGACAGCACATTTTGGCTCAGGTTAAATTTCCTTTTAATATATACATGTAGACACGAGACGGGCCATTTCGTACATATCTTTCCTATACAGTTTTGGTACCTAACATAGGGTTTTAAAACAAAAAAAGGAATGCCATTAGGTGGGAATATCATGTATATAGTATGGCGCATATTACTATGTATCAATTATAAAAGACGAGCGCTCAGCGGTGTGTAGTGTGAAAATTGATTTGCCCAAAAAATAATTTTAAAACTTTTCAATAGGCGTATGCTAAATGTTCAATTACTCACCGACTAGAGACCTGGCTTCCCATACGGTAAGCTGGGGCATCCTCTTCCTCGGGCTGAGGTACAGTGGGAGGAGAGTTCACGGCCTGTTCGGTGTGTCGCTGACCCAAACCCTCTCCTGTCTGCTGTTCTGCTTCCTCTCCCTCTGTGTTCTGTGCCTCAGTGGCACCCGGTACAGCCTCCTGTCCTGTCACGTTTCCTGCTTGCACTTCCACTTCCGTAGATTCCTCAGACTGTTCCTCTCCTGTCAGCTCTTCTGCTTGGACTTCCTGTTCCGTTGATTGCTCGGACTGTTCCTCCGTTGCATCGTTGTAGCCTTTCAGCACCGCCCCTGGGAAATCGCGCAGGAACTGTTCCTTCATCTCCCGAGCTGAAAGAACATATATCTTCCCATTTACCCAGTCAGTGTAATTTTGTATGCCAACTTCACATCACACTGGCCCTGCGCCACAGGACACAGATACTTTTTTTTGAGGCTTCATTTAATACAGTCCCCCACTCCTGCCATTTACTCCACGGTGAGTGGAGCACATGATACATGCTTTCTCCACCCCATACTGTAGACAACATTCATCCTGACGTAAGGCAGTGTAACCCACATATGGGACAAATCCTTTTTTTTTGGGCACACCACACTCCTTACATGCAGTGTAGGGGTACACGGCCCCTAAATATATAGAGAAAAACAAAGAAATTTACCTTTTTCTTCTGTGAGCTTCCCCCTTGCCTTGGCCGCACTCAGCTTTTTGGAGAGCAGCACGCGTGCTTTCTTCTCTCCCTTCAGTTCTGAGTAGGGGCGTGTAGCCTCGTATTTCTTAAGAAAGAAAGACAAATCATACAATACACTCATCTGTTTATTTTTTTTGAACATACTTTCCCCCCACCCCCTTTCCAGTATGGTAAACGTGGGTAACATCGGTGACATACCGACCATGTTACCCAAAGGTTCCTCACATGTCAAGTGCTCTGTCCTTTACCACTACTTAGTGTGCGTTTGAAAAAAAAAAGTTTAAAAAATAATCGGAGAAAAAAAAATATATACAGCACACCCAATGAAAAATGTGTAACAAGGAAAACGTTGTGCCTTCGCGGGGGGGGGGGGGGATTTTTCAACATTCAGCACGTCACCCACATTTACCCTACATTCCATACTTGTCTTGCCATTTCCACCCTCACTCCCCCCCCCCCATCCGCCTCCACGGCCCCTTTATACTCACAGCATTTGCAGCCGCCCTGTTGGCCTTGTGCAACTCTGGCCACTCCTGCTTGTTCTTTTCTAACCACTTCCTGTGGTCCGCCCGGTTGGCCTGCTTCACCTCTTCCAACTGAGGGTTTTTCCTGGGCATCTGTGTTAAACAGAAAAAAAGACACCATGTTATCCTTCCTGTATGAAATACGGTGCACCCCCCCCCCCCAAGTAGTGCATGAGAAACAATATTGGTGTTTAGGAATACCCCCCAAAAAAAGGCCCCCCCCCCAAAAAAAAATGGGTAAAAAAGAAAAGGCCCTCCCCTGTGAATACCCCTAAAAAAAATGCCCCCCCTCACATGCTCCCCCCCCCCCCGGCCATACCAAATGAGCACTCCCTGACAGACAGTTTTATAATATTTTACTTTCTAGGTCTGATGCGGTAGACAAGAGAGACCCCCACAGTAGACAAGAAACATCCCACCTTTTTTAGATACGAGACAGCCTTATAACATTATAGGTCTGATGCGGTAGACAAGAGAGACCCCCACAGTAGACAAGAAACATCCCACCTTTTTTAGATACGAGACAGCCGTATAATGTAGACACGAGAAGCACCAGGACATTAGGCTAATCCCGTCGACATACCTCATACCCAGCCCCCCATACGTTCAACACAGCATGGCATGCCGGATTTCTGCTTCCTGACATATGTATACACATTGTACAGCATCTTTCCTACCTGATTCATTCATGTTTTCGGTAAGAAAGGCATAATGTTACCGTGAAACGTATTGTTGACCGAATGGCGCTCCTGCGTAGTTATTGCTATACGATGTAGAGGTCGCTCCCATCCCTTCGTTCGGAAGCACTCCGCTAGATGGCAGCACTTTGCAGTATGTCTCGTGTCTACCGGGCACACTGTTCGATGAGGTTATGTCGTGTCTACAGCGATTGCTATGTCACAGTGTGTAGTTTCCACCGCCGCGCTCGTCTTTCCGGCAACATAACCAGACCGAATCCTGTTTATTATCGTCCCGTTCAATTGTATGTCCGGATGATAATAAACGGGATTTCATATACGCTTGGACGATAATACACAGGATCCTGTTTATTATCGTGTGCTGCATATGTATCGATATATCGGGTGCAATCAAATATCTTTTCTTTCCCTTTTCAGAAGTACCAGCAAAATGGAGTACGAGGAATTGTTCCACAGAAGTTGCAAAAGATGCCCGTGTAAAAGGCTGGAGATAGTGGTGGGGATAATGCAGTGCGTAGAGTGTGGCCACCTTGACACAGAGCACAACACGACACAAGGTAGTATATCACAGTTACACCGCCTACTATCCTGCCTTTTCATCATATGACTTCCTGAAATATACTTCCTACATTACTGTGCAATAATACAACTGTTTCTCCTTCCATTATTGCACAGAGCTACTGCCAGACATACTGTCCAAATTGGTGCTGCTGGGGAAAAGCAACGAGATGATCCTACGATACCTCAGACAGTTTGGGCTGTCCTTCAGGTATAGCATTAGGAGAACACTGCTCCATTCATTTTCATTACATGTACAGCTGGCTTCTCCACACCTCTACACTTTTCCAAGTACCGTATTTCCCCGTGTATAAGCCCGGGCTTCTACAAGTACTAAGTGGCAAACTGACCCGGCTTATACACGGGGCAGGCTTATACTCGGGGCAGGCTTATACTCCTATACCTAAAGAAATGCTCTAATGCCTTTACATAATTTCCAGAATTATCTACTATTACGACATATTGATGCCAATATTTTCAACAATTTGGTGACCAATTCAAGCTTTATTTCTCTTAAAAATTGAAGGAAAAATAGTCAAGTGGCAAGCAGTCAATCTTTATTTCTTTTTTTCCCAATTGCCAGCCTCAGTACTTTGAAAAGGCGGCTAAAACAGTTTGGCATCACCAGGACAGTACCGCTGGAGCCGGAAACCGTCCTAAATCTAGTGCAGGTGTGTAACATTACAGTCAACTGTATTCCTTTTCATCTTTATCCTTTTCCTACCTGAGCATAGCACAAATAAACAGAGCAAACTTATATCACAATATTAATTTGTCATGACGTCATGTAGTACTATGTCATGCTGTTTTATTAATACTGTTAACACTAAACCAAGTATATGAATATTATTTCCGGTATAACCATAGAATGCTCAGGAGAAGTGTCAGGAGACAGCAGGCTACAGACGCGTGACAAGGATTATCAGAGACAAATTCAACGTGGCAATAAAAAGGTTTTTCTCCCAACTTTGGCGTGCTGCTTCGAAATATTATTTTCGTCCATATACCAACCTACATCTCCAGAACCCTTTGTTATACCGTATGAATCATAAAATCGGTGGACTGTATCGTGTCTACCGCGGGATGCTTGGTGCAATACTGTGTAGTGTACACCGCAGAATATTAAATAACAGAGTGAGTGAAAAAATAAATTCTTTCCAAATAGGGACGATGTCATGGCAGCGGCCAGGGTGCTGGACCCGGAAGCCGGGGAGAGGAGGAAGGGAAAGAAGTTTGTACGGCGCATCTTTCAGTCACCGGTATGTACAGTATAGCTAACATAATATGACATGGGAATAACATAGAACGTTCCATTTTTTGCTATGACATGTAAATGTACGTTATAATACAAAGTTCCATCCCTTTTTTACAGGGGCCCAATGACTGCTGGTCAATCGATGGCCATGACAAACTGGCTACGTATGGGATTTATATACACGGAGCGATAGACTGCTTTTCACGGAGGGTGCTCTGGTGCACAACATATACGACTAACAAAAATCCAAACTTCGTGGTGAAACTATTTGCGGACACCATACAGAAGTTGGAAGGTATGTATACTTTTCCTTACAATATTATGTTCACTGTGTGTCCGCCATAACACTTGACCCGTACACACAAAATACATGTTATACTGTAACACAGGGAAACATGGGAAACCGGATGAAACCTAATGCAAGGTTTTATTTTTCTTCTTTTAAACAGTTGTGCCAAACAGAGCAAGGTTCGACCCGGGTACGGAGAACACGCTCAGCATAGAATTGCAGATGTTCCTGAGGCGTAATGGGACGGACGTAGCGTCGGAGCGACCGGCAGTGGTGGACAAGTCCAAATTGAACCAAGTAAATTGTTTTTCCCACTTTATATAGCGTAAGGGCAGGAAAAAAAATAATATCAATGTCTACAACATGTTCCTTCCTAACTATTATACTGTGCCTCTCTTGTGTTATTTCTACAGAAAATCGAGTGCTTTTGGTCCGGCATGTACAGGCATGTCACGTATGGCCTACACCAGCAGTTTACACAAATGTTGCGAGATGGGCTGCCTGTCGACGTACAAGAAAACCGGTATAAAACTTGTATATTACCACGCAAAAATATGAAACAGCATGTCTTTTATGTATCAAAGAAAAGAGTTTAATTTTTTAATGAAAAACAGCAGTCCCATTGACTAAACCAAACAACGCCGTATTTCACCCACCCGTGAACCCGTGAAAAAACCAATGGCCGTAATACGGCCCTGTGACGTCATCAAAATGGTGCTTAATTTACATTTGAAGGGGATATAATTAGGCTATTATAGGCCCCCCCCCCATCATAATTTTCGTATTTTAAATCGAAAATGATAAAAAATTAACACAAAGGCACACTCATTTCAAGTCTGTTGACCGGTGTGCCACATTTCGCTCGGCGTATGGCCTCGTGAAATACGGCCCAAGGTCAAATGGTGAAATAACCCGGCCAACAGACTTAAATGAGTGTGTCTTTGTGTATGTATTTCATTTTGTGTAACGCACCCATGCTTTGTTTCACCTGCACAGAGACCCGTTCATCTACGTCTACCTCCCATTGGTAAAGCGGCAGGTGGACGACTACATTCGTGACTGGAACCTTCACAAGATTCGCCAACAGAAAGGTGTGAGTCTGCCGTGTGGAGGATGTCCAGACGACATGTATAACCATCCTGATCTTTTCGGTAAGCCCGTATACATGAATTTCTCTGTTTCCCTTCCCATATTGTTAAGCTATTTGACCTCTGTATGTGCTCGGCCGTTGAACTGTTTGTCACCAAATAATTGGACATGTGATATATGTAATTTTTTTTCTTATTTAAAATTTGACAGGGGGCGAGCAGTGTGGGTATCATTACGGTGTTGAGGCGGCAGATGACATGGAATTCGCGGCAGAGTACCATGAGATAGCAGACCACTTTGAAGACATTGTACCGGCACAGTTTAGGGCAGAGGCAGACGAATTCCTGAACCAGAACAACATGGTGTTGTGCATGCAGAATGCCCAAGCTATTTTTCTAGCTTTGTGTGATCGTTAAATATAATGTGTAGAACATGTCGATGCAATGTAAATAAAAGTACAGAGAGCATGTGAAATAGAAAAAAAAAGTTTCCGATGGTATAATCATATAACGTGTAGCACATGTCGATGCAATGTAAATAAAAGTAGACCTAGCATGTGATATTGTACAAAAAAAAATTCCCAATTGTATCATGATTTGACTATATTATTTTTATGAAATGGTTCACTTCTGTATGTAACTAATAAAGTGTCATGGAACAGTAGACAAATGCACATAATTTTTCCTGCCCTCACTGAATACAGTAGTCTATCTTACGCTTCACCACGCTGGCTTCTGCCCGTAGTAGGCCTCCTCGTCGAAGAGAGAACCTATTACTTTCCCCAATTCCTTGGCTTCCGGCCGCTCCTCTGGCTTCCAGCTGAGAGCCATCTGTGTGATGGGTAGGAGGGTAGGGGCCACCTTCTTAATTCCTTTCGGAAGGCCTTCAGACGTCATGGCATCTTTCACGTGTTGCATCTTGGGATAGTTCAGTGCTCCGTTGTTCGCATTTTCTACAATTATTAAGGCGGTTGCGTAGACGTCTACAGAGGTTTGCCTCTTCACTTTCGAACCGTTGTACACTTCGGGGGCCATGTACGAGAAGGTACCCGCTCCCGGCCCGCCCCCGAAGTTTGTCGCATAGGTGCGCTCCTCACGAGCGCTCTGCTTTATGCGGGCGATACTAAAGTCGAGCAGCTTCACCTCGTAGTTGGGGGATATCATGATATTCCCTGGTTTAACGTCGGAGTGAACGACGGGGATGCTGTGTAGGTAGTTCAGAGCGAGGCAGAGCTGCTGCAAGACGAACATGCTGTCGTCTAATTTGAGCACTTCCTCCTGTGAGAATGAGAGAGAATCAGCTCCTGTCATTAGGGTTACACAGAGTACTACATCCAGCCGCAAATCAGGACGACTTCTAATGTAGTTGGCACACTGCTGTTTCCCTCTCCACATGCTGCCGAAAAATAATAAACAGGACGACCCATGTACTTGGTACGTAAAAGGATGTATCGTGACTACATGCTGCAGAAAAATAATAAACAGGACAACCCATGTACTTAGTACGTAAAAGGATGTATCGTGACTACATGCTGCCGAAAAATAATAAACAGGACAACCCATGTACTTAGTACGTAAAGGGATGTATCGTGACTACATGTTGCCGACAAATAATAAGCAGGACGCGCAATGAACCATATAAGGCGGGACAAGCCATATCATTGCGACAGTGCGGAAAGTGCAGTGTCACTTGAAATATGGTACTCACTTTGGCCTTGATGGTGTTCATTTTGCGCATTTTCTCGTAGATGCGAGCGAGATTTCTGCCGTTGCACAACTCCATCACGATATGTATTTCATCTTCGAGCTGGCATACGGCAAGCAGTCGAATAAGATTGCGGTGACGCATCTTTCTGTATGGTAAAGAAAAGGGGTTAGTTTTGTAAAGGACAAGTAACATGCATATGGTATGAAAGGTGGAACACAATGGAAAGCGCGGGTATATCTTTGTTATTCAGTTTCTTTCGTATGACACAGCGGGGAGAAAAGAACAGTGAACAAACTGGTTTCTTCTCCTACTCACCCTGCAATGTTTATCTCTGCCAAGAATATGTCGACCGAGTGACTCGTCTTAATGGTTTTTACAGCAACTGGTCCATAATAATCACCTCGGTACACTGCTCCAAAGTTGCCTCCCCCGATTTTGCTCGCGTAGTGGACCGTGTAGTCTTTTTGTTCTATGAACTGCAGTCCGGACTCTGAAAAATAAAAAAAGTGAACACAGCTTGTATGATAGGTATAAAGTGTACTGTCTCTCCATCTCGGTTCTATTATTTTAATTTTGGCCACTAAAAGAAAGAAGGAAAAGATTAACTTTATCCTTCTAGTATCAAGTAAAAATAAAATTTATATTATATAACACAGTACTATGCTACATTGTAAACACCTTACAGCGTCTCACCTTGGAAGAGATTTGAGCACTTCAGCACGTTCACCCGGCTGATGTACCCCTGCAACACAACCTCATCCTCCCCCATATAGCTGAGCTTACAGGTGTAGCGTCCGGGGGGGACCAACACGAAGGGGTCCGTCAAGCCCAGGAAGCGCTCCTCCCCCTCCTCCAAGGCAAACCATTCGTATACCAGGTCCTTGCTCAGGAAGGGATACGCCACCACCCCTATGTAGGTCGTCTCCAATGTTGTGTATACCTGATATGGCGACTGCCATAACAGGGTCATACCTGTTACAAGAAAAGAATAGAAATTGTGCTATAAAAAGAGAAACAGGGGCCATTTCAAATATAAGCAAGGTTGAATAATTGTTGAATCAACATCGAATAAAGATTGGTAAACATTTATCCATCTTTGTTCAACCTCCTGTGCCCACTGGGTTACAGGGCATGATACAGAAGGGAGAATTCCAACATGTTGCTGTGGGTAAAATAAAGTATTTAACATAGGATAGCAATGCCGGTTGCATCTGTGTATACAGGGGGTGGGGGTCCTGTACACACACACCATCACCCACTTCATCGGAATGGGAACTTTTTTCTCAATGAAATGAATGAACAGCCGAACAAGTTATTCATGAACGAAAAATTCTGCTCCTCCTAAACCATTTTTGTCTAGAAAAGCATGTTCTAATGAGGTATTATTACTATAGAAATGTAGAGAAAAAATCTTGGCATAGCAAATCTGCTGCTTAAAACAGTCTGCTCCTTATTACCGTCCTCCTCATATCGAGATTTCACTGTAGAGGTGTAAATCTTCCTACCTTCGTCCTCAGCCATATCCGGCCACGCGTTATCCTGGGCGACGGACCGGGGGACTCTAACACCATCTTCCAAGTGCATCTCGATTTTATATATGTCCGTTTCCCCTGATACAAAATAAAACTTCTGTTATGCTGTATGACAGCAGGAATATGTTACATTTTCAAACAGCTTCAAATAAATAGACACTTGAATAATTAAGTGTGCAATTTTGTTGCAGAAAATCTACTTTTTTCCTATACATTTTGGCTCCTGCGTTAAGAAAATTCAAAATTAAAAAAAAAAACGCCCTACTGAACTTTTTCAGTGCTTGTTGATGAGAAACCAGATTTTTTTTTGGAGTGACCTTGATATGTCATGGAAAAGGGAAAAAAAGACATATAAATTATGGTACCTTTGGCCAGCTTGGCCAGCAGGTAGTTGTGATCCGGGTTTCTCGACTTCCACGGGATGTAGGGCCCGACCACTTCGTCTGTGTCCGTCAAATATTGTAGAGCAAAGGCGGTGACGGCAGTCCCGATCTCCTCCTGTGCATAGTTGTCTGGAGGGGCCATCGTGCTGATCTTTCTTCTCGCTACAAAGTGAAAGGTGAACAAAATCTAGACAGGAAAAATTGTCTCATCTTGCATTGTAAGGTATGTACGTGAAAGGAAGTCAAAGCTATGTAGTACTATAATATCTCTGCCTGAACAAGAAAAAAGGACGTAAAGTTTATGACATAGCAATTTATTTCATGTGTCTCTTTGTACTTTTTTTCGGGTTTCTTTACCAAATTAAAAGAACAATGAGAAAGGAACTTGCAACAAAGAACAGGGAAAATGAGTTGAACGTGACAAAACATGAACACAACCAAATATTATATCACCTCACCTTCTGGCGCTTGGGGTAAATCCTGCACAGGTTGGGAACAGAAAAAACACTCATTTTTGCTGTCGAAGTACGTCATATGTTTCATAGAGAATGAGGAAAGAGGACATATTTTATGTATTATTTTTATTTTACAGGGTAGAAAGAAACAGGATTTTTGCCTGTGCTCACCTTCTCCTCCTCCTGTGTTCTGGGCCTTTTTTTCCCTTCATACGAGTGAGTGGAATCAGGTGGAGGTGGTGGGGAGGAACTTCCTGCTGGCCTTTTTTTCCCTTCATTCGAGTGAGTGGAATCAGGTGGAGGTGGTGTGGAGGAACTTCCTGCTGCGGAAGAAGGGACTTTGGTCTTTCTCTTGGCAGAGCGTTCTGTGTCTTCTTTTCCAGCACTTCCCGTTGTGGCAGTTTTCTTTCGGCGAGACGGAATGTTGACTGGGGGTAAATCAAAGCTACGCTCGGTGTCCGACTCGTGTGTCCTCCTTACCTCACTCAACAGAGAGTCCTCCTCCTCCTGTAAAAATTTTTGGGTACTTAAATTAAAATGCAGTTCCTACTACATTAAAAGCACAGGTAGTACTTTAGATTAAAGTAAGAAGACTGGATGGTAAAAGCACCCAAAAAATTGAAGGATGTAATGTATTATATTTCCACTATATACTATGTGCTAAGGCCGAACAGAACACTTCATGTACGCTGTATGTATTAGAAGAAGGGAGAAGTGGCTTACAGAGGACACCTCGTTCTTCTTGGTGGGGACAAAGTACCCCTTTCCGTTCTTTAATAACGTTTGGACCTCCCGATCGTTGTTGACCTCCGGCCCTTTTAGTCCGCCCAGGAGCAAGGCCGAGTGAGATTTGCTCAGCGTGTCGTAGGACACCATAGCGAAGACGCGGGCACAGCGGTCACGAAGTCCCTTGAACGTGACTTCTTCGTCCGGTTGGAATTCGATCTGGAAGAACACCGGTGTGACCATCAGGTACAATATAAACACAGAAAGAAGGTGAGATGGTACTACATTACACCAGGCATTGCATTATGTTACATGACATAACTTGTTGTGCTACGTTGAGTCGGCTAATTAGGGGATGTATCGCGTGTACATTCGGCCGATAATAAACAGGACGCGCCATGTGCTGGGCAGGATAACGGATGTGCCGTGTCTACCACATGCCAATAATAAACAGGATGTATCATGTCTATATACCTAGAAATAATAAACAGGACGCGCCATGCGCTGGGCAGGATAAAGGATGTGCCGTGTCTATCACATGCCAATAATAAACAGGATGTATAATGTCTAAATAACGAGAAATAATAAACAGGACGCGCCATGTGTGTATGAAATGCTGACGACAAACAGGACTGCTGTCCCCATATACAGCACTGGCGACGGGCGTCACAAGGATGAACATGGAAAAAAAGTGATGCGGGCTAAAGGTCGAGTGAACACTTCTGTTCATTCTACAAAACTTTTGTTTCTTGCTGGTTGTGTTTATTTCATCAGCTTATTATTTATAATGAGTTTATGTGAAATATGGTAAAGGGAATAGTCATAATATGTTTGCTACACTTACACTGACAGTCTGGATTCCACGCCTGTCCTTTTTGGCACGGTTACCCCAGACACCCCGGACCTTGACTCTTTCCCCCCGCGTTATTTCGAAAAGCTGTCAGAGAATGAGAAAGAAAGAATGGAAGAATGCAGTATGAGAGAAAGGACCTGGTTACAGTACATACGAAAAATGGGTTATAAATAGTCTACATGTATCAGAATGCTAACATGAAAATAGAAGTGGCATATAACATACAGAAAAAATGAAAAGCATGTATATACGGTACTGTATAGCCCTATATAGTATAAAAGTAGGCTTCATACTAACCCGGCGCACCGGAACCTTCTTCTCAAGAGGCGTGGCAGGGATGTTCCGCAATAGGACTTTCCTTTTTTTCCCCACCTTTTCCATCTCGTTCAGCAATTTTGCTCCTGTAACATGTGATTCACTTTGTTGTACTGCGTGTGTCAAAACAGATGGTAAAAGGAGAGGAATGGGACAATAAATTTTCAAATGGCATGTTAGAAGGGGAAAGGAGGGGTGACAAAAGGCCTGAAAATAATGTAGGTCATAATGTGTAATACGGTATACTTACTGGGTACATCGGGCACCTTGTGCAAACCTGCACCATGGCCACAATCTATGCAGTCGTGACAGCCTTCCACAACTGTAAATAGTCCGCACTCACACTCAGGCATACTACACTGGCCCATTTTCTCCTGCAGAAAAAAATACACGTATTATGTCTGGCAAATAATACAGTAGAACAAGATACGAAAAATATTACAATATAAGATGGTATAAGTAGGTGAAGGGGATATACAGTACTATGACATGGACTATATTCCTGTGTGTACTACCTGGGCCAAATTTATCTCTTCTACCGTAACACAAGAAACAGGAAGTAGGAAAAAGTGTGGCTGTTGGGAGGGATGTGGAGTGTGTACTATATACGATAATAAACAGGACAACATGTAGTAAAATTGTGATAATATTTTGGTGGCAGTGGAAAGGTACATTGAGGTGTTAACACAGCTGTATGACAGTATGAACTTGCATTACTGAAACTTTATTCTGTTTGTAACATAGGAAAGGTGTATGATACTTACATGGCGACGGGCCATGTGAGGGGCGCAGTTGTTGCAGTAATGGGTGCCTTTTTGCGAGGAGAATTGAGTGCAGAAGCACCCACTTTCCACACACTTCCCCCGTGTCACTCCCTCGTGGTCCACTGGAAAGGCAAAAAGATATATTTTTTATCGCGGGTACATTCTGCCGATAATAAACAGGATGCGCCATGTGCTGGCGAGTGAAAGGGATGTGCTGTGTATATGAAATGGGAAAAATAAACAGGATGTATGATGTCTATATACCGAGAAAAAATAAACAATACACATCAGCATACAAAGCTGTGTGTTGAAAATACTGATGGGGGTGCCAGTGTGTTACTTGTGTATACTACTACGACGTGCGTGAAAACAGCAGGCGTGTTCATTTCATAACGGGGGATAATGGGTGGATTACAATGAAATGCTACAGGCTACCACATAGTTCAATACAAAATAAAGTACTGCACACGTTACGTGAAACACAGTGTATGATACTTACTTCAAAGTCTTGCAGGTGCTGGTAGAACAGGAAGAAAAGGATTGCAGTTATGATCCAAAAGCTTGTCCCTCGTACACGCCACGCGGAATCGCACCACTCACGCCGGAAGTGAATACTTTGTTTAAGCTGAGACCGTGCAGCCGCTGCTGATAATAAACAGGACGCCCCGCATCGCTTTCATCCCACGGGCAAAATAAATTGAAAAATAGCTGGAGAAAGTGTATTAGTTGTATTGTAAGATCAAGTGCACGGTATTATAAGACATATGAATCGAGGTTGCAGTAAGATAATAAGGGGGAAGGGGCATCCGAACAGCAGGAAATTGCGAACTACGTTCTGCGTATATCATATCATTACGCCCCGCCGACAACCAATGAAATGCCGCCTCTCTTGACACAGCGGCATGCTGTTCTGCCGCAGGGCGGTATGGCGGAAATTGACAGTTGACAGCGCCAATTTTCGTACTTGACAGTTGACAGCAAGTTTTTTTCATGTTTTTCAAAAATGAAAAAAAAAATATTTGTGAAAAAAAATTAAATTTTTTTTTTTCGCCTGTTTTTTAAGGTGAATTTTTTTTTTTTTTTCATAACAGTGTTTTTTTGGGCGTGAGCCTTGTCGGCCACCGTACATATCACACTCAGCCTTCGACATTGTGTGATATGACCCAGCTTCAACTCGTGAAGTATGATGTGCATGTATGTCAATGGCGTGGAGTTTTCTCTCTCTCTCTCTCTCTCTCTCTCTCTCTCTCTCTCTCTCTCTCTCTCTCTCTCTCTCTCTATATATATATATATATATATATATATATATATATATATATATATATATATATAGTCACTGGGAGTAGAGACCCTACCTAAGCTGCCTGGCACTCCAATGGATAGGGCTCATCGTTCAGAGCCTCATCTATGATTTAGAGCTCACCACGAGCGTTGCCTCAGGTGGTGACTGCAGCCTGGAATAGATAACTGGTAAGGAGGGGCGGCTGCTGGGGGCTGGGTGCAGGCAGAAGGGGTCCATCTTAGTATATCTTTGTCTTCCCTATGGCATGGAATTAGAGGTAGAAGAATTATCCCGTTTATCACAAAGACACCAGTATAATGCTGGAGAAATCAACTAGGGTGTGGATCATCTAGAATAATGCGTTTGTACAGGAACATATGAAATAAGATAATTTGTGTTGGGGGGGTGAAGATAAAAGGGGAAATTAGATTTGATATACATAGTTCATTTGTAATGTTACATAGTATTAGGGCCTGCTATTTTATCCTACCCTATCTGAGTCACCGTTGGAACCTACACCCTCGGAAAAGTAAGTGTCATTGTCGCGGAAAGCACTCTCACCTGAAAGCCAGGCAGTGCCTGACTTTCAAGTGAGTGTGCTTTTGGCGACAGTGACGCTCACTTTTCTGAGGGTATGTATGCGCTTACGGCATAGAGAAACATCTTCTTATGCAATAATTGCATAGCAGTATCAGCTTTGAGCCCGATACATTGAAATGGCAAGCCAATACGTGTAATATTATCTACTACATGATGTCTATGAATTATGGAATTAAAATAAAATTTACTCAGAATAAAAGTAGTGTCCTGTACTATTCATATACAAGGGACCCAAACTCAGACAAACCAAAACACATAAAACACCATCACCCCATGATGTACACAGCCTTACAGTATGGTACATGTGACTTATTATTCCAGTCACGCCATGGACATTTATATGGATCGATTCCGCCCACAATACATTGTATATATCCTTAGCACAACCATAGCGTACTGATGTGGGGTGTAAAATCGGCCCTCCAAACGCCAGTGCTTTCTGTCAGGGGACCCCCAGAACGTACTGATGTGGGGTGTAAAAAGGGCCCTCCAAACGCCAGTGCTTTATGCCAGGGGGCCCCCAGAACGTACTGATGTGGGGTGTAAAAGGGGCCCTCTAAAAGCCAGGGATTTAGATGGATGATGGCCCCAAATGCCAGTGGTTTTAACATATTTCAAGCCTTTCAATGCAATATATAAGGCCTAGATTATACTAGATTGTTTCTATTTATTTTATAATCTAAATGTATGATAAAAGGTACTATGACTACTGCCTTCATATACTTCATAACTTAATGCTTGATTAGAAGTTGAAAATCGATCAGTTGTCAGTACAGTTGAATGCTTCTAGTTGAGCATTATCTCAAGATTTCAACAGTTAAATCATATGATATCATGAATTTCATGCTAATTAGCATTTTTTTCCAATACACATTAGCAGGACTTGGCACTTCTGCCTGTGATATGCATAAGATAGCATTAAAACGTTTTGATACGTTTTTTATACTACAACTTGGAAGTAAAACGTTTTAGAACGTTATGGCAGTAGGGAATCTACCGTACTCTTATACTACAACTTGGAAGTAAAACGTTTTAGAACGTTATGGAAGTATGAACTGTACTGTACTCTTATACTACTAGGTGAAAATAAAACGTTTTAGAACGTTATGGCACTAGGGCATCTACTGTACTCTTAGACTACAATTTGAAAATAAAACGTTTTAGAACGTTATGGCCGGAGGGTAGGTACAGTGATAATGTCACATGGTACTATATAACGTCACATGGTACTACAGTGGGACTGCAATAATGAGGTCACTGGGAACAGTACCATGTGATACATGGTCTAGTCTTACTCTAGTATCATAAAGCCCTGTTCAAGAAGATTGAGCGTGTGAGTGGCCTCACAGATGACTCAGGGTAAGCTGGAGCTGGAGCTTATCATGTACTTAAGATATAGTACTCCCTTATAATCATTCATTGGTCAATTCTGGCATCAGAAATGAATTCCTTGCTAAAAAGTACCCTCAAGTCATGTGTCATATATGTATGTTATTCCATTTCAGGCCAGCAGGTGGGTGTGGGTGAGCAGGTGGGTGTGGGAGAGCAGGTGGCCGACAGTTGCAGGCTGCAGGCATGTCCCGCCTTTTGTCCCTATCAAAAAGCGAGTTGATCGGACGATAAACGGCGGAGATACGTGAATTTTGCTCTGCACTCCTTTTAAAAAAATGAGATTTTGAAATTTTTTTCGGAGGAATGTTGTGTCCCCCGATCTTGCCTATGTCTTCCTTTTTTCCATGTACGTCTATGTTGAATAACAACTGAAAGACAAGCATTCTCCCGTGTCTCAAAATTGTCTTAAAACGCTCCCCCAGCTACACCGATTCCTCCGCCACACCGATACCCCCGCTACTCCGCTCCCCCGGCTAAATCGATCCCCCCGCTACCCCGATCACACAGCTACCCCGTTCCCCTTGCTACACCAATCCCCTTGCTACACCAATCCCCCCGCTACACCGATCCCCCAGCTACACCGATTCCTCCGCCACACCGATACCCCCGCTACCCCGATACCATGTGACATTATCTAGTACCATGTGACATTATTCTGATAATCAAGTCGATGAAGTCTTCATTTCGATCCACTATTTGTATCATGTGACGTTATCTAGCACCATGTGACATTATCTAGTACCATGTGACATTATTTAGTACCATATGCATGTAAACTTATCTAGTACTTGCTACACTGATCCCCCCGCTACTCCCTTATAATCATTCATTGGTCAATTCTGGCATCAGAAATGAATTCCTTGTTAAAAAGTACCCTCAAGTCATGTGTCATACATGTATGTTATTCCAATTTAGGCCAGCAGGTGGGTGTGGGTGAGCAGGTGGGTGTGGGAGAGCAAGTGGCCGACAGTTGCAGGCTGCAGGCATGTCCCGCCTTTTGTCCCTATCAAAAAGCGAGTTGATCGGACGATAAACGGCGGAGATACGTGAACTTTGCTCTGCACTCCTTTTAAAAAAATGAGATTTTGAATTTTTTTTCGAAGGAATATTGTGTCCCCCGATCTTGCCTATGTCTTGCTTTTTTCCATGTTTGTCTATGTTGAATAACAACTGAAAGACAAGCATTCTCCCATGTCTCAAAATTGTCTCAAAATGCAAGATTGGTAGACGTATATTACTCAGGGTTAGTTTACCCTGAGTCAATAACAACACATGGTACTAGAAAATTTCACATGATACTTAATGACGTCCCATAGTACAAGATAATGTCACATAGTACAAGATAACGTCACATGGGTGACACGACCAAAGGTCCCACTTGTGGAGAAACCTGTCATTCAGACAGATTAGTGTGGACCTCTGTCTATCTATCTTGTACTGGGCTTAATGATACTAGACCATGTGGCGTTATATAGTACCATGTGACGTTATCTAGTACCATGTGACATTTTTCTGATAATCAAGTCGATGGAGTCTTCATATTGATTCACTATTTGTATCATGTGACGTTATCTAGCACCATGTGACATTATCTAGTACCATGTAACATTATCTAGTACCCGCTACACTGATCCCCCTGCTACACTGATCCCCCTGCTACACCCCGATCCCCCCGCTACACCGCTCCCCCCGCTACACCGCTTCCCCGATCCTCCCGCTACCCCGATCCCCCTGCTACCCTTGCTACACCGCTCCCCACGCTACATCGTTCCCCCCGCTACCTCGTTCCCCTTGCTACACCGATCCCCCGCTACACCGATCCCCCGCTACACCGATCCCCCGCTACACCGATCCCCCGCTACACCGATCCCCCACTACACCGATCCCCCGCTACACCGATCTCCCCGCTACACCGCTCCCCCCGCTACCCCGTTCCCCTTGCTACACCGATCCCCCCGCTACACCGATCCCCCCGCTACACCTATCCCCCCACTACACCGATCCCCCCGCTACACCGATCCCCTGCTACACCGATCCCCCGCTACACCGATCCCCCGCTACACCGATCCCCCGCTACACCGATCCCCCGCTACACCGATCCCCCGCTACACCAATCCCCCGCTACACCGATCCCCCCGCTACCTCATTCCCCTTGCTACACCAATCCCCGCGCTACACCGATCCCCCAGCTACACCGATTCCTCCGCCACACCGATACCCCCGCTACCCCGATACCATGTGACGTTATCTAGTACCATGTGACATTATTCTGATAATCAAGTCGATGAAGTCTTCATTTTGATCCACTATTTGTAGCATGTGACGTTATCTAGCACCATGTGACATTATCTAGTACCATGTGACATTATTTAGTACCATGTAAAATTATCTAGTACCCGCTACACTGATCCCCCCGCTACATCGATCCCCCCGCTACACCGATCCCCCCGCTACACCGATCCCCCACTGAACCGATCCCCCCGCTACCCCGATCCCCCCGCTACCCAGACCCCCCCCGTTACACTGATCCCCTTGCTACACCAATCCCCCCGCTACCCCGATCCCCCCGCTACACCGTTCCCCTTGCTACACCGATCCCCCCGCTACCCCGACCCCCCCCCCCCCCCGTTACACTGATCCCCCTGCTACATCAATCCCCCCGCTACACCAATCCCCCTGCTACACCGATCGAACCCGCTACACCAATACCCCTGCTAAACTCCGTTACCCGATCCCCTCGCTACCCTGATCCACTACCCTGATCCCCCGCTACCCCATCTCCCCACTACTCTGATTCCCCCACTACTCTGACACCGATACCCCCGCTACACAGATCCCCCTGCTACACAGATCCCCCCGCTACACTGATACCCCTGCTACATCCATCCCCCCGCTACAGATTGTAGTCAAATCTTTATTAAACTGTATACCGGTACTACAAAGTAAATTTATGCTCCACATCGAGTGTAAATTGTAAAGGAATACCCTACAAGGTTAATGTCTACTAGTATATTCTAATTTAATTACCTGATTGTTAGCCTATATGAATGACACGATCAACAAATATTTTCTACCTCAAACATAACGATGGAATTTGGCACACTTGTATGTCATACATTGTAAAAAAACACCTCGAATTTTTACTGGCAACAAAAGCTAAAGTTGTTCAAAAAACACAGATATCCCCGCTACACCGACCCCCGCTACACAGATACCCCCGCTACACTGATACCCCCGCTACAACGATGCCCCCACTACAACGATGCCTCCCCTACACCGATGCCCCCGCTACACCGCTCCCCCGATCCTCCCGCTACCCCGATCCCCCCGCTACCCTTGCTACACCGCTCCCCCCGCTACATCGTTCCCCCCGCTACCTCGTTCCCCTTGCTACACCGATCCCCCGCTACACCAATCCCCCGCTACACCGATCCCCCACTACACCGATCCCCCGCTACACCAATCTCCCCGCTACACCGCTCCCCCCGCTACCCCGTTCCCCTTGCTACACCGATCCCCCCGCTACACCGATCCCCCCGCTACACCTATCCCCCCGCTACACCTATCCCCCCACTACACCGATCCCCCCGCTACACCGATCCCCCGCTACACCGATCCCCCGCTACACCGATCCCCCGCTACACCGATCCCCCGCTACACCGATCCCCCCGCTACCTCATTCCCCTTGCTACACCGATCCCCCGCTACACCGATCCCCCGCTACACCGATCCCCCGCTACACCGATCCCCCGCTACACCGATCTCCCCGCTACACCGATCCCCCCGCTACTCCGCTCCCCCGGCTAAATCGATCCCCCCGCTACCCCGATCACACAGCTTCCCCGTTCCCCTTGCTACACCAATCCCCCCGCTACACCGATCCCCCAGCTACACCGATTCCTCCGCCACACCGATACCCCCGCTACCCCGATACCATGTGACGTTATCTAGTACCATGTGACATTATTCTGATAATCAAGTCGATGAAGTCTTCATTTCGATCCACTATTTGTAGCATGTGTCGTTATCTAGCACCATGTGACATTATCTAGTACCATGTGACATTATTTAGTACCATGTAAAATTATCTAGTACCCGCTACACTGATCCCCCCGCTACATCGATCCCCCCGCTACACCGATCCCCCCGCTACACTGATCCCCCCGCTACACCGATCCCCCACTACACCGATCCTCCCGCTACACCGATCCCCCCGCTACACCTATCCCCCACTGAACCGATCCCCCCGCTACCCCGATCCCCCCGCTACCCCGATCCCCCCGCTACCCCGATCCCCCCGCTACCCCGATCCCCCCGCTACCCCGACCCCCCCCCCCCGTTACACTGATCCCCTTGCTACACCAATCCCCCCGCTACCCCGATCCCCCCGCTACACCGTTCCCCTTGCTACACCGATCCCCCCGCTACCCCGACCCCCCCCCCCCCCCCGTTACACTGATCCCCCTGCTACATCAATCCCCCCGCTACACCAATCCCCCTGCTACACCGATCGAACCCGCTACACCAATACCCCTGCTAAACTCCGTTACCCGATCCCCTCGCTACCCTGATCCACTACCCTGATCCCCCGCTACCCCATCTCCCCACTACTCTGATTCCCCCACTACTCTGACACCGATACCCCCGCTACACAGATCCCCCTGCTACACAGATCCCCCCGCTACACTGATACCCCTGCTACATCCATCCCCCCGCTACAGATTGTAGTCAAATCTTTATTAAACTGTATACCGGTACTACAAAGTAAATTTATGCTCCACATCGAGTGTAAATTGTAAAGGAATACCCTACAAGGTTAATGTCTACTAGTATATTCTAATTTAATTACCTGATTGTTAGCCTATTTGAATGACACGATCAACAAATATTTTCTACCTCAAACACAACGATGGAATTTGGCACACTTGTATGTCATACATTGTAAAAAAACACCTCGAATTTTTACTGGCAACAAAAGCTAAAGTTGTTCAAAAAACACAGATATCCCCGCTACACCGACCCCCGCTACACAGATACCCCCGCTACACCGATACCCCCGCTACAACGATGCCCCCACTACAACGATGCCTCCCCTACACCGATGCCCCCGCTACACCGATACCCCCGCTACACCGATACCCCCGCTACACCGATTCCCCCACTACCCGGATCCCCGCGCTACACCAATCTCCTCGCTACCTCGATCCCCGCTCCTCCCGATCCCACCGTTCCAAAACGTTTTATCTTGGCAGCCACTCAGCCATGGTGGACCCATGCGTATTCGGAATCCATATCAGACCAAATAATGAATATCTACTATGTTTTATAACAGAAGTGCCAAAACGTTCCAAAACGTGTTATCTTTGCAACCACTCTGCCATAGCAGACCCATGAGTATTTTGGAATCCATATCAGACCACATTTTGTACATCTGCTATGTTTTATAACAGAAGTGCCAAAACATTTTTTCTTTGCAACCACTCTGCCATAGTGGACCCATGTGTATTTTGGAATCCATATCAGACCACATATTGTACATCTACTATGTTTTATAACAGAAGTGCCAAAACGTTCCAAAACGTTTTTTCTTTGCAACCACGCTGCCATAGTGGACCCATGTGTATTTTGGAATCCATATCAGACCACATATTGTACATCTACTATGTTTTATAACAGAAGTGCCAAAACGTTCCAAAACGTTTTTTCTTTGCAACCACTCTGCCATAGTGGACCCATGTGTATTTTGGAATCCATATCAGACCACATATTGTACATCTACTATGTTTTATAACAGAAGTGCCAAAACGTTCCAAAACGTTTTTTCTTTGCAACCACTCTGCCATAGTGGACCCATGTGTATTTTGGAATCCATATCAGACCTGTCAAAACCTCTTAGGTAATGGAACTAGATTTACCACAGTGTACCCATGTGTAATAGGGCTTGACCTCCCCAAAAAATGTGTATTTGTTTTAAAAATGCCAGAACGTTTTAATGAGTTTTGCTTTTGGGACTAGACCTACCAGAGTAGGACAATGTGTATTGAGCATCACCATTTACATTAAATAAAGAGGAAAATCAGTCCTTCAATACACATCATTACGTTCTGGTAGCCAAAAACTTGAAAATTCCATTACACATATTACGTTCTGGCAGCCCTATTACAGAAAGCACTGGCGTTTTGAGGGCCACTTTTACACCCCACATCAGTACGTTCTGGGGGTCCCCTGCCATAAAGCACTGGCGTTTTGAGGGCCATTTTTACACCCCACATCAGTACGTTCTGGGGGTCCCAGTACAGAAAGCACTGGCGCTCCTAAGGATATACTGTTGGCAAACTGTGGATCTTCTCTTTGATTAAAAAGCATCCCAACGTATTCCCAGTGCAAATAACATCACTAAGACTCTGCCAATTCGCAATCCCAAGAAATGGCGCCTCTGTGTGTGCGGCAGGGCCAATCTTTCATGATGTTTTGTAATCATCCGACTTGGTTGTGGTAAATCCCTTTTGGCCCACATTAAGCAAGCCCTTAGTCCACACCCTGCCTTTGTGGAGTTTTTCTATAGCCTCTAATGTAAGAAAACACGCGAGGCTTTCAGGATATGTGTACATGATACACCACATGCATGAAGGCCAGGCGGGCATGGGTTGAGTATGGGCTGGTTTGGTTCGTTCCTTGAAAGTAGGATTTTGCATGGCAGTATCACAACCCATTAATGTACCCAATTTATTTGACCTAACTACAATTTAACAAATTGATGCCCACTGGTAGCAGATGCTCTTCTGTCGTGCATGAAACCCATACCTTGAAACCTCCCCCTCCAACTCTTTCCTCTCAACCCACCCCCATACATATACAATTTATTACTGAATCCATGCCGAGTTGAGGGTACGATAATAACTAATGATGCAGTTTTAACCATACTCTAAATACAACGTAACAAGAAAGGCAGTGTCCTTTTTAAAATAAATTCTTTCCGAAAGTGTAAACTTAGACCTCTTGGTATGGTATCCAATGGCAACAACAAAGTATATACACTCTCTGACCAGACTCTGATGTATTCAGATAGAAGTGAACCATTCGTGTGGAAAGCCAGGGTCGACCACCAAGCACTATGCCAATATGTGATGCAAATACACAGATGGGGCACCGCTTTTATGATACATACCATCCGGGTATATTACCTATAGGGCTGCAGATGTGTGTATGGTTTGCTGATATTATGTTATGGGAAATGGCCACCGTCCACTGGGGAACTTCCGTCGATTGAGCCCAAACATTTCCTAAATAACTTCGGCCGATTAGAGTCTAGTAAACGGTGGCCATAAGAGAACAGAGGCGAATTGATATAGTTTCCATGAAGTTTTAGACCTCAAATGTAACAGAAATAAACAAGTATTTATATAAGTATACTGCCAATATCTTCACAGATTCAGATCTAGCGATGTAATTTAACTCTAAACGACACTTGCAATGCATTTCAGTTGGATGCTTTGATTATATAAAACATTCAGTTTTGTAATAATAATTGCATTCTGTACCTGTCTTCACTTAGTTTAACAGAAATTTATATTGATTGATGTTCACCATCAAAATATTTTCGGGTATCACAGCTTCGGTACTTCAAGTTATATACACTTGTAAAGTTCCACTATTATATGTGTGTGTATTATTATGAATGCTATTGAATCATTCATGTAGGGGGTAGCGTGCTAATGATCATCGGGTAGGTATAATGTGCCGTTATCCGTATAATCATAGAGTCTATACGGAAGTTATGTATAAAGAAACAATGCACCCCTTCCCACTCCGTATATAATAAGGCACACAATATCTCCCTCACTCACCCAGCAAACAGGCATGCTAGGCTATAAAACAGACCTTATGTCTCCCATTAGTGACTTCACTATGGGCCTTGTGGTATGGGACGGTAGGGAAGGTGTTTGTCCATGAATGGCTATGGACCCCATACGTGCTGAAGACGGCAGTCAGAGGCAGAGGCCTTCTCAATCCAGGCTTATCAGTAGAGCCTTCATCTGACTAATTAATTCCTTGTCTAGTCGGCCGTTCCTCCAGGGCTGGCCCTAAGGGACATGGTAGTGGGGATCATGAGGGGGCCATGTCCAAATATCAATATTAATGCCTGGCTGGCTGAAGGCCTCCTCCTGCTTATATTCAGCCCATGCTGGAGCATGTAGATCTATACGTTGAGGCACCCACTATATGTAGGCCTAGCTGTCTCTCTCCCCCCTTAATTTTACTGGTTTCAAAACTTTATAATGTGATAAGTGTTGATGCATGTAAGTCTGATTGTACTAATAGTTGATTCCTACTCTGGAATGCCCTACCCACTCACATTAGAGCTATTGAGTGTTATGAAGGATTTGAATTAGACAGGAAAAGGTAGCTCTATAGTACATATTATTTGTAAAATAATAGTAATATTAATTTGCAATTGCTACTTAGTGCACCTTGTATTGTTGAGATGACTATATTGTTGTTAACTACCCGATACAACTTACATGTAAGTAGTCTACTGTACTAGCAATTGTATATCATAATGTGTCTCATACACTGGGTATTACATGTTCAAGTTGTGATGCAGCGGCAGCCCTCCCCTTCCATCGAGTCCAACTCGTACGCAAAAAAGGCAGGGATGGTATGCAGTGATATCATTAGTATAGATTATGCGAGGATTGATGCAACACCAGAAATAGAAAAGTACAATTGACCTACTTGTGGGACAAAAGCTACCGTTCTATTTCATTCATAATTAGTGTGTGGGTTCTAGGGTAGATTTAACATGAGTTGAACACAAACTCTGAGACAGACACTGACATTTCTAATTATTCATGTATGATAAGACTTGTATGGTGATTCTTTTGGAAAGAATGACACTTAAACTTTACCATCATTCACAAATAAAGATATTAAAGTGCCTGAATAAGCACAGGTCTAAGTGTCCGTCCTTAGGTATGTGTCAGACCCTATCAATGCTATGATATAGAGCTACTATTCCCTTTAATTCATTACAAACATCTAAACCTCTAAACCCCTACCGATCCTTACCAAGTTGGACCGGAAGCAATCATACGAATACTCCCGATCTGTCTTGGGCTTGAGCAGAAAAAAAGGAAAGGACAACACAGCTGCAATGTGTGAGAGATGAAGCCATAGTGATGATAGCAAAGGGGGGTTCTGTGCCCCGAGCTGGAAGTAGTGAAGCCACATATTGTAGTGGCTTCTGTTATCGATAGGCCTGCACCCAACCATGTGTTGGGCGTCAGGCTAATTGCAGCCTGTTCTGAGGGGACTTCTCTCTACCTCCACCTTACCCATTCTCCCAGCACATCTTCCTGGTTAAAGCTTTGTCATTGAAACTGATCAGGTTGAATAATGCATCATCAAGGTGGATGCCGCTTGGAGAGTGTGGGGAGTGTTGGGAGTGGTGGCATGGCCTTTACAGATGTTGATAGCGTCTGGGAAGAATCGACTCTGTCGGCGACCCAGTAGTGTTTAAGCTACTTAAGAATCAGGAATCCAGAATAAACCTCCGCCACTTGAGGCGTGTAGACAGCACCGAGAAGGCTTAAGATCATTATGCATCGATTTTGTAGGAGGGATTGGATTTTCCACTGCCTATCAGAAATGCTTAATTGGGGATGAAATTAGATGGTTATTAGAGGAGTGTTATCGACTACACCAGGCGACGTGTAAATCATCTAATATTAATGCAGCTGTTCCGCAGATAAGGAAAGCTAGTCCCATTATTTTGGCAATTCCTTATGTTTAGGAAAGACGTGGATAAAGAAATCAGACGGCAATTTTAGTGTGTATGTGTATGTGTACATGCGTATGTATGAATAAGCCATTTTGTCTCTATATTAAATCCCCCATACAATGGTTGTCCATCTAGGCTACAGCCCAACTTAGTAAAGGGGGTATTCCACTGCAGATAAATCGACTAGTTAGCAATGGAATATAGGCTCTATGTTCATGTGTAGCCTGGACAGATGAAGCCGACAATACTATGACATGACGACTATTTTGTGGAGATTTGTATTCTCCTTTCTTTTTCCAACTGCCTTGAACACGTTTACCCGGTGTAAACTTGTACTATGCAAATGAATGGTCCGTGTCATGTTTCATCACTACACCCAAGGACCACCTCCCCCCCTCCCCCACGCACACACACCACGTAGTACCAACACATACACCCTTACACCCTAGCCAATGATGCTATTTGTGAACTTTCTCAGTCGGGGCAAAGTATAAGCTGTAGAGTCCCCCCCCCCCCCCCCCACCCCTCCACCCCAAGCCTCCCCACTTCCCCCGCTACACACTAGAAGGTGAGACTGGGCGTGGGCCTCCCATATTGGTGTTGATTTAGGTATGACACGAAAAGCTCAGATTAAGAGACCCAGATCACAGTTACTTGGTATTTATGACAAGCCCCTCTGAAAGGTCGGATTAATGCAATTCAAGGAGAACCGGAAATGGCCGACGCAATTGGCTTTTACTGTAGACGGGATCAATAAAACAATAAGGCGTTTGGGAGCCTTTTTCTTTCTCTTTTTTTTTTGTATTTTTGACGGTGGGGAACTTAAACAGGAAGAGAAGGGGAAATGGGATGCCTTCTGGAATAATTGGATTTGTCTAAAAGTGTCCACGTTTCCAGTGATAAATATGAATTGAGAATAATGCTGGTATTTTCAAACCGTCAGAGTTGATTGGTTAAGAGAACCAGTTGATGGACGGGATCTTCTGCACATTCCAGGCAGACCTTCTGGAGTTGGGGATGCACTTGGCTTTTATCTCCTGGTCACACCATTGAGCAATTTGTCAGATGTCCAACACACACCCTTACCCTACAACCCTGTACGTGCTTTATGGCTTGTTTCAATTAGATGATCTCATGCCCTCTATCCACTGGGCTCTATAGCCGACTGATTGAACCACACATCTCCCTATAGGAATTCGATCATTGTACTATATAGATAAGAAAATTATATGTCCACCATACTTGCAAATCGGTATAGTAAGCTTGTAAACCATGAAGGATAGCCCTCTTTGTTTGACCTATAGCGCTGTACAGAACCGGACTTGTTCCCGCGACCACTCTGTTTGTAAACACTGAACATCGTCAAATCTTTGCTGCCTAAGTCTCACTAGAGATTATGAGCTCAGAACTATTTAAACATGGCCGCCCATACGGAGAAAACCGAATTATCGCAATTTATATACTATTTACTTCTGCCACGCCCACTCTGGTTCATATACTATGGGAACACTCCTTATCCGAAGTCGCATGCTTACCACCTGGGCCAAAAAAAAGGTTTGTTTCAGGTAACATGGGAGGAAAATGTAGGGTCGGTAGGTCAGATTTTTTATTTTTTATTTCTTTTCTTTTAAACATGAATGTACTAGTCAGCCTCTCTGCAAACCCTAAAATTGATTTTAAAAAATGGTAAAAATACAAAGATTTCTTAAAAATTGCATAAAAAAATGGAGGGTCCGCCCTATCAACACAGGATCGGTCGGGTGACTTGAAACAAACCTTTTTTATTTTGGCCCTACCTTTGGTACACAACACTCTATCTGCACCACTAGCCGTTTAAGGTTTGATTAGCAACCGGAGAAGAATTTGAGGGGGCGGTGAGAAATCTGTGGATCCCTTGAGGTATATATATATCACGGTATAGTTCATAGGGAGATGGAGCGGAGGATCCCGATATCTCTGAAGGGATAGCGGGAAATCGGAATACTTTAGAAGGTATGTGGGGGCGGGAAGGGACTCAATATCAACAGCCTTGTTAGTATCAGAGGCAGATTGCTTTCTGCTACAAAACAATTCAAACATTAATCATGATATTAAAACTCCTATAGCGAGCAAAAGACCCAGTTAAAATACGGAACAATTCACTGTAAGAACAGTGTGTTACGTTAACACATTTTTAACTTGTTATTTTGCGGCCATTTTCGACACACTTCTTTGTGTAACACACTGCGGACGACACACGCCTTGCCAAAATTGTGTTGATCTCGAAAGTACATGTGTTGCAATTTAATTGTGTTACTGTTTATAAATGCATGTTCCCGCAAAACACATTTCCTAGAGTGAACACTCAGCGACATAATCATAATCAGTATTAGCCTTTTAAAAGTCGCGTAGTGCTTTAATACAGTATACCCTTTGTATTACCATCAAGGCAATACCCAGGACGGCATTCTGGCATCATGACGACCAAAGACATTATCGCACTATGCGGCCCATAAAGAGTTGATAAAAGTAGTGCAGAAAAGTCGAAAAGTCGAAAAGTCAAAAATGTCTGCATGTATGTGGCTCACACCCTCCCAAGCGTCTCCTACCATGAACACGCTAGAATCTCACACGCGAACAAAACCTAAAGGCCAAAAACATCAGCTCAACGTGATGAGAATGTAATCATGTCCGACGGATCGTCAGTCATGGGAGAGAGATAAACACGGAAGAATTGGCCGACGATGTTAAGAGCAGCTGTAGTCGTCAAAACACGTGATTTGTCAATTTGTAACAAAATAATTATCCCATTTCGGCTAAATATCAAAATGAACGGTGGGCCTCCTAATGGCAAATTATGGCAGTTTTAACTGGTACTTGATCAATTAACTTAGTGTTGTCCATTGGCGGTAAATGCCTTGCAGTGGCAAGGGAAGTGGCGCAATTATCCACCGGTATTGGAATCGGTTTTAGACAAAATAATTACATGGGTTAAAATTTCACTCTCGAACCAACATTTGAACAGGCAGTATTCCAGTTGATTGGGACCAATGTAACAAGACATTTGTTTTCTCCTCATTGAAATAGCGAGGAATGTCACATATCTAATTGACGTTATTAGACCAATAACATGTGTGGTAATTACACACCACTATAATGTGTCAAGTACAAACCATTACAATGGATTTTTACAAACCATTACAATGGATTTTTTTTTTCAACAGCTGCCTTTGTCGATGATGGAAGACCCGTAATTAACCATTTCTTATGAATGATTAATGTCATTTGATATAGAGTGACTCAAGTATAATACTATCGTGCCACCATTGCTACTTTAAATGGTTTCATTGCTGCGTAATAGCATTGCCTTCATACAAAATTACCAGTGTGGTACTGCTATAATCGTAATTGCTACTGCTCTGGTCATACTATTTGAACTGTTTTGCCTGTGAAAAATGTGAATATCATATGTGTAGGCCTATAGTGATTTAACCTTCTATTCAGTTTATTGAACAAATTGATGTTTTTACCACTTATTTTACACGTCATTATCAGTTTATTGCATTATGCATTCAAGCTCTAACCATCTCAAAAACACACAGTTATAAAAGAGTTAATCCAATCTCAAATCTAATACAACTCGTTTCAATTCGGTTAGAAATTGTAATGACATGTGATTCATCCTGAGAAGCAGAGTTAAATGAGGCCCAGGTGGCTTTCTAAAACAGCTGCCTCTGATTCTAACTAGTTCACCCGGGGCTGGGCTCTTCTACAGCTGAACTGAATTTCCTTTTCCTATTCACCAGAGCCAGACCAACAGCTCAATGATTAATCTTTTCATTGGATGTGTCCACGCAATTTAGGGCCACGGGACTGGTCTGTCTCAGGCAAGCCGAGCGATTCATGCTTAAAGGACTTAATGAGCGAATTAAGGTTTAAAGAAACGGAGACACTAATTAGTGGATTGGCTTTTCTGTTAATTGTGTTTGTTTCCTTTATTTCTACACTGATATCGAGGTATTCTCAAGCGGATCACATTGTTTTTTTACTGTTTGAATTAGCGTCTAAGTGTGATAGGATTGCTTTTTTTTTTACGCCAATCTTTAGATTACTGCGTCAGACATGAACATGACTATAGCCGCATTGCGTTAACTGTCTAAATGGATTGTCCATTGTGTGGTGGAGATTGCCTACAAATACAGAATGATAAACAAAGTATTTCCATTTAATCACTCTGTTCAATAGCACAGATTTCTTAGAATCGCAGATTTAACTTCCAGCGTAGGATATATGAGGTGAACGCTTAGATACAGTTGGGTATATTCAATAGAAAAGGATAATCTAGATATATAAATTTTTACCTCAACCTCCACTGTTCACCCTTCTCTATAGCTAAGGTAAAAAGAAAGTGTAATTCCGGCAAGCAGACCTTGGCTATATAAAATGGGGCCGACCCTAGCATTCTTTACCAAATTTTTTCCTTTTCTTTTTTTACATTATATTATAAACTCATATATCATGTCACATAATTATGTAGAAGTCTGTGAATTCTGTAATCCGAGTCAATATTGCAATCTGCGAATTGAAATCGCGCTGGGCGAGTCAACACTCTTACCGAAAACTCGATTCACAACTATGCTGCCAGAAACAGACTTTTCTTTGACCTAATGACTAATGGCTAATGATAACGCGATTTTCTCATGAAATCTGATACAAACAACACTCAGTCTTCACTCCCTATTGGAGCTTCAACTATTCCTTGTATTTGCTTTTGTGAAAATGGCTCCGATTCAGTGGCGGTCCAGGATTTTGAAAAAAAAGGTGGGTGCCCGCTATTGGAAAAATTCTTCCTCCCTAACCTTTCGGCCAAATTCTAAAAGCTGGGATAGAGTGGAGGTCCAGCTGCGAATGTTATGCCCGACTTTCTGGCTATTTTCCTTACAGAAATGCAAGAAAATGAACACCAACCTTGTATACTTCTAATCACTCCAGAATAATTCAATGATTGCATCCCCAAGGTATCCCCACTAGAAGACCACCAATTCCCTGGGGGCTAATTGGCTGATGTTTGGAATCAATTACAACCAAAACCTGTCATCGTTCATACATATTTCAAGACCCATCTCCAAGGCATCTGCCAGTAATCATCTGGCCTTTCTTGGCAGTGCAGACATGGAGGAAACTTCATTGTCAACCCCAATTTTCCCCCACCTCAGGTAAGTGTCGCTTACATTTTACAGTGGTCTCAATTTAAAGGAGAGAGTCATGACGTCCAGGGAGATCTCTTGCCACCACAGGTCGCTTTCACAACGCCACGTATTTTTTTCCTCTTCAGCAGAGGTCGTTTTTATCGAGGTGGGTTGAATAATTCAGTAGATGAAGGAAGGGGGGAGGTGGTGGAGAGGGGGGGGGGCTGTCTCACGGGGATGACTTGCCCTGCCATACGAAGTCGCTAAAGCACTACTCTTGTAATTTCAATATAAGGACAAATAGGCAGTCTAATATCCTGCTGATTTCGTCTTTTATGTTTACATGTTGCGGCTTTGAAAAAGTGAAATAATCATAGGCTTCAGGATCATACCAATACTGAATAAAGTTTATATCACTGTCTCGTTTATTCAGAATAATGAGTTTTAAAGTTGTCTCATCCCATTGAGTGTTGACTGTCTCCCGATGATGGCTTCCCTACTCAAAGCTTGAGTAAAGGTATGATTCAACACTGTAAGGATTCAATGTTAAAGAACATTATATTTGCCCTTCAGACAGCAGAATTAGACCAATAGACTGTGCATTTGATATGGGGGTACCAGTAGTATGACCATTACATGAAGTTAATATAACCCCCTCCTCTATACTTCTCTATAAGAAACAGATCTCAAGGATGTCCGGTGCCATTGGCCTTCCTGAAATCAGGCGTTTGATATCTCCCCTGATGGCATCCTTACAGACAATAGGGAGAAGAGAAACTGCTGACTCAGAATGATTACAAAGACAAGATAAAGGTCAAACATATTTGTGTTCCTTACACGTGTATAGATTTTCATGTCGTCAATGTATTTTATGTGCTCATGTACCCACGCAGTGCTCTATGTTACCATTTAAGGGGATAACGAATCATTTATATATTATCATACTTGCCGATGGAATGAGCTTAGTCGGCAATGTTGTTTTTTTGCTTTAAATTGATTGTTTTGGTTAAATAATACGGTTATAAATAGAAATGTAAAAATATGACAATCTTAAAAGAAATCGGTTGACAAAATCCATTCCATCGGCTGATGGACCACCAGCTCACTGTGATCTATTTGGCCTAAGTCATGTAGAAAATGTATGGGTATTATACTATAATCGACCAATGTTCCCCAGCGGTATTTAACCATAAGGCCTCCACCCATGTCGGTTCAATGAATGATCGAATGTGCGCTTTCTACCTAAATATTAGTAAAATCTAGGAACAGTGATATTTAGAAGTATGTAAAGTTTATAATTAGCAAATGTGAACATCCATTGGTTATTTCATGGTCCAACCGTAACAGGAATGGCATGGCGTTGAGCTCAAGTGAAGCCATTGTATGTACTATAAAAACTAGTCTACTCAATTCACTTCTAATGCTGTATATGCTATGCATTATTAAGTTTGCAGTACCCGGCAATCAAGACCAATTTTATGTGTGTCTGCTGCTCTTTTTAATCATTCATGGCGAGTCGGGGGGATGAAGCATGTTGTGGTATTTTACACACACACACACACACCCCTCCTCCTCCTCTGAGAGATTAGGACCAAACTGGGTTAAATTACCCAGTACATCATTGCTCATACAACATGCTATATTTGGACAACTACTAAATTACTCAACATATAACGTGAGTAATTTAGGCTAATAATAGAATGATATGTCACCGATGCTTTACCATTCAAAGAGAACATTCGCTTAGTTTTTGCGACATATTACATGCATACAATCATGTGTATTTAATAGTTTCCCCTCTGACCTTCAGAGATATAAAGGAGTGATAATCAGTCATGCATCCCCTAAGGACAACAGATCCCTGAGCACCTAATTCAGGTTCTATGATAAGCATATTATGCTAATGGTGCTGATTAAACTATAGAAGACCAACATTTGATGAGCTGAGAGTATCACACACCATATGTGAATCCCCAATTTGTCTGAATTTTCCACAGATTGCTAATCAAATGATTCCCCCTGAAACTGCTTACTTATGTAACAGTAGGTAGTTATCCCCAGTTACTCACACTACCACACTCTTTCAGAGGTTCATAAATTGAAGGTGCACAATCACACCTGTTTGATAGAGTGATTGGGCCCTTTTGGTTTACATAGCTACTCACAAGGACTAGTTACATCAATGCATGCAAGTTAAAATTCTACAGTAAAAGTACCAGTAGTACAACCTAGGGTTCTGACTTACATAAATATCTTGCTTTTCATCTAATTTAAAGACAACCTCATGTCTGAATATCATGTAATTTGTGGTGTCATGTTAATAAAGAAACTTCAAACTTCAGACTTCACACACCTGTGTATACATGCACCTTCTGTTTTGAACATAGATCCCCTGATCCCAGCCCCATCCTAGACTTCCTAGTGCTTCATCACGTCCCCCTGGGCCAAACGTTTCAACTTTCAGATCCCAGGTGCTAACCCAATGGGGTCCCTACAGGGTAAGATCACAAGATGTTGTACTTTACTGTTTCGGATAGCATATGTATGAGAGCCTGCCTTCAGGCCTATAAACAGTATATCAGAGAGCACCTGCCATTAAAGTCACTTTCATTATACTTTAAGTTTAAAAAACTAAGTTGTGAACAAGCCCTCAAGCTATACGACCTTTTGAGTTAGAAGATCTATGTAAACTGCATGCGTTCTAAACCACGGCTTCTAAAGTTCAGGCTCCACTTTAGACTTGCACAAGTCTATGGTACAGGCCATACAGTAGTCTTCATCTCGCAGGAAAAACAGCAACTGGGTTAACTCCTTCATGATCATTATCACCGTAGGGTAATCTCATATCGATGAATGTGTGATAAAACACTACTCTGGAAGTGAATGGTTTCACAGATCCGACCTCATAATATAAAATGAGTGATAATGAATGTGAGTCTTGCATCCCTTCGAAAGATGCTCCTACTTTTTGAGACAAAGAAATGACAATGGTCATCCCATGAAAATAGGAAACTGGAATGATTATTTAGTTTCCAAATCACTGAAATTATCAGTAATGACCTCCTTTATTGTCAATAAAAGACTAGTATCATTATCATTACTACCCGATCGCAGCAATAAGGTGCAGTCGTGTTTCATTTAAAGTTACAAAAATCAGACATTTCATTAATATCTATGAATATTGCATTCTCGTACAGAGTCCGGATCCATTTGAAGTACCATTGACCATCTTGCCAAAGCGATGCCGTATTAACGTTAGGCATCCCAGGAAAAACATATAAAATAGTCCATGGAAATACTTTTTAGGTTCATTAACGCTCATTTATAAAACCAAAAACCACGGTGGAGACACAATGTAGACAAGTGCCTAATTCAATATGTACCAGGGGACCTGACCGATGCGTCCTATCTGTATATCTGGCCCACATTCCGCATACATATGTGTAGGTGTCTGCAGTATATGGTAAGATAGTTCCCAGTGGGTCCATGACCTCCGGTGTTGGCCTCACATATTGGCAGATTCCTGATGTTGCTCATACTGCTAAGAGGGTCTCCCCTATTCATAACCCTCGATGGGAGCAGCTCATAAAAACCAGCCGCTCCTGCAATGAAACCAGGACCTGATCTTTGAGAGTGAATAGGGCAATTTGTGAAGGACCTCTGACTGCTGAGCAATGAGCTGGGGGTGAGGGGGCACCTCAGTCTGTTCACACTAATGCCCATAGACAGCTACATGGCCCACAGGTCTAAATTAGAAGCATGAGCAGCTCTGAGCAGCTCGCATACATGTCTATTACTACTTGTTCTGCTCACAGAGACAAGGGTAACCCCAGGTCTCATGACAGCTGATTACTCCTACTGCTGTGCTACTGATGAAGGCAACCAACTCTCTTAACAGTAATTACTATGGCCCACCAGGAGAATTCCCCTCCCTCCACATGTAGGCCTACACCGATGATTGCTGTAGTGACGTTCACAATTCATTGGCCGGTAATTGTGGTTCTTGTCAGCCTCAGCGATTGCCCCCATATGCCAACAACGGCTCCCAGGATGGATTAATTATTTCGAGTAGAAGGAGCAGAATGTCTCTCCTGTCTAATGGGTTATCACCTCAGAGATATTAACTGCCCAGAAGTGTCTGAATGTTTCATTGCCCTATCTCCCCAGCTATGGTTCCCAGAACTAGATGTTTTACTTTGCTAGTCTGTATGTTAGTTTGTTGCACATTCTTGGGATAGTGTGGTGTCTTCGCCCTGCACCCTGGTAGCACTGGTACATCCTGGTAGGTTACAACACGAGTAGATCAAAGTGTGGAGGAGCTGGTTTAGAAGATGGATTTAGGAAAAGGGGCCTTGCTGCTGTCAGGTTGTGTTATGTAAGACTGATCCAACACCTTCCTTTTTACATAAGCACTGGGAGGATGTCTTTATTTTAAAGAATTTAACAGATGCTCCACACTATCGATTTCTCCATCAGAATAAATGTGTGTCTGTCTGGATGTATGGTGTTCCCATTCTCTGTCTGATTGTCTGACTGTCTGCCTGTCTCTGTCTGTCTATCTGTCTGGCTGTCTCTGTCTATCTGTCTCTGCCTGTCTGTCTGTGTCTTTGTACTGCTTCTCCTATCTCTCTTTCTCCTACGCTGCTACGTATGTACACTTGTACCTAGGTTTGCTATCAGAATAGGCATCAGCAAACACTACGTACAATTTAAGACCCATCAAATTCTTATCGACGAGACAAATGTAATACTTAAGTAGAAAACCTACCACAGCCTCTATAAAAGACGGCGATCCTAGCATTAAGAGAATTAAATGCCAGAGTTTAAGAGAACCAGTGCTACACAGACCTATCTGGTGGTTAGATATAGGATGGAAACACGCACAGTCTCGATTACCGTTGCCATTCTGGCTGAACCAAAGCTCAGGGCTAAACCAAGTAGTTTCCTGGAATTAATCTGGGAGGATGTTGTCTGACAACGGGGCTACACTGATATAACCCCTGTGGACATAACACTAACACGACTGGTCCATTGCCTCTCTTTCCTGACATGGATATGAAGATTGGCACGATATACCAAATGGTATCTAGCATTAAAAGCTTTCGTGTCATATGAATTTCGCCTCAGTTAATTAGGCTTGGGTTTAAGAAAGTAATTCTACCAATGCCTCAACCATTCAGTTTCCAGCAAACAGTTCATCTTTCTACCAGCAGCAATGAGTGGCCGCATAATGCTGCATGACTTCAGTTTATTAATCCAAATCAAATTGTGCTCCCGGGAATCAAAATAAAGGTAATCAGTCGAGCAAAAACCAGGGCAAGGTCTTGGGACAAAACACTTTCCCTTGGATTATAGGAATTCGTTGCATTAAGTCAACGGAGAAGTCGTAATGGAGCACTCCGCAGTAATCCGGAAGAAAATTAATATCAGCGTTTTACCGTTCGCTGACATTACGTGGTGGATTAGGCACTGGTGGCTGTAATCTGAAGTTGGAAAAAGCCAATCAAGAAGACAGGGATGTGAAATCAATACAACTTACCCTAGCCTTTTCTCGAAAACTCTAATAAATGTTACTGAAGGCTACTCTGTGCATGCTCTTGTAATATAGGGGGAATAAGAGGACTTATCAGCTTTTTGCTCTAAAGTGTGTGTTTTTAGGGGATTTAGGACAGATCCGCCATTAGCAGGAGCGCTTTAGAAAGATAAGGAAAACTGACACAAAAATGTGGCAAAAAATAAATGTGAGCATCTCATAGAACATGGAATTCTGTTAGATTCTCTTTTTCCTTCTCCAAAAGCACTCTCAGGGTTGGCACAATTGGGCCATTGTGACGTCAACATGAATGGCTTTTCGAAAGGGGGAGAGAGTGTTTTTACTCCTTTCTTTCAAAAGAATCACAAGCTTTGCCCCAACCCATTGTTTCCTATCAGAAGTTCCTGGGGATTAAAATGCAATCATTTTCAATAAAACGCTGGGGTCATGTCCAAGATGCTGGTGATCAGATTGTGTTTATTATGGAGGTCTTTTTCTACTAAATTATTTAGATAAGTCACGTTTTTCATTTTATTACACCTTTCTTTTCCCTTAAATGCATATTTACTCTACGAGTCCAAATTTAACAACCACATTTGTATCTATAATACTGACGCATACACGTCCTGTCATTTATATCTAGTAAAATTCAGGGCAAATAAATGTACCATTTCATAATGGAATTCAATTACAAGATTAGATTATATCCGATAACAGAGTCTGAAGTACTAATACGAGATTAATGGCCATACGTCATAGCGCGCCATTGCATGATGATATCACCCATCCCCCTGTAAAAAACGAGAATTAATCCCCTGAGGCCGTCTGAGGAATGGAGAGGCGAAGAAAGTGCCTGCGGGTGAAGTATTATAGGTGAGGGTTTTGAGAGGAGTGGCTTTTGAAAGTTGGGGTTACTGTCTCATGTAATATTCAGCGCCAACTGCCAATACCAGAAACACCAAGTCACCGGGGACCAGCGGGAACAGTACGCCGGTCACGTGAGACGGACGAGGATCTGCGAGAAGTGGCTGGTACCCCACTAGTTGGTACTATCATACTGCAGGTCCAGTGGGAACCAGTGCTGGATTTAACGGCAGGGTCGACACAAAACCCAGTTACTTCAAGGGCATCTTTCTGGATTCATTTGCCATTAAAGGCCTCACTCTCTCCACCCACACTTCAGTCCGTAGTAGACTAGAACAGTACTAGAACAGTGGCATGTGTACTCTTGGTGAGATTACAGCTTCAAGTTCCTTTATAATGAGTCCCAGCTGTTAAAGATGCAATAACATTTAATGGGATTGAAGACGCTTGGTAGATATATGGAGTATATGTAATATATAATGTCCATGTATCAAAGTGAGTCTCTTTGTGTCATAAAACTATCAGCATCTACAATAAGGGATTATCATGCTTCATAATGTTCCATGCTAAATGCTAAATGAAGCATTGGAAGGCTAACATATGTTAAACATGAATGAGACCCTCAGACATTGGATCAGACTTTAGAATGCTTTACAATCATGCAATTCTATAAATAAATATATGTAGTTATATTCATTAAATTCTACATATTATCGTAAGAATAACATTGATCCTCATCAGCCAACCCCGCTTTATCAATGCAAAATGATCTAGGTCAATAGATTTGTGTACACAGTTGATATCCTCGTACACTGCAGGGAGGACGATATGCTTAAGATGTGCATCGATCGGCATATAACAGTCTATTGTGGCAATGGTGTATGCCCTGTGTAACATTCCCCAGGTATTGACCCTTGGTCTTTTGTCAAAGGCATGGACTTTTTCATAGCGACAGGTAGACTAGAGCTATTACTTTCAATGTCTTTGACTTGAGGCAATAAAGGGTTGCTGTTTTAGCTGACTGTACAGATGTGCTCCATACCGTAATTTCTCAAAGATCCATGCAATAGCAAATGCAGGGGAATATCTATGTGTACATACATCAAAAACATGGGAATTCCACAAGGGCCAGCATCTACAAGGTTTAGATTGTTTTGGTGTACAGTATCAACACTTTAGAGCCGCTCATTGATTTAATACATTATCCTGTTTGGTCGCCATGATGCATGTACACAGTCCTAACATGTTTACTTGGCATGCAGGTCCGGGGCTTGAATGCAATCCTGATGTTATTCCTCAGGGCTGCCTTCTCATGCATCATGACGACAAAGGGCATGGCACATTAAGGCACGTTGCGGCCCTTTGAGGGTTAATTGTATAGACCATGACTGACCTTGTAACATGCATGTCTAGATCCACTAATCAGGTACCCAGGTACCAAGATAACTACTAAATGCATGCTTACATGACCCCCCCCCTCCTCAGACCACACCCGCACGGCAGTATCATAAGAACAATCAATACTCTGACAGATTACCATTGGCCCTGATTGGGCTTTAATCCATCTTTCAAGTTGCTAATTCCAGGGTAATTAAGGCGTACATAGTTCCTGACAGTGATACATTGTCTAATCTAAATACCTGCTAGTGCCCTGTGGAGGGTATTAGATAAAGCAAGTGGATTAATCATGTATGGCCCTACTGGATACTAACCAGACTCCTACCTAATTAGAAAGGCATTAAGCAATGGTGGCCAGATGCCAAATTGGCTGATATAAATTGGTTACTAGCTCTGAGTGCATGTGAGCATGATGTTTGTCACTGTGGGTCTGTGTGTATGCTAATGTTCATAACAACCCTTAAGTGGCATGGTACTGTAGGCAAACATGTTATATTGGGCTAATGATGTGGTGCCACTTTGCTATGATAAATAATTGCTATTTGCTGTAGCACGAGACACCCTATGCTAATAATATGACAATACATCCGTAATGTCTCAGGTAGACCATGTCAGTAAACACTCAACACTGATAGGCCCTATGCTCCTTGATATTGGGGCATATTGAACAGTGTTGTACATAAAAAAAACATCGCAGGCAAAGTGTTTATTTTCAACTGAAACTCTTGGTGAGAAAGTTTTACCGAAAATGATCATAAGGGTGTGAAACTGAAGAGGCTCCTTCAAATTATATGATTCGAGGAGACAGTCCATAGGTAAAGCAACCTTTGCACCCTTTTCACCCACCTCCGAGGTAAATATTCGAAAGGATGTGTAGCACTTTAGCATATTAGATTTTCTGAAACCAGGTATCATTATGCCTATTATTTTGTAAATAAACTGAAAAGGTAAAATCTTGTAGGGTGTTTTTGATAAAGGAATACAGTGTGGCTGATATGTATATATATATATACGAGTAACTAAACAGCTTAATGATCTACTGTCAACTCTAATACCAGAGAGTATTGTGGGCGTAGAACGTGTACAATCAGAATCAATGGAAGATCTGAAGCTTGATTAATATACATCCCTTTGATAACCTTGCACAATCCTTTCAAATGAATGAACAGATGAATGAACAGATGAATGTTATCTTAACAACCGTGATTCCAGACCATTGTCCTGAATGTTTCATGCACTTCAGTTTGGACACAATAGAATAATCCCTGGCGGATAGTGTGCCCTTAAGCTTAAGATAGTAATAGTGTATTCTATAACAGGAGTGCAGCGACCGTTTAATTCGTCAGATTAGTCCATGGCTCTGACTTCTGGGATCTCTTTCAGAACGACTGCCGTATCTGCTGGGGGGTATAGTGCGGACACATTCCGGGTTTGACAATGATAATCAGGTAAATCGCCAAAAGTGTTTCATAATATTCAATGGTCAGAATTGTTAAGTTAACTGGTTGGCCGATATAGACTACAATACAATACAATTATTTGAAGACAAAATTTAAAAGAAATTATGTCAAATGATCATCTTGTGCAATATCCAATAAATTGACCTTTTGACCATCTGATATCCATTCATTTGCCACTGCTGAGACCTCTCATCAGGTTGATTTTTCATTATCGGCAACATATTTGATGGCCCAGCAGATATGGCAGTCGTTTTGAAAGAGACCCAGGCATCATTTACTTCAGGTGGAGAACGAGTGTCGTTATAGTTAGACATAGGAAGACTCGTTTTTCATTTGGGCAAAGAACAGCAACATCTCGTGTCCAACAGCATGCCCCTCCCCACTATGACGTCATCAAGGTAGATGCAGTACTAAACTTTAAACTAATCAATTATCACATGAAATACAGGGATGCACTCAAATCCGAAAATAGCAGATCATTTCTTCACTTGCCGAGCATAAGCCCACCATAATTGATATCTAAGTGCCTTATGAATAATTGAATCTGTACAAATATTTGCTCTATTTGAGAGATGTTACGTGAGTCGTGGAATTTGTGTCAATAAAAAATTACCAACCTCAAACTTAAACTCAATTTATGTCAAGTGCAATACGCTCCAGCTCACGAGGAAACTGCAAGTTTGGACCCATATTTCGGCTCCATATTTCACGATGATGAGTAGATTCCATAAGCATACATTATCAATCTCGTGGAGATGTGCACTAATTTTTGAATAGAATATATTGCCGCGTGGAGGCAAACATATAAAAAACCTGATGATATAGACTGTCTAGTGTGTATAAATACTATGAGCTTCACAAATGTAGGGGATACAACTCATAATTCAAACAAGGTGCGGCTCGTGGAGCTGTAAATTGTTTTAGAATATTGATAAATAGATAGGGGGTGAACGACAAAGTTAAACCTGAAAAACACGGCAATAAAGCAATGAGGTTTATCTCAGATTACCTATTCCCCAGCTGAGGCTAATATAGAGACTCAGTATAGAACACGGCACTATACCAAAGACTAGTTGTCGGCAGAACATGACCATCCATCAAATCCTGACACAAAAGTGCATTTGCAAAACAAACACCTGGTTGATGATTTGTCAAGGCGGATGTTCGTACACACATTAGTGGAGGTTATTTGTGTGTTGTATTGGTCCAATGCGGAGGACAATGACATTTATACTGGACAAGTAAACTGCTTGTTTTGCATCATTCACCTTTTTGAGTACAAGTATCATGTTTCCAAATGACTTAGGCTATGGATAGAGACTGCCCCCTGTGCACTTTGTTAGGTATTGTCTTGATAAGTGTGTCCAATGTGTTTCACAGGGGTATCTTTCAGGTGAAAGATCAGTTGTATCAACCTTTCATAAAGCAGTGGCTGACCATTTTCGGTTTGTGTCTCTTCAGGTGCGGTTTGTGTCTTTATGACCACCGTCCACTGGGGAACTTCGGCCGATTAAGCCCATACTTTTTTTTTATATAACTTCAGGCGATTAGAGCCCAGTGGACGGTGGCCATAACCAGTGTGGCTAGATCAATTATGTGCTTATCTAAGTGCCTAGGTCTGAAACGTTAATTCCACAGATTGGGCTTATATTCAAATATGTCTAGATGTGGAAATGATAATATTAAGATATTTACAGAAAAATACTTAGTTCCCTGTATTGATATCCAGCATATCCAGGAGACCAATACGTCTCAAGTGAGACAGCATTATTGTTGTACTACCAAGGAATATCTCCAACCTACCCAGGGATATCTCCCATGCATATTGCACAAAGGCTACAACTTCACCATAATGACACCCATCAGCAAATACAACTGTCAAAATGGCATTGCCCTATCCATTCTTATACTAAACAAAGGAGATGTACGTTGCAGCTGCTTCTATATATCAAACTAATCCTGCTACATATGCAGGATTCAACTTGACAATCCCCCAGGTTGTAAAATGTTCTTTTATATATCATAAAATCATATAAAGTTGATTTACAGAGTTTTAGCACATTTGTCTGAACAATGAAGTAGGAGTGATTGTAGAAATTCAACGACAGGGCTACCACCTGCTACCACCATATAGATGAAATGTACTGGGAAAGGGAACCTGTGTTCAGTCTTTTTCACTTCACATCGTAAACATATCTTTCAGACTATTTGAAAACTAATCATCTAAACAAATTTAGCCCAATCATTTAGGTATTTAGAGTTAAACTATGTCTTTCTTTTTGAGCTAAATCGCATACATTGATTGCACGATCCTAGCCAACGCTTGGGTATAAACACATTTTTAACCCAAGAAAACCTTTTTATCATGAGCAGCTAAAACAAGAATGGAAAATATAAAGGCACAGTTTAGGGTGCTGTCAACCACACCTTGTCTTAAGATACAGCAGTTTGTACCATTTTATCGAACAAACAAAGTACTTAAGCGTGGAGAGAAAAGCCGAACATATCACATCACATCAAAGGAGGTACAACAAAGTCTGTATGGTATTTATGTGTTAATAAGAAAGGCTGGGCCGTCAAAGGCATACCCTTTTTCCCCATGCGTGTGCTTTATCCTAGAGGAGACCAGGCCATGGAGGCTGGCAGGCTTGTGTGGGTGGATGGAAGAGCAGTATATACATATAAAGCCACCATGTGAGGCCTCTATGTCACAAAACTTTCAATTTTGCAAGATAATGGCCAGGCTGTTATGTGGATGTAAAAGTTCCATTATTGTAAAATCTTTTATCTGATGAAGGAACTTTGTATCCCAAATTTGTAAGGGTCTGTGTGATCCCCCTTTAGAGCAAAATCTCACATTTGAAGTTTGATAGAATGAAACCTTTGTCAGAAATTTGCGGGACATTCCTTAGCTTTTGCGATCTAGGAGCCAACCATACTCCATATCCATCCTACAAGGCCATGGGGCACACTGGATCACTGTGGGTCTTGCAAGTATGAAAGGCCTATCAATTTTCTGAGCTGCTCCCCGTCCCTGGAGCAGATTTCACCTATCTTGTGCCTGTCTGCTCGAGACTTAAATTCTCATTATTACGCCCAGACTACCTCAGCCTGATATTCGCCACATGCCCAAGGAGGAAGAGCTGTTTTATACTTTAAGAGGAATGTATTGCCTCCCCCTCAATCCATCTCATGCATAATGGACATCTTTTTCATTTTTTATCAACGTTCTACCTGGGAGCTAAAAGCGTACATTTGTTGGAAGTGCCAAAAGCAAAGTGGGGTTGTGCTGGGGTCCTATGTATTTTATGTCTCCTCTTTTTATGAATATTTAAAGAATAGGTAGCTTCCAATTTCATGAATGTACGTCGCCTTTTATATATATTTATTTTTGGTGTTTAATTATTTATGACAATAAGAGCATCTTTATTCAAAATGTGATGAAATATGCCTTAACCTATAATCAGCAATGCAAAACATTCTTCATCTCTCGGTTTAAGTTTGAAATCGATATCAAACATTGCACTGGTTGTTTAAACACTAACGACTGAATAGCTTTATGGTGTATCAGGGATATGAGACCCGACCGTTTACCATATTCATTAGAATTTAGGTGGTTCAGATGTATCTCCTGTGCATAAAAGAGATGGCAATGTAGTCCACAAAGAACAAGGAGTACAAAGGGGTTATTGAATATCTGGGTTTCTTTGATCTTTGCCTCGATATCTAGTTCCCCCTAACACATAGCTAATAATGTCGAATGAAAAGAGAGGGACTGTATGCTGAAATCTAGATTCGCCTTATTTAATACGATACGTAGCCACGTCACAATGTCTTGCATTGAATTATTAAACCCTATTTCGGTTTAACAAAGGTACACAATAGGGTAGATACACCCAGGGCCGACCACATACCCTGAGTCGCACACTTAAATTTGTATCCATTCAATCACGCTAAGGCCTTTATGTGTGTTTAATAACATACAGAGTGTTACCTTTACCAACGCACTGGCTTTTTCACTGAAAAGGGGTCAACATTTTTTTGATCTCCTCGCTTCAAGGAGTCCAAATTATTTTGGTCCCCCACCCCAAATCCACTGCCCCCTCACCCCCCCCCCCCTCCCCCCGTTGTTAAAAAATAGTATTTGGTCGTCTCTGGGCGAATCTACCCTATCTTCCTTCATCAAAACACTGTACCACGCCTTGCTGCACAGAGTAGGCCCGTTATGGACCAAATTAATCCCGAGCTCAATGGCCATAGGCTTATCAGTCTTATCAGGGGGCATTGTGTCAGCAGGGACCACTGCTCCACCTTATCACCATCCCAGCGTGCTCATGCGAGGTCCGGCCGGAATTGGAGACGCCTCAGCCCGCTGGGATCCTCACAATAGAGATATGCCGTGTTTAAGAACTGTATAGCTTTAATCCAACTCCTGTCCTTCTGGGACGAGTAGGAAAGGGATATTTTAGTACGGTTGAATGTAGCACAATACATTCATCAAGCGAAGTACATGTGAGAGAATGTGATATTCTATGGATTGAAGTTCTCTACATAAAACAGTACATACATTATGCAAAAGGAGGGATAGCTTTACAACACCTGCTGGTAAAATCTACTATAATATACACTGGGGCAAATGCAGAGGAGGGAGTGTAGAAAGAGGTAGACACTTTAGAGAACAGCATGGCATTGTAGTAGGAGTGTTTGAGGTTGGGGTGGAGTTCTAGTCTTCTTGGGTGTGGTGAGTTGTGTGTGTTTTGCTATGGTCCTGAGTAAATAATGCCTACTGTTTATGGACAATGGGCTCTAGGACCACACAGGTGACATCCTATCTATCTGAACTACAAATAGAAATATATGCGGCAAATGCTATGCGAATATAAGACATTATTCCTCCATGAGATCGAGGGTTCTTTCGCCAACCAGCATATTTTGGAACCATGAAATTTACAGACTATATAAAAAATACCAGCGTGGTTATCGGTGAAATTATCTTGATAAACTGGAAAAATAAACAAACCCTATGCCGTCCCAATTGAATCGGTTAAGCAGCACTGGCCGTAACATTCAGAAATTATGAGTTCAAGCCCCTTTTGGAGAAAACTGCTAAAATGTTTTCCGAATCTTAACACACTGCAAAGATCTAAAACTCAACCCTTTTTGCAAGTAGCAGAGCTGGTTGTGCATTTTCTCTGAGCTCCTCTGAGTAGCTCAGAATGAGTGCAGGTGCTGGGGGACAGTGGTGCAGCATATGAGGTCTTGTGGTGATGGCAGATGGGCATGTCATACTACGCTTACAGACTGTGGGCCTAACCAACTGGGACAACCCCCAAAGTGTAGCTAAGGGGTGAGGGACCTCTCCCCAGTCCAGGTCATGAATCTGTAATGTTGACAAGGCAATTATAGGCTGGACCTGTTCTATGGAATAAAGGTAATTCTTGTCTGGACATGGCCTTTTCTAAAGGGGTTGGTGGAGGTGGGGGTTAAGGGTTGTGGTGAAGGTGAGCTACAGTCATTAACAAAGCACTGATTTGATAGAATTATCTTAACACAGACCTTATCCTATTAACAAAACTGTTGCTCACGATATCTCATGCTTGATTATCTATTGTTTTTAAAAGGGAACAGGAACTATGTGCTTTATAATCAAAGAGCGAAAACAATTTCACTATGAGGATACAAATAGATTCATAAGGTGTTTCATATACCTCTGACTGCCTTTTAGTCAGGTTAGGGATCGTTCATGTTGCCACAATTAGGATAAAATCACATTTTTGTCACATTTATCTTGTATTGCTAGCAATATAAAATAAGTATTGGTACCTGGACAAAGGGTTTAGATTTCAATTCTACAATAATTATTAGATAATAATTAGCTATGATAGTCCATTACAAAGAGATGTACTGGCGTAAACTTAGTATTGGATATTTTCTTGGTCGCAAACTTTCTTATACTAAAATGACGACTGCCATCACTGATGGGCACCCTTATTTTCATACAGACAGGATTGATACAGAAAATGGGTAATTCACAGTTTTATCATCCATCATGTTGTCACGGATGGTGTTTGCGGCATGACAACGGTTAAGGTCTGCGATGCCAAATAGGTGACTCTCCTCCCAAATAACCAATAAGGGCACAGCTTACGACAGGTTAATGGACTTTTTAGGCAGGGGGTATTGTTATTAGAGGAGCAGGCAAAGAGGATGGACCAGAACAGGTCCAGTAGAAAAGGTGAAAATTGCCTTACCATTACGAGAGTAATAATTCTTTTATGACTGCACAAGACCATGAGCTTTAATGGTGCGTGGTGGAAATAGAGTACTTCCACCACTACACTACACTGCCACCGCAGTGCCTTAAGTCCATCCTTATGTGCATGCACCTACCGTAGCAGTCCTTTTAAGCAACATACTTCTTTAGAGAGTGCTGGGAGTAATTAGGTTGTCAAAGGTATAAAGCGACGGAGACCTTAACCACGACAGTATGGTATTGTAAACATATGGTAGGGAATAAAGAAGAGGTTTTTCTGAGGGGGATACACTGAACGTATGAGCAGAGATAGAAACATCTAACTGACTAAGCTAATGATATAGATGTGAAACCTTGTCGGCTTCAGATATTTAATTCCATTGATATATAACATGCCATGTAATGTGGTGCAACGTTTTAAATAAGGGAGGAGTCATTTTTTATGGATTTCTGGGGTGGGGTTCGACAGAATTATTGCAACCCCTCTTCAGGAGAAGGGGTAATAAAATATCACCCCCCCCCCTCAACATAAACGTGTTAAAAATCATCACTCTTTGATTAGAAGTATTTATAGATAATAATTGTTCTACTTGCCTTGGACCTCCTCCGACACATGTCTCCTATACTAAAGCCTCAGACATGTGGGACACTTATCTACCACCTACGCCTCAATTACCTCCAGACATCCAGATAATTATTCTAGTTTCTAATTAGGTCTCGTTACGAATCAGAGAGTCTCCGTGTCGTTGGCTACAGCAATCGCCCTGTGAAGAGCCAGGAATATACTGCTTCTCACAAATCAGTGCAATCAGTGTGCTCATTTCAATGTCATCCGTATGCTTTACTTGGAAAGGTTACTTCTATTTTTGAATCTCGTAGACGTGATCCTAATAGGTGACTACCTACATTAAATGATGTAGTGTAATTTGATATTGATTGCTAACTGCTAAAAAGTGGCGTAGAAGGAGCAGGGGACCCTGCCGCCCGCCCCCGCCAATCACAGAGGAGGGGGAGGATAATGTTTGGGCCCCCTAAGAACTTGTCAATATGATACAATATACTACACATAATTTCCAAACCTTAACTAGGTGTTCTACATAGGGAAAGGTGAGGCTTAAATCTACTTTATAGGTAAGCCCACTAGCTCCCCACCCCATGAAAATTTGGTTTCTATTCTTCCGTTCTGCTCATGAGCTATCCCTTATAATACGTGAACCATTTGGAGCAGCTTTAATATAGAGTTCTCTCTGTATTTTAGTTATCTGAGTGTTGCCCTTTATGGTGTACCTATACCATAAATCGGCACACTCCCCTGAAAGGTCGGGAATGGTCGCACATAGGCCTACCTTTAAATTACATATTGTAACGCTTTTATTTAGTGGAAAGCATGTGACATTTCCTTGTCCCCTCTCCCTCAAGAGTTGCTGAATTTTATCAGGAAGGGTCCCCCCCCAAAAAAAAAAACATCCCAAAAAGAAACCCCAATATATATCGTCCCTCGCTCCCTGATGCTAAAAATGATCATTCATTAACTCTATATTACATTCCGAGTGTTGCCATAGGAGGTTCTCACGATGCTTATAATGAACTCAACCCCAACTGAGCAGCTCACAGATCTATAGGTGCCTAGAACAGGCCGAGCTGCTCCACAAGCACCCTATATACCTTATACCTTATCGCTCGCGGCGAGCGAGCTAGAACTTCCGCTGCCGACGCCTCCTGCTCCCTCCGGGGTGTGGCTTATTGTTTCCGCTAATTAAGCGTCCATTAAAGAGCCAACGTAAAGGGCAGGCGCGCGCCGGGTCAGTCGGGTTAAGTGATTAGGTCGGCAGGCCTACCCCATCTGGTGCTAACCGCCAACACCGACGCCCTTCACTGCAGGAAAGGTGGGTCAGTGTTGCCCTTTATATCAAACACTCCCCAGGCGCACCAAATGCACTTCTCAGGTATTAGGTTTCATCACAACCGGATGCTTGATAGTATGGGGTAGGGCTGATGACCGATGGAAGGAGGAGCAATTTCTACAGGGGATAGACTCAGGTAAAATTGTATCACTAAATATAAGGATTGGATGGTGGTCATCAGGGGTTATCGTCTCATAAACGCTAAACATTCTCAGCGCTCAGCATATAAAACTGTGATATGGGAAAAATTACCTTACTGTACCCTGCATTAAGGTCCATTTTGCAGATCGTGCCTCAAATACAGAAATACACAAAATGTCAGTATAATACTGTAATAAGCAGAACAATTTATTCAACTGATAAGAGGAACCTGATCGGTGGCATGAGGAACAAAAATAACAATTTGCCATGATAAAAATAATATCTATCGGCAGCCAAATGAGCTGCTAAAGAAAATTCATCCAAATGCGTTTTTGTCATAAAGCTAGGGAGCGTGAGGAGTCGGATTGCATCCCAATCATTATTTTAGGCAGTTGGGAAGAACTTTCCAGTGCCGTTCCCATAATTGACTCCTTTTTGTTTGGTTTCACGTGAACATTTTATTTCAAGTTGGGCTGAGTGCCATTAGAGGCACTATCCTACAATTCAGCATAACACCAGAGGTGCCAGAGAGGGAGAAAAGGAGGCAGAGTGGGTGAGGAATGGGGACAGAGACATGGCCATATGCAGAGAGGCATAGGGAGAGAGGCATGCGGCTTTCTAAACAGAGGGGAAGAGGGATTCTAAGTAGTATTTGTTGAAAGTATATTCCCTTCGGCGTTGATTTAAAGTCTTTCATAGGATAGTTATGGCAGTAATACATATTGCATAGATGTGTGCAATTTTCTGCTGACTCTGCAAGTAATACGCCCACGACTTTCCGATAGAATTAACAAGGTAGCCACTAACAGTTCATCTTATTCAGACATACTGTATGAGAAATGGAATTATCATAATGTTATGCCCATCCAGATCTTATTGTTAATGCACCACTGTGGCTCCGTATTATAGCTGTAGCATTTTCATTCCACTGCATTGACTGTACAGAATCCTTATATAAATTCTCACATGGCACATGTAAGTGTAACACCTAGTCTGCCAAAGGATACATCATACATGTGATAAAGTACATCCATATGATAATGCCTTAGGGTTGTTCTTCCATCAAAGACAAAGCCTTGTGCTTAGATGCATTGGTTCTGCTCTCACTCACTCTCTAATCGCAGAAGGGTCCAGTACAGGAAAAAGAGCTGCAGGAGAATAACAGGGCACAGCTGCATTTCCCTGGGGAGAAAGACTACATTCCATGGTCTGTCTTCACCTGAATGAGATGCCGTTCCCAGCCACAACACAAAAAAAACAGATGCTATCCCCATTGAGGCCAAGTTTTTACCACAGGAATATAGATTACAGGGTGTGTGAGAGTGAATAGGCGGAGGAAATGCACATTGTCTGCATTGCTGCTGTATACGCTGTTGTAGTCTCTTGTTCTTTCTTTCCTTTTAATGGATGTGGGAAGATCCAGGTTCTCTAAGTAATGCACAGTGTTATAAGCCTCAATGGTGTATAGATCACTCTCGCTCAACAGGGACATGTGTTTGGTTTTTAACCATAAGATGGTTACATTCCGCAAATGGATTTGAAGTGTAATTGCAGCTAGTATTAGAGCCCATACATTTGATTACAGATCAAATGTCCATCAGTGCAAAACTATTGATTCCTGTCCTGATCCATTGCTGAAATGGTTTGACTCTGACATTTCTTTAGAACTGAGAAATCAGACCAGCAGTGGATTTGGGTTGCCTTTTGTACTTAGTTGGGGCTAAAATGGGTAACATAGCTACAAAATTAACATGCTTCGAGGCATTCTATAGGTACATACTTTGGGGCCAAAATGAAAGGGACAATCCTTAGGCCTACAAGCCTAGGAAGCACCAAAGGTGAAACCCCTATCCAGATATATTGTTTTCATATTCTGCTGTACCTGTAGCACTCCACCTATCCATCCATGCTCCCAGGGCCACTACCCAATTTGTGGTGCATATATAGATTCTATATCAAACTGCAAACCAGCTCTGCCGGCAGAGGCCATGACCACATTTCATCATCCACATTAGATTTCCGTAATATGTAAACCTCCCAGAGGGTATGTTTCTAGAGCAGGGTTGCAGACCTGGTGAGGGTCACCACCCATATGATATGAAGATTGAATGAGAAAATGAGGGGATGTTTATATAAGATGCATGGACAGTAGATAAGGTAGGGTTGACCGCGCTGTGAACCATATAATCGCCCAGTGTCCAGAGGGCCACCTGCATATGTATGACAGTGGGTAGCCTACTGTAGCATCCTACAGTACCTAGATGGGTATTGGCTGAAGCTATGCTGCCACCCCTTATCTCACCAGCCCCTATAGGCCTGATCCCATCTCATACTCTAAAATATTTAACACCAGTTCGTTCCCGTGCAGCCCAACATGGGAGTAATGTTAAACAGAGAGCCTTGCTTCGGGAGCACTGCCAACATAACCAGTGTTGTATAGAAGTGAGATAAATGCATAGGTTTAGGATGACAATGAGAAACCATACATGCCACATGAGCTCAGGGTGTCATGTGCGTGATTTGCTGGAACCTAAAGCCTGCTTTCACATAGAACCCGTCACACAAGGTGCTCTATATTTAACTGCGTGGTCGATCACAGGTGCATGCACTTGATAGAGTCAGTTTACCACAGTACATTTCCTCTATATGTGGGTACACATTGAGAAAATAATAAAGTCTCCTATCTACGAAGCATACTTTTATCGCAATGTAGTGTTAAACTTCTCACAGCCAAGAAGTAATTATCTCATTTCAAAAAAATAAGATAGATAAACTCGCCTGGCGGACAAATGACTAGTTTTAAGGGAAAAAATCTTAAATTATTTTTGGCTTCTGTAGGCTATTGACAAACAAGCACAGACCGATGCGTATTTGAACCCTAGTGCTTCATTGCCTGGTGAACTAGATCCTACAAAACATACAGATTATAGCATGTGGAAAACGACCAGGATATCAAAAACCTGTTTGAAATTGCTCAACATTTTTTTGGTGTTTGTGGTTATGGGAGATGAAAAGCTATAGTCCAATTCAGCCACAATTTCTTCGCCCTCATCTAAGTTTACTATGAAAAAAGCTGTTTCTCATTTGGATATTAAAGTATACCCAGTACAGTGGGAAAAGACTGATCTGTGGCTTGTAATATAAAAATGCTAGAAACTAGCACTCAACTTATTATAAGAAGTGAACTGAGATTAAAACATCTAAATTGCCCTGCCTTGAATTACGGAGCCCTGGAAGTGACATTTCTTATCTGTATGTAACCACATTTGTCTTATATACATAACCTTTGAAAATCGAATTATTTTACTTTCTTATGTATAAGCACAATGTTATATATAACACTACCAAAAACAGGTTTGGCAGGCTTATGTATAAGCATAGTGTTTGACATCAAAAGAGCTGCATAATGGGTCCTATGGTGGCCCGGTGATTGGTCCTATGGCAACCTAGTAATGGGGCCTTTCTTGACCCAATAATCGTACCTATGGTGGCTCAGGGTGTAGACCCTATGGTTGGCACTATAGTGAGCGCTATGGTGGGTCCTACAATTGGCCCTTATAGTGAGCCCTATGGTAGTTCCTTATAGTGAACCCTACGGCAGGTCCTACAGTGGGTCCTGTAGTCGTCCCTATGGTGGGCCCCTATAGACAGAAAGAGGGAGGGAGGGAGTGAAGGGAATGAGGGATGGACGGGCAGAGAGAGGGAGGGAGTAAAGGGAATGAGAGATGGATGGACAGAGGGAGGGAGTGAAGGGAAAGAGGGATGGACGGACAGAGGGAGGGAGTGAAGGGAAAGAGGGATGGACAGACAGAGGGAGGGAGTAAAAGCGAAAGAGGGATGGACGGACAGAGGGAGGGAGTGAAGGGAAAGTGGGATGGACGGACAGAGGGAGGGAGTGAAGGGAAAGAGGGATGGGCGGACAGAGGGAGGGAGTGAAGGGAAAGTGGGATGGACGGACAGAGGGAGGGAGTGAAGGGAAAGAGGGATGGACGGACAGAGGGAGGGAGTGAACAGTGGTGAAGGGAATGAGGGATGGACAGACAGAGGGAGGGAGGGAGGGAGGGAGGGAGTGAAGGGAAAGAGGGATGGACGGACAGAGGGAGGGAGTGAAGGGAAAGAGGGATGGACGGACAGAGGGAGGGAGTGAACAGTGGTGAAGGGAATGAGGGATGGACGGACAGAGGGAGGGAGGGAGTGAAGGGAAAGAGGGATGGACGGACAGATAGAGGGCATGAGGGTTGGGATACAGGTGCTATATGCATAACATCTATTGACTTATATATATCTGAGTTATGTATGTAGGGTGCTATATATATATAACCTTTTGTTGACTTTAGGATGTTTGTGTTAAGTATATAGGATGCAATATACATATTATTCTGGTGCATTCATGATGTCTGTGTTATGTATATAGGATGCTATATACATACTATTTGATGTACTTATGATGTCTGTGTTAAGTATGAAGGATGCTATATACATACTATTTGATGTACTTATGATGTCTGTGTTATGTATATAGGATGCTATATACATACTATTTGGTCAACTTATAATATTTGTGCTATGTATATGGGATGCTATATTCACAATGTTTTATGTGTTTTATTTACATAAGTTGCCATATACATAATATTTCGAAATTTTGGGATGTCTGTGTTAAGTATCAACAACGCTACATCCCCCTGCCGCCCTCCACATCCCCTGCCGCCCCCCCTACATCCCCCTGCCGCCCCCTACACCCCCTGCCGCCCCCTACATCCCCCTGCCGCCCCCTGCCTCCCCTGCCTCCCCCTCACATGCCTGCCCCCCCCTCCAATCGCTCCCCCGCACCCTGCATACACATAAGCATAAGGACAGCAGAAGTCTCCAAGTATTTCTAATGTATATGAGGTGCGTTATACATAATAATGACAAACCCAAATGTTACTATAAATAGCCTTGGTGGTCGTGGACTGGTCGTCATGGTGACTACGTCGCTGTATCCGCCAAGGATTGGGCACCATAGCAACCAGCATTGATGGCGCCAGATGGGGAACGTCTTTATATCAGTCAGCTTTCCCACGCTGACCAAGCCAGACTGAGGCTATTTATAGTAACATATGGGTTTGTCATTCTTAAGTATAACACAGGTGATACACATAAGAAAGGTTGACAGAACCTCGGTTCGCTATATTCATATTCAAGACAAAAGACTGGGGAGCCTGCAGATTAGGGAAAGAGGGAGGGAGGCAGGCAAGCAGGCAGGCAGGCTGAGAGGCAGGCTGAGAGGCAGGCAGGCTGAGAGGCAGGCAGGGGACGCAGTGAGGAAGGGAGGCAGGCAGGCACACTGACAGGCAGGCAGGCAGGGGGGGGGGGGGCGGGGCAGGGGGCGGCAGGGGGCACCAGGGGAGGGAAGGGGGCTGTTGGAGGCGGCAGGGGGAGAGAGAGGCCAGGGTGATGAGGAGTGTGGTGAGGAGGAATGTGATGAGGGGGTGCTATATACATAAAGTTTCAGTGCCCCCAGTTATAAATATTTTATGTTTATAATGCGCTATATACATAAAGTATAAGTGCCGTAAGTTATACATACATTATGCTTATAAGGCATAACATACATGTATAATGTCTCAGTCCCAATACATAAATACATTATGTTTATAGGGTGCTGTATACATAAAGTGTTAGTGTCATAAGTTATAGATATTTTATGTATATAAAGCGCTATATACATAAAGTGTCAGTGTTATAAGTTATAGATATTTTATGTATATAAAGCGCTATATACATAAAGTGTCAGTGTTATAAGTTATAGATATTTTATGTATATAAAGCGCTATATACATAAAGTGTCAGTGTTATAAGTTATTGATATTTTATGTATATAGAAAGTGCTATATACATAAAGTGTCAATGTCGTAAGTTATAGATATATTATGTTTATAAAGTGCTATATGCAAAACGTTTCAGTGTCCCAAGTTATAAATACATTATGTTTATAAGGAGCTATACACATAACATTTCAGCAGCCCAAGTTATAATTGTCTTAAGTTTATAAGGCACTATATACTTAACGTTTCAGCACCCCATGTCTTATGTATATAAAGTGCTATATACATAATGTTTCAATACAATATGAGTTTGTGTTATGTATATAATGTGGTATATACATAACATTTCATTTCACTGTGAGCTTTCTGTTTTGTATATAGGATGGGGCCCATCATAGGAGCCCATTATAGGGCCCACCATAGGAGCCCACCATAGGGGCCCATAATGGGGGCCCATAATAGGGGCCCATCATAGGGACCCGTCATAGGGAACACCATACGGATCCACCATAGGGCACAGCATAGGACCCACTATAGGGGCCCACCACACAGCCACATCATAGAGCTTACCAAAGGGGCCCGCCACAGGGCCCACCATGGGAACCACCATAGGGTCTACAATAGGGCCTACAATAGGGCTTACGTAATATAGATACCCACCATATGGCTCACGATAGGGGCCCACCATAGGGCTCACAATAAGTATGGGCCCACCATAGGGCTCACTATGTGAGGCCACCATAGGGTTTACTATTGGGGCATGTCATAGGGCTCACTGTAGGGGCCTACCATGGGGCCGACTACAGTACCCACTGAAGGGCTCACTATAGGAAACTACAATGGGGCTCACTATAGGGGCCCACCGTAGGGCCAACTACAGTACCCACGGTAGGGTTCACTATAGGGAACTACAATAGGGCTCACTATAGGGGCCCACCATTGACCATAGGTCCAACTACAGGACCCATTGTAGGACCCACCATAGGTCTCACTATAAGGGCCCACCATAGGGCTTATTGTAGGGGCCAACCATAGGGCTGACTACAGGACCTACTGTAGGACCCTACACCCTACACCATGATAACTGGGCCCATCAAAGGCCCATCACTGGCTTCCCATAGGACCCATCACTGGGTTGCCTTAGGACCAACCACTGGACAACCATAGGACACACCATTGGGCAACCATACAACCCATCATTGGGCCACCATAATACGCACCGCTGGGCCACCATATACCCATTACTGAGCTACAATAGCAATCATTAGAGACTGTACCATGGGACTCACCACTGAGCCACCATAGGCCCCACCTCTGGCCCACCATAGGACCCAATTCATGACTACCATAGGACCCGCTACTGGGCCACCATAGGGCCCATCTCTGGCCCACCACCCAGCAAATTAGTTTGACTTAGTTTCTGGAACGTGCACTTTGTGTGACTGTGTCCTATGGAACTAATTGGCACAATATGACACAATACCCCATAGGACAAGAAGTGACACATACTCACACATATTCACACAAATTCACACATATTCACACAGCATCGTGTACCATGGCACAAAAATGTTTTCAACCATATTGTTTCACTTTTTTGATTTTTTTGAAAAAGAAAGGAAAGTCTGTTTAGTTTGTAATACTCATTATATTTAGAAGGTGGCATAGGGCACCATGGCAGAAATCTGTTAGTGCACTCCTTGCTGTATATGGGCATACTATCTCATTCAACAAGATTCCTACCATGGTAGTGTAGGCCTGATGAAGTTGTGTACAATTCATGCCAATTATCAGCTGTATACACATGTAACAAAAGGTCAGACCTTTATCCAAACTAGATTACCAGAGGAAAGGTGTCTGTGGTCTGTCCCTCTTAATGCCGCTTTAATCAAATCATATGGTGTGTTTTTCAATCACTAATGGTGCTTGATAGAATTAGAGGTGTATAGCTAGGTCTTATGACGTCATGAGTAGCTAAAAGTCCACCCTGTAGCGGGCTCCCACACATAAAGGAATTACCACAGATGCATGAGGAATTGATTTACCATAATTGGCATATCGATTCATAAGCACTCCCTGACGCCTTACCACTTGGATTCTCAAAAATCGCCACCACCATTAAGAGAATACGAGCTCTACTCACCCGGCACACTGCGCCAAAGACGACGGTCGCCATGACAGGTAGAACCAACACACCTGTGAGTACACCTGCACCTACCACTAGTGCCGCTGTTACGATGTCAACACCTGAACTCGGCCGCAGCCCAGGTATAGAAAGCACTGTCAATCATGTAAACAATGTCGATAACAATTTATCGCCGACTGCAACTGGATGGGGACAGTGATCAGATGGGGACAGTGATCAGGCCTCGTTAACTGAAGCACAGGACAATACGATTAAATTTAATTTCACAAGTAAACCTGACCCTACAAAAGACACAACCATGGCTGATGGGTCACTGCCACCTCTGACAAAGGATACTAGTGTAAAACCAGTAACCAGAAGGGCAGCACGCTCCAAAGCCACCTCAACCAGGAATATTAGCCTAACCCAACCGGTCAAGCATACAACTAGAGATGATTTTATGCATACTGTAACAGCAAGCAGCACCCTAGGCAAACCTAAAAAGGCTAAGGGTAGACCAAGGAAAGTATGTACAAAGCGAACAAGATCTGGTAGTGAGGATGCTACCTCACCCACCTCAACCAAGCAGCCCACAAAGAGACAGAACACTGGAAACAAGAAGACTAAAAGCACACCAAAACCAGAGCCCTCCATAAGTGCACAATTTGAAAACATGACGCTCCTACTTGGCACGGTCTCCAAAGACATTAGAAATGAAGTCGGTCAAACAAAGACAGAAATTCTAGAGCAAGTCACAAGTATCACCAGCACAATGAAAGATGAGATGATAGTCAGTATCCAGGACACCAAAACTAACCTGATAAGTGACATAAGCAACCTTAAGTCCACTATGGAAAAAAACAACACTGACATAAACGCCAAAATTGTGGATATTGAAAGCAGCGTTCAAGATATTTCTGAAGATGTAAAATTACAAATGGAAAATGTCCAGACGGAGTCAACTCAGAGAATCAATAACCTGCGTAACCACAGCCACCCCGACTACTGCAGTTACCTCAAAGTCCCCCCCTGGACCCAGACAAAGACGAAGATAAGTCATCTGAAGCAACTGGAGTCAGTGGTTACTTACCCCCAGTATGGGGCCAAGGAGCCTTCCCCATAGGGCCACTAGTACTACAAAAGGAAACAAGAGCCGGTATTACCTTCACTGGAGAGGCCTCTACCTTCAGCTCAACACACCTGCAAGACATATTCTACAAAGGAGACACCTATAAGAGCACAGAGCACCTCTTTCAAGCCCTGAAATGCGATCACAATGGTACTCCAAAGCCACTCCGTGACAGAATAGTGCAGTCGCCTACCGGTACTATGGCCTTTAATGAAGGGAAAAAAATCAGGGAATTACCCACATGGAGGAGACTAGAACTACCCACCATGAAAGCAGTACAGACAATTAAGTTCACCAAGAACCAATCAAATAGGGCAGAACTTCTCGCCACCTTCCCACAAGACCTAATATTTGCATGTGATGAGCAATTCTGGGGAGGAGGTGAAGAGTTCAATCATGAATGCTACACCAGAGGGTACATCACGGGGAGAAACTACCTGGGCATCATCCTGATGGAAATTAGGGATGACATACGCCATGGTAAACTGTAAACTATAAACTAGCACTGTTTTCTAAGCTGTCTTGCCACTCTCCCCCCCCCCCCCCCCCCCCACCTCGAGACGCCCACAGATACTTGAATGCCAGCGAAGCGCGGGAGCGCGGCAAACTGACCGGATAACGCCATACGCGTATGTGACCTAGATTTTGACCCGCCTGAAGCTGGTCACCAGCGCACGCCCGAGTCACCACTGTGACCAGCGGCACATCCGCCCACAACAACGAAGCGACTTTTGTCTAGTAATTATAGGCCTACCGACTAATACAAAGCCAAATAGTGTATAAAACTGGATAACAAGTCATGGAGCGTGTTTGGCTATACTCGGACTCCCAAATGATTCATCTAAAGACAATCCTTCTACGCGAGTTCCCAAGAATAACACGAGTCGAAGCAGTGCCCGGTGCTCTGGTAGAGACACTGACAGTCAAGCTGCTAAAAGATCTGGAGTCCCATTCGCCAACTGCAATTTATTTCTGTGCAGGACTCAACAATCTCATTACTACTGATGAGAACTCAAGCCTAGTAAGCCCCAAGTACACTACACTGGAGGAGGGACTGACCAACCTTTCTGACAGGTATAGTACTTTAGTGAGTGCAGTACACGCCTTAAACAGAGACATTCCGCTGGTACTATGCACTCTTTACAGTGTAAATATAAGAAGCAACCCCTCCTGTTCCAAAGTGGACCAGGCAAGACTGGATGGGACATTAATCAACGTTAACAAGCACATTATGAAGATTAACAACAATGCCAATGTAATGACGCCCTACATGGATCGGTTCACTCTACGCTACACACGAGCCAAAGGGTACAGCGTATGTGATGATGTACTCTACAATGTTACCCAACCGCGCAGCACCAACCTACCTTTGATGAAGAAACTCCTAATCGCTGCCATGGAAAAAAACATTGAAGGTGGTCTACATGGATAATCCACGACTCCAATCGTGATAAGCTGTGACAACATCTGACCGACACATGATTGTTATTATTATTATTAATATTGTGATCATTTCTATCAGGATCGTTATTTACTAACTGTTCTACGCACACTCATGCATTTAGTCTCATATCAAAAATGTGGGATGTTGTAGTAAACAAATGAGTCTGACCACAGACTAGTCCGCTTAGGACTGCTACATTAACCTAAAAGATGTAACAAAAATGGTAAAATGTTTCACCTAGTTATATGTCACCCATTGAGTCTGACCACAGACTAACACTGACACCCAGCAACATGTGTCCCCCTGATTGTTACTGTGTATTGCACATACCGGTGTATGTAACCTACTGTCTAAGTGGAAACTGTGTAGAATACTAGAGGGATAACTGAGTCTGACCACAGACTAGGACAACTGCCTGACTCTACCGGTACTCTATCCTATATGATGGCAACTACCTACATGAGGTATATACGGTACTCACTGAGTCTGACCACAGACTACATGGACATGAAGGAACACTGTCACCCGTACCATACAAGTTGACCGGCATATTATTTATACCGGTACATGTAACCTACTATTCAAGTGAAAACTGTGTAAACTACAACAGAGAGTAACCGAGACTGACCGCAAATGAGGACTATTGCCTGAGTCTACCGGTACTCTACTGCATATGACGATGTAACTGTCGCCACAACCATACAAATGGACTGGCATAGTATGAATACCGGTACATGTAACCTAACTTTCCCATCTGAAAGTTGGGTAGAATACAGCAAAGAGTATACCGAGTCTGACTACAGACTAGGATGATTGCCCGACTCTACCGGTACTCTATCCTATATGGTGATGTGTCTGGTGACTGTTTACTTGAGCTATATATGGCACCCACTGAGCCTGACAACAGGCTACACGGACCTGAAGGAGCTATATGTCATGCTATATATGTGAAGATGTTTGATCACCATTATTGACTGTTGTCGGCAGACGCAAAAGTATGGCAATGCCGACCATATGGACTAAAACCCACAGGGATGTCCTATTACTACTAATATGTTACAATTACCGTAAGGAGTTCAACTACATTGTTGCCAAAACTATGGCCATGATAATTACCTATTAATAAAAAGTAAAAAGTGTATTCAACGATATTATACATTATCTGTTCTGTCGTGATAGACATTCATGATTACTTTCAATCCTCTTTAAATACAAAGGATAGTGTGGGAGCCCTATCCTCCATCAATTACTAGTAAACCAGAATCAGTCCAACCTCAAAGCCCAGGATAACTAGCTGCTCTGCGTCAGAGGCCAAGCAACAGCTTTCATAACCAAGTAATATTAAATAAAAGCACACGTTTCTTAGAATTGAAAATTACAAACCATAAGCCACACTATTAGGAACAAGCTATTAAGTGGACAATATACACCGACTGGATAAGTGACCAAGGACTGCTCGTATAACTGTATATTGATGTTCTAATTAGCACCAGCACCCATCTTCAACTGCACCCGTGATGTCCCCTGAAACGCCACTTTTGGCCACTGGACCAACATCACTCCTCTTGCCCAGACATATTGCGCACCAGGAATCCGTTTGCACGCACCCTGTGATGTTTTTTTCACTTTGTATTGTTTGCTTCGATTCATTGACTCTCAACAGTGATAAAACCAATAAGCCCATTATTACTAGTACTGCAGATGGCCACGTGATGAGATATAGAGCAAGGACGATACAAAATTCCTGTCTTCTTTCTTGACAGGTGAGGAGCTAAGTAAGGAAAAAGGTCTAAAAATAATGTGCCATAATTCCCGTAGTATTGGCAACAAAATCTGGCAATATGATTTGCTTTTCAAAAATATGGACTACATATGTATCAGTGAATCATGGCTACACCCTGGTATCATGGATCACAGTGTACAGCTAGACAATATGTCCATCTATAGACAAGACCGTGACCACACAATCCATGACATTGATGAAACTGAAGGAGGGGGCGTTGCCTGCTTTGTTTCAAACAAACATGCCCCCTACACAACCAGACTGGACGAACTTTGCCGAGTCAACAAAAACATTGAAGCGCTAGTACTAGCAACGAAGTCCCCAACAAGCAAACACCGGTTGATGATTAGCGTCTATCGTCCACCAAAAGGAAATGTAAAAATGTTCTACAAAGAAATAAGTGACATTATCACAGATAGTGGGATGGCTGACAAAGAGGTCTGGGTGTGCGGTGATATGAATGTTGACTTCAAACACCGTAACAGCCACAAGTATAAAAAGACCCTGCGATTTTTAAGGCGCTCACATCTAAAACATTTGCCTACTGGCGCTACTAGACTACACAAAAAAGGCTCTACTACTATTGATCACATCTACACAAATAGAGGGAAGCATGTGACTTCAGGAAATGTAAACGAATATTTAAGTGATCATATTCCTATCTATGCGATTTTCAAGAAAGTTAGGAACCAGCATAGAAAGAAATTTGTAACTGGACGAAGCTACAAGAACTACAACAAAAACAACTTGATAAAGGAAATGGAAAAGAACATCAGTGCAAATACCCTAGCCAACTTGGACGTGGAGGGTCTGGCTGTACTGTTAATAGAAACCGTATCGGCCTATCTGGATGCCGAATGCCCCATACGTGACTTCAATATACCTGAAGAAGACAGGCCCTGGGTCGACAATACAATACGCCAAATGATAAAGGAACGCCGACACCACCTGAAGAAAGCTAACGCATTCAATGGACCTGGTGTCAACCAAGACCTAAAGGAAGCGCGTAGGTTACGGCAAGCCATAGACAAAAGAGGAAGACAAAACATGTCAAGGATAATAAAAAACAAGCTCCATCTCTACAGGAAAAACCCTAAGAAGTTTTGGGCAGAACTAAACAAACTTTGGAAAGGAAAAAAACAAAATACTACTATCTGCCTTGTAGATGAGGACACGAGAGGGTCAGTTACCTATGAGGACACTGCTGGCTACATCAATGACTTTTTCTGCAATGTAGGAGAGTGCTTGGCCGAGCCTTTAACCGCGGAGCCCGGTAACTACACACGCTATGAAGCACTAGACGTCCAACAGCTGGAATTAGAGGAACTTGTTGATGCAAATGCCGACCTACTCCAATTTGACGAAATATCTGAGGCATCGTTCAAGTTCTTGGTCGACGACATTGAAACCTCCAAGTCATCTGGCCTAGAGGATATGAGGACCACTGTCCTCAAGGACACAATGCTAGGCAACTCCAACATATGGGTTACCCTAGTAAACTTGTGCATAACAAGATGTGTCTTCCCGGACATTCTCAAAATTGGAACAATAATAGCGCTACCTAAGACTGGTGATTTGAGCTCGGTACTTAACTGGAGGCCTATCACGCTGTTACCGGTAGTAGGGAAGGTAATTGAGAAGGTGCTACACAGACAATTGTTGAATTATGCTGAAGACAGAAAAATCATCAATAGAAACCAGTATGGCTTCCTCCCAAACAGATCTACTGCAATGGCAATACTACACCTTGTAGACTACTTATACAAATCACGAAATCGAGGGGAACTGGCGCTGGCAACATTCCTGGACATACGGAAAGCCTTCGATGTCGTCCACCACGGAAGACTCCTAATGAAAATGAAAAACTATGGACTCTCAAGGAATGCGCTGAAATTAATAGCTAGCTATCTGGACTGCCGTAGATGCACCACCCTAGCCAATAACAGTCGCTCCCCACCACTGCCTGTGAACTACGGGGTACCACAGGGCAGTGTCCTTGGGCCGCTGCTATTCCTGTATTACGTGAATGACCTTCCAGACATAGTCCAAAACTGTGTACCAATCCTATATGCTGACGACCTAGTTTTATTAGCAAATGGGAAGGATCCTCAATCAGTGACAAACTTACTACAAGATGACCTAACGCGAGTGCATGACTGGTGTAGGGTGAACCGACTAACACCTAATGTCTCAAAAACAAAAAGCATGTGGTTTGTGCCACCCAGTAAAAATGACTAAATAAGGGGTTATCCACTACATCTTGGTGATAGGATGCTAGGCGAGGTGACTGAATTCAAATACCTAGGTGTCTTGCTGGACAGAGACTTGAAGTTCAGTAAACACCTAGAGAACCTGGACAACCAGCTCGGCCAAAAACTAGTGAATTTCAGGCACAACAGGAAGTATATGAACATGGATGGAGCACTTGCCATCCACAAGCAAGCTGTTATTCCCTGTATGGAGTATGGAAGCTTCCTGTTTGACTCTGCCCCGCCAAATAAAGTCAGAAAAATCCAGGTGCAGCAAAACAACAGCCTGCGCATATGCACGAGGACAAGAGTTGGTGATGTATCTGTAAACTACCTCCACCGCACATGCAAGGTTGAACGACTGGAAACACGTAGGAAAAGGCAATTATTGTGCTTGGTGTACAGACATGCCAACAACCCAGCAAATCTCCACCCAACCCTTGGGAGAACCCGAGGAGACGCAGGCAAGCGTATCAAGCTAGAGCGACCCAAACGCGAGAAGTACCGCAAGAACCCACTGTACCGGGGTGTGATGCTGTGGGAAGAACTTAGTAGTGATACCCAGATGCTTGAAAGTGCACATATCTTCAAGACCAAATTGAAAAAGACTATTGTATAAAAATGTATATATTAATAGCTAACGACCTAGGCCACCTTACTTACATAGCTTTGCTCCTCTTATATATATGCGACTAAAGGTTCATAGATTACCTAGGATAACTATATCTCAACCACACCAACACTCTGGTGTTAACTGTGCACGTGGCCCTTTTCGTGCAACCAACTAAGTGAAAAATGACGACTGACAATAAAGTCCCAAAAATGAAGTAGTAAAGTACGCTTTAATTTTCGGTTGTATACATTTGAGAGTGTGTATACACTGATCTGTACAGACTGTTTGTAAACCCATGTACCACGAGGAAGAACAATAACAAGAACAATAATTATAAAAACAATGATATTTTTTAATAGAACATTGTAATACACTTGTACAAATTCCTCACTGACCACTCTGGCAGAACGTGTTATACTTTTACATGATTTGTGGTCAATAAAACTATTCAAAAAAAAATGGTTATAAACAATGAAAATGATTCCATTTCACCCATGAGAATAACAAGGAACAACAAAGATGACACCTGGTGTCAAAACCATGCACTATTCCAACCTGACAAAGTGATAATGGTTATGTTTGAAGATGTGTGAGTGTGTGCCAGAAGGGAAACTAGGTGACACTACATCACACAAATACCTGTTATGTGTGACACCAGGTGTCATCAAAGTTGATTGTACCCCTTTTCCTGATTAAAGAGAATGATTTTCTTTAGCTATAAGTATCTAAACAGGGTCCCAATGTATTGTGAATCAGACAATGCACCTGTCCTTCTATTAACATTCATTATGTAAATAAATAGATGCCATATCATTTTAATGAAAGCAGCATTAAGAGGTCCAGATGCTAGACACCTTTCCTCTGGTCATCATGTTTGGATAAAGGCCTGGCTATCTCCTGCTGCTCATGTGAACTCTAATGTTGATGGTTATAATGGTACATATATTCATCAGCCTATGTTGAAATGCTAGGAACCTGATCGAATGAGTTTGTACAAACCAGCAGCACACACACCAATAGTGTGCTATGACTATCTATGTCAAATACTGCTGGTTGTAAAAAGTATTACAGTATTTCCTATCTTTTAGTAATTCATAATAAAACTAAAAATACATGACTAAACATTTTGGTTAAGGGCATTATATTTTGTCATTTGGTGTGAATAAGCTTTTTAAAAATCTGTCAGAACTGTGTGAATCTGTTCCATGGAACACTGTGTCAGTGTGTGTGAGTCTGTTACATGGTATACATGTCACACAAAATGCACGAAATGAGCACACAGTTCCAGGGGTAAAACAGGGTGAAACAATCTGGAACTAATTTGCTGGGCATTCGACCCATGATGCAGCTCCATTTAAGACCTGTATAGAGGCCCCAGCCTATGCTTATACTTAAAGCTGCAGGATCTCTTTTCCTCTATTGTTGTATATATATAACATTGGTCATTAAACATAACAACGTAATATGTTTTGCCTTTCATGGGTTATGTATATAAGACACATGGGGTTATATACAGATAAGAAATGTCACTTCCAGGGCTCCGTATTACATGGAACTGTATTAGAGTGAATCTTAGTTTGCTCTTTGTGCAAGGATTGTTTGACCGAGCTGAAAGACAATCTCTACTAGAACAGTGAGTCTAAGATATTCTAAAGTGCCGTCACAGGTGTACAGCTCTTTGCATGTCTGAGACGAAAGGTCAGGGAAAGGCCATCGGTGCAGTGTCGTATACTCTGAATAAAGCGAAAATGTACAATCTTCTGCCAAATGTTTAGTGGTGGCTCAGATACCTCTACACTTCCTACTTTAATCAAGTGCTCATTTATGATTGCTACACCCTGCCCTATTGCTACTACATGATACAAAAAATTTCTTCTTCTTAGGTTCATTTGGGACTGGCTAACATTATAAGCTATTGGTAGTGTTGACCACATGTGCCCAGACGGAATTGACACTGTATCAGTCAGTGTGTTGTATTATTGATGGAATGTGGAGGTTTGACCCAGCAATCTCCATTCAATGCCCTCCCACCCGGTGGGGTAGTAGCTAGCCTGGGGCCTATTAGGTTGCATCCTAGAATAGCGGAATGGAGCTAGTCTGGCACTTTATAGGTGAATTCTGCTGGGAACAGCAAATGCACTGAGGTTATCGGAGGTTGCTACATCTAGGGAGGGTTAGTACAAAATGGCACCCATGATTGAGGAAGTGTTTCCCTGTGCTAGCAGCTTGCCATATAAACCGTGCACTTTCATTAGCTTTAGGCGTTTTGGATGCCTTTATGTGCGTTTAACTAAGGATTTAGTATGATTAGGTCATCAATAATTGAAGGCAGCTGCCTTGAGTCGACATTACCAGGAGCTAGAGGGAAGCTCTAAATATCCAGACTAACAACAGTCATGCATTGATATTATGAGTAAATAATCTATATATATTATCACAAAAGTTACAATCAAGGATGATTAATATCGATCTTTTAACTGCCTTTTTTTTCCATCTAATTGAATCTGCTACTGCTATATTTATGAAAGCAAATCTTAGTGAAGTCAGCTGTTGATAATTACGTAACGAGGTAACCGTGAGACGATATCTTACACCTGGTCCTGGTTGCAATATGAGAGAAACAAAGATCTAGTTGGAGAAAGAGTAAGAGAGATAAAGGGAGAGACACACACATGTAGAGAGCAAGAGGGGGAGAGAAATAGACGTACAGAGAAAGCCAAGTATAAAGGTAGCAAGAGTCTGTAAAGTGACAGAGAGAGACTGTGGACATTTGTAGAACACTAACGGAGTCGCTTTGATTTTGGTACACAGTAGGACATCAAAACAGTACGGTTTTATACAGATGTCTGTGCATCACTGCTGACTGTGCAACTCACATAATATCTGCATCATCTATTTCATATTGACAGCTTGAAAATAATGTGTGGTGTACTTAAAAGCAAGTAGGTTCCTGGAACATGCAATACGCTAAAATGATACATGCTTATCTTCTCACTTGTATCAAACATTGATAAACCTTTCGCTTTCTTATTTTAGATGCATTGCACTCCCTTATTTCTCATTCTCTAATTGGTAAGGGTTCAGTGTGGCAAAAGAGCTGCTAAGAAATAATAGGGCACAGCTGCATATCCCAAGGGTGTAGGAATGCATTAAACAGTCCTCATCAATGAGTTGCTGTTTCCTGTCACACCACAAAAAAAACAGATGTCATACCATTGAATCTAGTATTTTACCACAAGAGTATAGATTACAAGACATGATTGTGAAAAACAAACGCAGAATGTCTGCATGGCTAATGCTAATTGTCTCATGATCTTTATTTTCTTTTGATGCATGGGCTCTGTTCTGTAAGGAATATGCATAACTATAGGCCTCATTGGTTTAAAGATCACCATCAATAGGAGATCTCACCTGGTATCTATATTATTTTAACTACAATGGTTTCACTTTGCAAAGGTAGCTGATGTGTTAGCGTAACTGATTTAATATACCGTACTGTACCGTTTATGCACCGGATTTTCTATATGAGCGCCTGTCTTGAATAAGCGCAGGGCGTAGAGGGGTGTGGAAATGATTCTTGAGCACTAAACTAGGATCTCAAATAAGCGCATGTCTTGTATAAGTGCAAGAGCTATACAGTGCGCCGAAGTTATAAGTGTCGGGCTGCCTAAACGCAACAGTACGATAGTTACTGAGCCAAAATGCACATTTGATTTGCAGTTTTAAGTGTTAAATATTATATTTCTCTGCAATTTTCTGTGCAATCAAAAAATAATGTGTTATATTCATTCCCAACCTTAACCATACCTCTCGGAATGATCGATACTTTCAAAGGCACATTCTGATCCAATGGTGAAGCTGTGAGACTCTGACAGTACCTGTAAGCAGGGAGGAAGGATTTTACTGCCCATGTATGGGGAGCACTACTGGGACTGAGTCTTTAAGGGGGGTTTATCTAGCTAAATGTAATTGTCAGACCAGCAGTGGATCTGTGCTGTCTTCTGGTCTTGGGCGGCACTGGGACGGTAACATACCCTAGAAAATCAATATGCTTTTAAGCTAGGTAGGTAGTTGGGTCTAAAATGAAAGGAAACTCCTTTCAAGCCTGGCAAGCACCAACGATTCCCCTGTGCACTTCCTATACCAAACCATATTTCTATAGTCTGATATAACTTATCCTCCATTCATTCATCCAACCATCCCAGGCCTGTCTGCAGATTTTAGTCCATACTAAAATATAGGGGATTAAAACCAACCTTTATGTCCACTAAAAAACTGCAACAACAGCAAAAGCCTTAACCACAATTAATCATCGTCCTTAGTAAATTTCATCTTACATAAGCCTTCATGGAATAAGGGTGCTACTGGGTAATGTTGCGGAACTGGGGAGTGTCACCACCCATATGATGTGATGATGAAATGAGAAAACAAGGGGATGTTTAGAGAAGGTGCATAGGGAGTGGACAGGAGATAATGGAGCTGGGATCGGGCTGTGAACCATATAATCGCACTGTGTCCAGTGGCCCAGCCTGCATATATAACTACAGGTAGCCTATAGTGGCATCCTACAGTCCCTAAGGGATTGGATCAAGCTATGCTGCCGCCCCTTATCCCACCAGCCGGATCCCATCTCATACTCTAAAATATTTAATGCCAGTCCGTTCCCTTGCAACCCAACATGGCAGTAATGTTCAACAGTGGAGCTTGCTTTGGGAGAAGAGCCAACATAGCTTGTGTAGTGTAGATGTGAGATAAATGCATGGATTTAGGATGACAATGGGGAGCTATACAGCCAGACTGAGGTTACCATGCACATGAGTGTCAGGAATCGTACACTGCTTTAACATAGAACCCTCAGACACAGGTTGCTCTATATTCAACAGCATGAGTTGCTCAGAGCTGCTTGACCTAAATGGAGTGTGACCTATGAATATCTCATGGAAGAAGCAAAAATGTATATAACAATTATTAAGGTTAAAAAGCTTTCCGAAAAAGGTCATTTGAAAACTGAGGCTTAATTGACGTAACAGGGTAGATGTTGGAAAACATATCATGAAAGACAAGCTCCAACAAATAATCTTGTTTTCCAATAAATAAATAACCTTTGAAATTGCTTATCATCTCTGTGTGGATGCGCAAATGGAGATCACTGTTTTCATCGCCCTTCAGCTACAAAGGGATTGTCCCCATCAACTCTGTGTAAATATCAGATATTTTGTAGTGCAATTTAATATGAATTTGATGCATTGGATATAACATCAATCGGAAATAGATCCATTAGTTGGATAAAAGCAGAACACTTGGAGCAATTTGTTCCAAGAAATATATTCTGCAATAAACACTAGTGTAGGGAATGTGTTTTGGTGCATAGCATATTTTTGCTACAGCGATGGTTTCTCTCAATAAGAATGAAAATCTGGGATAAACCTGAAAAACCACCACATATTAAATGAATCATATCGGTCTAAGTTAAAATTATAGTATATTCATCTACCGAAGCCTAACTGCTGCTTTACCATTTGATTCCAACGATGCGGAGACCAGCTTTTGCAGTATTTACAACCCTCTCAATTAAGTTGCAGGGTAGGTAGCATGCCTGTACATTATGGATTCACCTTGTACTGCCAATGCTCATACATGATTGATACACTCTACCTGATTGCTACCATATATACCTCATACACTATTCTTATGTGTGTCTTACCAACGAAAGGCGGTGTTATGCGCCGACACCCACATAGAATTGACAATTAATCAATCGGTGAGTTGTAATATTGATGGGCAGCGGAGGTTTGACCTAGCAATCCCCATTCAACCTCACACTCTATACCTCTATGTGGGGTAAGCACTAGCCTGGGGCCCATTGGGCTGCATTCTAGAAAAGGGAATGGGGCTAGCCTGGCATTTCATAGGTGAATGCCTAGTGGGTTGGTCTGGAAGGAACCCTGCTGGGAACAGCAAATTTATAGGGGTTATATGAGGTTGATACGTCTCGGCACGAGTAGCACAAAAGGGCACCAATGGAGCAGGAAGTGTTTCCTCATTCTAGCAGGTTTGTCATAATAAACTGTACACCTTCATTAGATATCTGCTTTTTGATGGCCTTTATGTGTGTTTAAGTAAGGATTTAGTATGATTAGATCATCAATAATTGAAGGCAGCTGCCCTGAGTTGACGTCAACAGAATGCTTGCATAGGATGGTTTCATAAAGCCGCGATCCCACTAAAGTGCCAAATTGCTATATTATATCAAAAAGCGCCTAGTAAATGCAGTCGTCGACAATGTGTGTATTGCCAGTAGGTAAAACTCGAATTCAACCTTTTTCAAGACGTATAGGATGAAAGGTCAAATGCTGTATACAACCATTGACCCCAGTGTCACCCTACTTCAACCAATTACCACGTACTAGAAACCATTGACAGCTGATACACATTCAACCAGTCAAAGGACTTACATCATTTTGAGATGCTGCTCCTGGTTATCTGGATAAGAAGTATATCTACATAGGAAGATAAGTGCTCATAAGATTGAATTGTGCAGATTAGAAACGGCAGTACAAGGACAATATATTTCAGGGGAGGGTTGGCAAGGGACGGGTGTCTATGTCCTACATTCTTGCATTCCTTCTCTCTTCTCATTCTTTCGCTGTTCCCCTGCCACTGTTTTTCCTTCCCAGATTGCATTCTCTTTCACTCGTACAATTCATGCTTCCACTATTGGTTACAGCATGTCTACCCTAATACATTTGGGAGCTAGGGAACGGGGGAGGGATAAGGTGTGTGGGTAAGGCTGGTCATCCACTAGCCGATGGAATGGGTTTTCTTGGCCTTTTTTGGTTTTAATGTGTTTTTTGGGGGGGAAATGATACAATTACAAAGGTAATGCATTAAACCTAAAATTTGGGCCTTGCATTTCTAATAATAATTGTATCATCTACGCAAATAACACATTAAGACAAAAAAAACACAGTAGACAAAACCCATTCTATCAGATAGTGGACGACAGACTTGAGGGGTATAGGAGACACATCACCAAGGATGGTGTGGTGGATTAGTCGGAGCCTACCCACCTGAGGCATGACTATGTAGTTGTACGTATACCCTAGCTCTCTGTCCTCCGACCGACGTCCAACCGCCGGAGGGTAGGGTACAAGGTAGCCACAGCGACCAACCTGGCGAATACAAATCAGCCAATCAGAATTAACCTTTCCCTTCACCTCAGCAGCCTCCATCATGGCACGGCCGCCATATTTGTTTTGGTCGTCTTACCGTATGTCCCGTCAATGAGCGACAATAACGCCACGTATAATAAAGTGGGAGGGCTTTTAAAGGATGGAGGCAGTGGATGCTTTGCATTTGCTTGTAAAGCTATTGGTTTTTGGGTGGTGCTGTCAACTCTATAGGAGGTGGACAAATTTGGAAAGCCAGCTCTATCATTGTGGTTAATATTGGCTGTGTTAGGGGTTAGCGTAGAGCAGATAGGGGGTGGTTAGAGGGAAGGAATGGATGAGGTTAGGGCCTTAGTGCGACACGACCATAAACAAACATGGCTATTAAAGGAACACAATCGACGTCCCATCCACGACGCTAAATAATACAAAAGAGCATATCGCGATGATATTAGACCAATCGGACGGATAGAAACAGGAGGAAATAATGATCAGCATGCACAATCAAACACTATATTAACACATACAGGATCAATATGCATCATTCCTTGATATGATGGTAGATTAGTGTGCATGCATTGATGCCCTCTCCCAGTGGGCACAGAACATTGAACCAACATCAAAAACTGGTTATCCATCTGGATTCAAATTGGTGTTGATCTAATGTTGTTTCAATCTTGAATTGTGCCCAATGGGCTATAGCCTTTACATACTAAGTAGAACTTAAGATAAGTATTCTTTAGTTGGTCACGACCCAACGTGTTCAATCAACAGTGATATTCAAGGTTGAATAAGGGAACGCAATATAAACTGAAGATACTGTTATCTCCATAGAATTGTATTTATAAAGGAAAATGGGGCACGCCCAGCATATTATCTGCTATACAGTTATATGCAGTACCATCCGGCTGCACAGTGACTTTGATAACACACCTTCTGTAAGCTATACATACAGCCTCGATTGGTAACAATTGTAAGGAGATCTTTTTCATATCTGCATACAGTCGATACAATATACAGGCATCAGATCAAGAGTCTACCTCTGGGATACAATTATACCAGATACCAGTATTTGGTAACGGGTGTATGGGTATAACGTGGGTGTATGAAAGGGGTCTAGATGTCAATAGCCACATGGTACAGCACTGCCTTAGGGTTGGTCTCTTGATGCTATGTAAGGCAATAATGATGGACTATTACATTTTCATCGATCTGCTCTATAAACATGCATAACATTATGCGATCAAAAGGAGGTGCCCTTGACAAACTATCTTTGTAACCACATCGTTTTATCTGGTTAAAACATTGATTAATTGAGATGCATGTATCGTGTATTGCTTTGGTTAAAGGCACCTCATTCTGATTATATTATTGACCTATACACTGTCATACCTTGGCCTATATTAAAGCAGTATTCTCACCAAGTATCTACACATAGCGTTTCGAGCACTGTTCTAGTTAAATAACAAATGGCATATTAGTGGTGAGAGTGAAGCTTTAAGGGAAATATTAGATCAATGCAATTCTGCAAATACTACATTCTATAAGCGGCAAGTAGAAGCAGTACCAAGAAATATAAAACAACCATCACCTGAAAAACTCCACCCCTTCTAATAACCTTTAGGTGGTAGATAGATCTCAACACCTGTAGTTGTATTAATTGTGGACCGCAGCTGTGTTATGGTGCACCCTAGATCCACTTCAGAACAACTATGGCAAGGATACACAGGTAATATACATGCAACATTGTGTCAGAGATGAAAGATGTAAGCCTGAAGGCATGTGGTAAATTTGCATGGTTTACCTCCCACATTGTTAAGGTCATGTTATTCTCAGAACACCCTATCATTGTAGTGGCTGATTATTGTTAACCTGGAGCACCTTAGCCTTCAACCCCACCTGGGTCCCGGAGTCATCACTGGAAGACTTCATGTGCCTTTGTCTGAGAATTACTCGATCTTTTTAGCATAGTTATTGTGTTAATAAGTATGGTATAGTTAAAAGAACAATTTGATGATCCATACGATGAAAATAAAGAAATAGCTAATATGCTGAATATACATTGCTTATAAGTTATAAGTTATAATACAATTTTCAATTTTAAAACCGAATCTATTCAATCAGAATTACTGAAATTAGTGTGGGACAGAGCTCGAGGTGATATAAGCCAACTTGTGATACTGATGTATCGTATATTGATGTATTTACAATTAATTGGAATATTACAGTCTAATCAGCTCAGAATTATTCCAGACGATGGGAATGCTTGTACAGTTTCATATAGTAAAATCAAGACTGCCAATTTTCCACAAGCCAGACCAATGTGTGAGCAGCTAAGCAGAAAGGATACTCTGTGCGGGATTAGTTCCGATTTTTGCCACCAGGGGGCGCTCATATGGCCTTAAATGAAAGAAAAAGGGTAAAAAATGCTCTAGGGTACTCTTTCCTGTAGAAAAAAAAGGAATACATAAAACATTATATTTCTGGTGAAAAGCCTCTATATTTGGAATGTAAAAAAAAGGTTTTCAGGCCTAAATGGGTGTCCTTGTTGATTTGTGTTGCCATGGAAACGTGATTTTAATTCCAAATAGAAAAATTAAAGGCACCCCTTGATAGAATGATTCGTGGGGGTTACTACGGTCAAAACAGAATAAAATTACTATTTCTAGATCAGATTTTATGACTAAAAGAATGAAAATGTATGATATATTTCGCATTATCATCATTATGGTAATTAGATAGGGGTATCTGGGACAATATGAGACTTAGAGCTTATTGGGCTTTCTGATAGGACAATGCCCACATATATTCATGCATGAAGCCATTGCTCAAAAACTAAAGTTGACATCTTCAAGTGTAATATATAACTGGAAAGCTTATGACATTAATTTTAAAGATGACTTTTTCCTTGGAGTATCCTTTCCCCCTTGCCTCTACACGTTTATTCTAACTATAGACACACAGCAACTCAGTCGAAATCCCGTCTGTATAGAGTAATTGTCGTGGGGGTTGACACAACAGACAAATCAGTTAATGGAGAATGAAACTTTGATATATTAGGCAGGTCAATGAAAATAGTGAATGAGAAAACAACATCTAAAGATCATGTTTAGACTATTTCTAGCCTTCTTATCTACTAAACCCTGCTGGGGGCCTCCCACTGAGCTGGATGAGGCCCAGATTGAGAAAGGCTATCGATGAGCAAGGCACACAGATCCTATTTTGTGACTAATGGTGGTGTTGGGAATCAGATTAGACTGCTCCGATAGGGAGGACAGTGATGCAGAGGGAGGGCTGAGCCGTCCTCTTTAACGTGCTTTGCAGGCCAATGCTGTCACAGACTTGGGACTGTAGTATCAACAACAAACAGATCCAGTTTGCCTCTTCTGAAATACCTATGTATAGTGTAAAAATAATCATGTAGTTTTTACAGGAGTATAGATGTACTGCACTTCGGTAATTAGTCACTGATATAAAGTGAAATATAAGTCATCAATAGCTAATAATTGATTTTGTAATTTATATGTATATTTTTATTTGCTATATATCTCCATTACCTTTGGCGATTGGAAATAATGATTACTGTGTTAGAGTATCTTAAATCTGTTTATGTACATTTCGCAGTAATGAATGATGGTGTGAGGTTTCCCAGCACATTTCCACCCTCTGGGAACTCTCTGCTAGGCTATACTACCTCATCAGCCCTAAATACAATCCACATCGATCTAAATTTCAAATCCCTATTAACTTTTTGTATTTGTCACTTGGAAATCTGTCAGAACGAGGTTTCTGGAGGCCACATTCCTCGCGTCAACATGTAATTCCCGGTACCTCACTAATAGCTCTATACCCAGCCACTGTGCTAAAATTACCCATGTCAAACATGCGATCCCACCTTCCATTACCAATAGCACCTCAGGGATTATTGGCATGGAGTCTGAGGTAGCTACCAAGTGGGACTCCCTCATTTCATTTTACCGTGGCAGACAAGCATGTGCTAGGCTTTCTAAACAGACGTGGAAGTAAAGACTGATTGATGACTGATATAATTTAAGATGTCTCATACACAGTAATTTAACCTGGGCCTCTAAAGAGTCTTCACAAGACATACTTCATCAAATGAATTGTAGACTTCACTGGGTAAAGCTTCTGCCATAGCTTTTGACACAAGTACTAGCTCTTACAGAAGTATACACGCACATTTTTGAATGATAAATCTAGTTGTGGCTCATACTAAAATGAAAGATTATTTGAATGATGCATCATTCTTCTTGTGGCGGTCTCGGTGAAATAATCTTTTTTCATCTTCACCCCATATCACTTGAATGATGTTCAACCTTGTTGTGGTGGTTGCTAAAATGAATTGTTAATCATGCCCAAATTATATCCGTTAGAAACCATGTCAACTGCTGTTTTCAACTATTTCTAATCTGTGTCCTGAGGCCTTTTGGAAGTAGCGCTCACACATTACAGTGTAATTCGAAAATGATAAGACCTTTTTGATACTGAAAGCTGCTTTACATGAAGTATAGTAACACGCTATGGTCGAAGGTAAATCACGCGCATAAGTACTACATAGGGCAAGTGATAAAGTTTGAATTGGTTTCATGTGAACATCTGGAGTCGTATTTCTCAATAATTATTGTACAATATGGGATCACACACGTGAGGAATAATACATGTATGATCACCCAGAGGTATAATCCTACACATCCCATTAGCTTCCCATGGGAAGAGCTAGTTCAGGTAATACCATCAGAATCCATAATGCATGAATTATCTATATTGTGGATATGGTTTAGCAACAACATATAATACTCCAAGTTGTATGACTCATGACCAGTAGCCAGACGGGTGGAGAGAGCATTGCTTAAGGCAAAAAGAAACAATGAGATAGAGGAGACAATATCATATTTGAGATTGTCCTGGCTTCCGACAATATCATGTCTGAGAAAATGGGAATATTTTCTAGAGAAGTGGCACTCATGATTATTCCGAGAAATGAAGGAGGTTGTAAAAAAGTGAGAAAGGGAAATGGTCATGTGACCTGTTATTTAGAGACCAAGAATCTGATAGACCTTTCGCACTACCCCTAAGGGCAAGTGACCTTTGGATATGGTGGAGGGAACTGAGGAGGGTAGCTTTAGGCAGAGCAGAAAAGGTAGCGGGAACGGAAGGAGAAATAAAAAGACTGTTTTCAAACAGTCACGATGAAGACCTTTTGGAGACCTCCTTTCGGATGAGTAGGTAGATGCTGGAAATTACATTTTATCTGTTTATGATACCGATTGAGCTGGGAGAGATGGTGTTTCTGTTTATATAAATAACTTTCCTGTCACGCACACTAGAAATTGTGAGGCTAAACCTGAGTGCATTTTAAAGTGTGTGTCTTCCGACTTTGCAGATGAATCATCGCTTTTCATTCTCTTTTTCTCTATTTTGATTAGATCCCAGTATCAGCGTTCATTTACCAAAATGCATTTATAAAGTGTATCCACCATTGTCTATGAATATGTTATTGGCGTTTACATCCAACAAACCGCACATGTCCACTAAAATGGGATGATCATTGTCTAGACCCATTCGCTGGTACCTACCAATGACCCCGCAGCGGGTCAGCCAATCTAACGTTACCCAATGACCTGCCAGTTAACTCGGCATTGTTCCTATGGTAGCCATGAATACAAATGGCGTCAAATTTCTCAGGCGCAGAGGTAACCGAGGGAGGCTGGAAAGGTTGTGATGGGAGTACAGCCTGTTATCGGCAAGATAGGGCAGGGCGTGGGGGCAGAGTCAGTGTACGTGAAAGGTGGGGGCAGGTGGAGAAAGGTTGGAGAGGATTAAAGAGGCTGGAGATCTTGTTCAGATAGGGGCAGGGTGTTAACAGAGAGGTAAATTAGCATGGAATATATATGTGCAATGTACAGTGTGCGGTGGCTGCGAAGGAGGAATTCTTTGAATCCCAATTGCTTGTCTTCTAATATTTCATTGCCAACTAATATATGAGCAATGTCTATGTACTGTTGAGCTAGGGCTTATATCATCTAAACTGCAGGAAACATAGTGAAGGGGTAGGAAATGTGGTATTAGAATAGTGTCCACATGATGATTAGTTCCAAATGAAAGTGGACGATTCGCCTTACGTACTCCAACTTGTATTGTATACATGTTGGAATATCTTTGGGATCGATCGAACAAGATATGTCCACTATTAGTTATACATTACTGCTCAGACTTCCCAGAGCATTAATGAATGAAGTATTCTCATACAATAAAGACGACCACTTTCTACACATGAAATCAAACGTGTTAGATATGTAAATGCAAACTTTTGACTCCGACATTTGACACTTGCTGATTGCCATCGCAGTGAATCCACTGCAAGCAAAGCATGAAATTAAACTGAGTAGAGAAAAAGTTACATGGTCGTCAGGGGAAGGAGAGAGAGTGTGTATGTGTAGAATGAAGAGGGTTCGAATGATGCTGCCTGCAGAGAAAATTAAAGGTGTCAACTGTGCCTCCCATGTGGCTCTGGTAGAGTCAAACAGATATTGACTCTGCTTATATGAAGGGTCATCTTGAGTTGACTCTGTACTATATATAATATACTATGTACTATGTATATACCCTTCATATAAGCAGAATCAATCGCTGTTTGACTCTTCATTTTTACCAGAGTCATATGGGAGATACAGTTGACTCCTTTACTTTTCTATGTGTGCTTTATGGAGTTGAACAGGACTTCATTTACATGCATAAGAAAGTAGAGCCATCGGATTGTCCTCCTCTCTGTACATGTTCTCTTCATTATCACGGAGGCAAATATCAGAGTCAGCCAATGTCGCCGATACTACTCTCATACAAGGGTCAGACACTGCTGGACTATAATAGATGGGTCAAGGGCCATTCTAGTGAGGGTCAGGCTAGGCTGGACATTCAATAACAGGCTGGACTTTGGCAAACTTGCTTGAAAGTCTGGCCATGCTGGGTCCTCATGCCACAGTTTGACAATGCTGGACTCTTGCAGGCTGAAAGAGACTCTCCCCAGAGTCCAGCATTGCCAGACAAACGGTATTGTATAGGTATTTAGAAAGTATTTAAGCCCTTTGGTACCCCTAAATATTAACAGAATTAAAAGAATTCACCCAGAATTAGTAACTGTCTACCGAGCTTAAATGCCCCTGACCATATTACACCATATTGGGCAGGGGTACCAGCCCCAGTGGCACCTATGTTTGGGTGTGCACACTACCATTGATAGCCTGTTCCCACCCATTCGTACATTGAAAAGGGCCAATTTAAGACCAAATGTGTGTACATTTCAGCTACAGACTGTTCCAGACTGGGTACCTGGGTATACATGCTATCATACATCACATCATATAAAGACAGGTATGTCAAGTACACTGATAATAATACCTATAGTCAGTAGTGACTATACCACCATATTTTGACCCCCGTAGTCAGGGGACTATACAACTTAGTCACATATTAGTCATAAGATAGTCAGTAGTGACTATATGTGGATCACAGAAATTGATGATGTCACAGGAATGTGTGCACAGGAAACAGTTAGGATTCAAATTTGAATGGTCCATGGCCTTCAGGTAGGCACATCCTCTTCTAAACCACTGTTCTATGGATATCCCTGCTTGTTATATGTTATGTTACAGTTGACTGGGGCAACATAAGGTGTTATAGGGTACATGAGATCTCATGTTTGATAGAGTAATCATGGTATTTTGTTCAAATGTCCCCTGCCCTGCCTTTTCCTAGCCTGTCCATTGCCCTGCCCTATCCTAGCCTGTCCCCTACCCTGCCTTATCCTAGCCTGTCCCCGAGCCTACCTTATCCTAGCCTGTCCCTGGCCTGCCTTATCCTAGCCTGTCCCATGGCCTGCCTTATGCCTAGCCTGTCCCTTGGCCTGCCTTATCCTAGCCTATCCCCTGGCCTGCCTTATCCTAGCCTGTCACCTGCCCTGCCTTATCATAGCCTGTCCCCTGCCATGCCTTCTCCTAGCATGTTCATTGCCCTGCCTTATCCTAGCCTGTCTCCTGGCCTGCCTCATCCTAGCCTGAACCCTGCCATGCCTTATCCTAGCCTGTCCCTTGCCCTGCCCTATCCTAGCCTGTCCCCTACACTGCCTTATCCTAGCCTGTCCCCGAGCCTACCTTATCCTAGCCTGTCACCTGCCCTACCTATCCTAGCCTGTCCCTTGCCCTGCCCTATCCTAGACTGTCCCCTGCTCTACCTATCCTAGCCTGTCCCTGGCCTGCCTTATCCTAGCCTGTCTCCTGGCCTGCCTTATGCCTAGCCTGTCCCCTAGCTGCCATGCCTTCTCCTAGCATGTTCATTGCCCTGCCTTATCCTAGCCTGTCTCCTGGCCTGCTTTATCCTAGCCTGCACCTTGTCATGCCTTATTCTAGTTTGTCCCCTGGCCTACCTTATCCTAGCCTGTCACCTGCCCTGCCCTATCCTAGCCTGTCCCCTACCCTGTCTTATCCTAGCCTGTCCCCTGCCCTACCTTATCCTAGCCTGTCCCCTGCCCTACCTATCCTAGCCTGTCCCCTGTCATGCCTTATCCTAGCCTGTCCCTTTCCCTACCCTATCCTAGCCTCTCCCCTACCCTGCCTTATCCATTCCTAGAGCAGGACAAAGCTTGATCTACCTTTCCCTTACTTCTCATGATTGACTATGTATTAGTCATAGTGACTACGTTAGACCATGAAACCATTAAATTCATAGTCACTTGACTATATAGCACAAATCAGCCGATTTAATGGCTGACTATAGGTTGACTATATGACTAACTTACATTAGACATAGGTGACTAACTAGGTATAGCCGTTTTTTCTACGTTCACATGACTATAGAAACGTAGTCCGTAGTGACTAACATTTCCAGGTCTATTACTATCAGTGTAGTAGTCAAACATGTAAGGGAAGAACATGTGCAAACAACATAGTGATGTTGTCTGGACTGTGTGAAGTGAGATACTATCTTTAGTATTGATAATGACTAGCGCTATGACTACTATCTACTGTTGTACCATCCACATATTTGCTACAGCTGAATACTTGCATCTAATTGATTAAAGGAGCCCAGATTCAGCCTTTCATCCTCCTCATGATATCAATGACAGACAAGGACACACAAGGACACACAAGTACAAGTAGCATTACTCAGGGACAAAGGATGTTATCCGGAGGCATATGGTAAATGATTACCATCCTTAATAATGTCATGTCATCTTCACCTCTGTTATATCTATGCGACCTGTTTATTTTTGGCTGGGAGCACTTTAGCCTTCGATCCCACCTGGGCCTCAGATGCATCCCTTGGTGCTCTTTATGTCTGTATCATAATCATATTCTAGATTATAAGGTTTGAAGAAATCAATGACCCAGCAATGTCCACCAACAACACCCATATTCAAAGGAAAATATATCTTTCGGTAAAATGTTCTATTGACATAAAGGTCCATGAATTATGTCATAGAACATACCCTTGCTTTGTATGATTAAGGTGTAGTTTTTAGCCCTTTAAGGGACGCATAGTGTTTGAATGTGCTATGCCCCTGGTCACCATAATGCAGGAATGCACTCTTGGCGAGTAACTCGCCAGTGCTGCCTTCATGCATGATGCTGACTCTTCATGAGTGAAACAATCCTGAATGGCCGTCATGATGCACGAATGCGAGTTACTCTCCAGGGCTGCATTCATGCATCATGATGGCAAAGGGCATGATAAATCAAAACACCATCAAAGGGTGGAGGGTAGTATCCTCCCGTCCTACACTGTACAGTTCCAGTCAGTAGTCAGCAGCCACAACATCCATTACACTAACTTGCAAATGTCACGAATAGTTGCACACTCTGCACTTCTACTTTGATATTGTTTTTGTCATACGATGGCAATACTCTGAGCATATATATATATATATATATATATATATATATATATATATATATATATATATATATATATATATATATATACATATATACATGCCTCTGACCAGCTTGGCTTGATATGGTCAAAATACCAACAGCAGGGGGCTAATTTTAATTATAATTATATAACAGCCGCCATAACGTTTTTACACTTCCTTATATATATGAGTATAATTCTTTTTAAAACACCTTTTTTCTGACACCTTGTCAGAGACGGCACCTGGGGGTCGATTCATAACATTGTACTACAGCTCAGAAAAGCTACGACCATAAGAAAAGATGTTTGTGGGGAAAAGAGAGCAAATCGTTTTTTTTCTACTGGTTGTAGTGAAGGAGTCATGCAAGGCAGTCGTACAAAAAATGTGGTACATTTCACAATGATAATCATAGGACACATTTCCTTTACTTGATTGTATGACTAGCCATTAGAAATTTGTTGTAAAAGTATTTATGATAAAAATATAACTTTTTATTCCAGAGTGCATAAGAATATAACACACACTACGATTTAGGGGTAAATTGTTATATAATGATTTTCAAAAAATGGGTAATATTGTGAATTTATGAGGCACTCATTCTTACAAGGTAATCTACTTGTAGATAGCAGTCATTACATCTTGGTTGTGTACAGAACAAACCATTATTAAAGATTTTTTAGATGGCTGAGATGACTTTAGAGGCTGTCTCAGCCGTCTGTTGTGCAATGGGCGTTTTCCTGCTTACAACCACTATAATTATACAGGTATTCTGTGCAATAGGACAATTGGGAAATTTGCTACAATTTTCTTTTGAAATGCACCCCTTTTTTTGTACGACAGCATTCTACGATTTTCTTGAGATAAGCTAGTCTTATGAGATAAGCTGGTCGTAAGTGTGGTTATTTTTCTCCACCCTTACAACTGTTATACAGGTGTCGTAGGTATGGCATAAAATGACCCCTGGACGATCAGCAATGGTCGTAGCAGTAAAATGGCCCTCTGTGTCATAGAAACTTATGAATCGAGCCCCTGGTCAGAGACGGCACCCGGCCAGAGACAAAAAAACATTGGCCCAAGGTCGTGAGGCACAGCCAATAGTATTCGCATAGTAACAGCACATACACATAATGAAAACTCCCACCATTGGCTTAGTAACAGCGTTTATAGAATCTGATGATGAAAACTCCCCTGATGAATCTTAGGAATGTCTCTATGCTATTCGGATGCTGGGTCTAAGATGTTTATATTTCACACTATTTACATTACTTTTATCGATATAAAACATTAGCACATAGCGCTCTCTGAGGTAGCTTTAGTAAAATGTCATCAAAATCTTCTTCAACACTCTGAACATTCAGAGTCATGGAGTGAGAAGATTGGGGAGTTTCTGAGATGTAATGATCTAACTGCTAATCCATACTGCCGATGGCTTATCACAACTAAAATACAATCTACATCGTTCTCCATTTCAAATTCCCATTAACTTCATGTATTTATTCAACTTCACTGCAAAATCCGCTAGAAAGGGATTTCTCGAGGCCACATTCCTGGCGTCAACATGTAATATCTGGTGCCTCACTAAAAATCTATAGCAAGCCACTGTTATAAAATGCTTAATGTAGAACATGCGAACCAAACCCCATTACCAATATAACCCGTCGTCTCAGGTGTACCCTACAAATGCAAGCTTTTAATTTCACCATGGCAGACATGTGGTTGGCCTGTTATACGAACATTGAGGTAAAGATAATATTTGCAAATGCTATAGATATCTATGATTAAGGATGATTGGCTCATTCACAAAGGCCTTTGAAAAAATACCACATATGACATGCATATACCTTTCTATTGAGTTGGGGACAGCTTCCGTCGCTCTTTTTCCAAAAAGAAAAGTAGTACTTACTTATAACCCATACATTATACATTTAGTTAGTCGTCGCCAGAAACGATAGGTAGCTCAAAATGATACGACTGACACAAAGCACAGACATTGCACTGCTCTGCTATTTTAATGTTTACCCTTGGTTTCTTGTTGTACTCAGCATCTAGCCATTTATCTGTTTATGGTTTGTATTAGCGCTCTCATTTGCTGTAAACCTATGGACATAAATTAACAATAAATCCAGTTGCCAGTTCACAGAGGGAGCCATTATTGCCATGGCTAGGGAACAATGAAAAGAATAATATCTATATGAAATTATCCAGCAAGAAATGATGGGGAACAAAATGATGGTAGTCTCCTGATAAGTAGCTGTTGCTGCACTCATATCTCTGAGCAATAAAGCAGGTGGTAAAAAGGTGAGAGATATGGTGTAGCCGGAAGTTATGGTCATGTGACCTGTGATTCGGCGACCTCAGGCCAGAATGTGCCATCTGGTAGTTTGGCCTCCTTGGGCCAAGTCATATGACCTCTGGATATGGGGGAAATGAAGGAGGCGGGCTCCGGGCAGAGGATAAGAGGGAGTGGAGTAGCTGTGACTCGGCATCAATAATCTATGATAAGGACCTCTGGTGATGGTGTATGTGTGTGTGATAAGTAGGTTTATGCCGGTTCTTACCTCATGGCAGACCTTACCTTGATGACGTATACATGACTGTATACAAATTGAATTCCCTGCTTTATAAATTAAGATCATCTCCTTTATGTACCACAGTTTACGCGGGGGATTCATTGTTCTTAGACTTTATTTGTATTGTAAACCGAAGTCGCAATAAAACAATATTTTAACAAAAATCAAATATATATTTTATACCCATATCTTAAATGATTTCGAATTATTTCTTTGGATTTGATAGCTTTAAACTACTGACATACCGGCATCTAGAATCAATCCATTTGCATGTATAGACAAATGACAAATCATTGAGTAGATAACATATTCACGCCTTTGCCTGCTTGGACCCATGGTGCATTGTTACCTGGGCAGATGGGGTCAGCCCTACTACCGGTACTCAGTGACCTGCCTCTTAATGCGTCTCTGTTACCACACCAACCAGGAATACAGATGGCAGGAATCTCTGCAAGGCGAGAGGTCACCGTGCGTGGGAGGATGGGAGTTCAAAAGAAGGATAGGTCAGTGGTGAGGGCGGAGGGAGGGGTGGGTGGGGATGCGTTGGGGGCCAAGTGAAGGGGTGAAGGAAAGGGTGGAGAACTCAGAGGATGTCAGAGAGGTATCTGAGAAGCCTCCTTCAACAGTGAATATTTGCAGCTTGCATATAACAGGAGCATTTTGGGAGGGGCGAATATAGTGAGGATTATTTTAATGTTAAATAGAAAATCTGTACATGAAGGAAATAGCTATTGTCTTTGCATGGGACAAGAGCGAGTGGGCTGGGTGGGATGGTAAATACAAAGCAAGCTTATCATCAGTGAACATGATCTGACTGGGTAGGTATTATCGTGTCATAACAGGAATACAATACAGAAGGAGGAAAAGGTCATGCGTAGGAAGGAAATAGTAGGAAAGGGTACGTGATCATACAGCCGAAGGAGCATAGAATGGAAACATAGGGAGGAGGAAGCCACTGTTTCGACACCAGGGCAGAACAAGTGGGTGTCAATAATGAGTTCAATTGAATAAAATCACCCATAGATACTAAGTTAATCATCAAAGTGACATTTAAGAACCTTTTCTTTAAATGATGCCAGCGCTGCATTAGTACGTCATGCCGAATCCTGAGGAGTGTATCAAACAGTAAGGTCAGTATGGTTTTAACATTTCCAGTTCACAAATATTGTAGAGAATATTGTAGGAACGTCTGATAACTTTTATACAGAGTATACCAATACACTAGGGAAACTACCTTCGCATATAGCCCTGGTCTATGGGGTATGTTCTATAGATATGCCACTGATCTGCTACTAAATCGGCCTAACCATTTCATCATAGTGTATCGGGTAGGGGACTGGCTTATAGGGAGGTTTGACCCAAGGGGGTAAAAGAATCAGTGGATGTAAAGGCATAGGCACTTGGGAATTCTGCCTACGTAAATAAGGAATGCAAAGTGAATTAGGCCATGGGTTGCTGGCCAGCAGGCGGTTAAGCAAGAAGGCAAACTGTATTAGGAACCATGAATTTGAGAAAACAAATAGGGATTTGGGGAATAATTATCCATCTTATAAATACTAAGGCTGTATCGTAGGTCAAGTATTGGGTATTTATATTCAATAGATATGCATAAACAACATTGTGCTGCAAAGTGTGGGTGGAGCTTGAGCAGTATTTATTTACCATCAGCACAAGGGTTTCCAGGAGATTGACTCAGTCCACCACCAGCACCAAAACCAATTCTATTGGAACAAATCTCATTTTGCCATGCAGCCAGAACCTACTGCACCTTTACGCAGTCTAAACTGGATGTACCAATGTCCATATAAGCTAACAGTGTATAAAGGAATCAGTGGAATCTGCTGACAACTACAAGCTACATGTCAGACTGACATTTGGTGTGTAGAACATTGGTGATTGATGATGGAAAGGGAATTTTGGAGCAATTCGCCTCTGTAAGCATTGCCTCCTCAGCAAATAGTACTCTGTCATTGATATGCCGCATACGAGCCATTGCTCATTAGCCATTGATAGTACAACCCTCAAGCCTTATAAATGTTTCATAGTTAAAGCACCAATGACATGTATTCAGAGAATGTATCTTATTTGACACTACACGCAGCATAGAACTTATAGCCAGGCGTCTTCTGTTTTTTGTAAGGTATACACATACAGTCTATAAACCATTTGAAGCAGGATACCAGACAGGCTGGACATGAAAGTTGCTTTTGCGCAAATGGGATTGGTCAGCCCGATGGAGATGGAGGAGGAAGGAGGTTGGGAGGTCGAGGCTTTCGTGGAGGGCTGAAAGCCTACTCTACACGTACATATACATACATATATACAGTCTACTATATGGAGAGTGGTAGTAACTGTTCTGATGGACTCCATACAGAATGGTCAATTGAGACATACTGCTTTACTTATCTCTTTAGAGTGGTGCTGGCGTACTGTAGGGCCTTTGTCTAAGGACTCTGTGCCCCTACACATACAACACAGCCCTCCCCGTACAATCTCCACAGGCTCAACCTCCTCCAAGCTGAGCAAACTGCTCGCCCAACCCCCTCCAACCCAGCTAACCCTGTCCCTGTCCACTGTCAATGACACTCACCTGAGCCCCAGCCAACCCCCCACTCCTTACACTTCGTGCTCACGACACCCAGTCCCCTGAGTAAGTAGATATTTGTCATTCCGGTCAGTCGTGAAGCCGAAAAAGGCCTGCTCCGCTACCACCACTACTCCAGCCCCCCAACCCCAGCCCTCAGCCCCCATTGCCCCCAGTCCCCATTGGCCACAGCGCTCTACTTATGGCTGATGTCTCTAATGGCCATTTGATATTTCTTAAATCGCAGATTTATGCCGGACGCGCCGTTTGCCCGCTGCCCTCCTGCCCCAGGAGGAAGGGTGAAGGGAGCAGCTCGGGGGCGGGAAGGAGACATCGGATCGGACCGAGATGTGCCCTACGCGTGCTAAAACCCGCTTAATGCGCGTGGACGAGCGGCTGAGCCTTTGGGTACAGGGTGGAGTGCCTGAGCTGAGCAGCTCGTAGTTGGGCAGCGTATGAGCTGCTCACCAGAGGGGGCAATAGGACCCCTTCTGCTCCTTCTCCCAAGCGGTGCATCTTCATAAGCACTGCGCGTGCGTGCAAAGTGGGCCGGAAGTGCTGCGATGGAGGCAGGGAGCCGGAAGTAGGTATGAGGTACAGGAGAAGCGGCTAAGGAGCAGGCACCAGAGGATGAATGAGTATAAGGAAGGTACTGGACACTGAGAGCTGCTCCTTCAGATTTATGCAAAGTGGCGAAGTGGACGAGGTCAGAATGTGTATGTGTACAAGATTGAGTGGGTTGCTCATACAGATTTAGTAAATGGCCTAGTCATGATGAATACAGTATTAGATTATAAGTGTATTTTAGAATGAATCCTGGTGCTCATGTTACGTTTTTATTATGGTCTCATCCAACCTCTAGGTAATGACCGAAGTTATTATATATATATAACAGATGTATGGGCTCGATTGACTAAAGTTCCCCAGCGGACAAAGGCCATAAGGGACCTCAGTAGGCTTTCCCAAGTAATAATCTTAGCTAAAACAGCCTTCCTCATTAAACCAGACATTATCATTGACAGTAAAACCTATTGCACTACACATTAAAATGTATTTCAGGACTACAATCTACTTGACCATTGGATATCTGTAGATGATTAATAACATGAACAGAGAGTGAAAGCATCCAAGGACATCTGAATAAGAGGACCGGCTGAGATAACAAAGGATACACATACGCATATGCATGTATATGAGTCAGCAAAGCTCCGGATGAGTAATATATATATGAGTAGCTCAACGTTATTGCCAATTAAAGAGAGCTGCTCGTCTCATGCCATGTATCATTAACACTGTAAGTGCCGCATACTGGTTAGAGTGGTATTCTCCTTATCATTGTGATGCATACATGCAAAAGATAGTGTACTTAACCCCTCTGCAGCCCTTAAAGGGTTAATATGAGCTGCTATGTGGAGCAGCTCTGAGCAGCTCTATACAACACAGCATAGAAACACTGTACCACCTGTCGCACACCACCATGGGGCATGGTGATCACTATTCCAACCAATACAAAAAGCCGCAGGCCATTACTCAAAAATACCTCCAGGTTGTTGACAGCATTGGGAGAGTGTGCATGCACATTGTATGGGTTAATGCATTGGATTCCTTTTGTGGCTTATTTAGGCTCTTTTCAATTGTTTTAACTGTCTTTTGTTTCTGTCCCAAGGCAGGTGTGATGAGGAGTACATGGGAGGCGGAGTGGTTAGGTGTGGGTGTATGGGTATAACAATGGTGTACCACACTACTAAACATCAAGGCTTAATGGAGCGGATAAATATTGCAGCTCCACTCGCTTTCCCCACCGGGCAATGGCTAAATTGAGCTGGATGTATGTGCGGTGTACACGCACGTGTGTGTATATGGTATGTAAACCTCGGCTAGAGGAATGCTCATGTGTATACACGTATGCTTTGGATTATATGCCTAAAGCTGCTATGGGTTAATCTGAATTTTGTCTGGATTCTAGGGCATCCGCATACATAACAATGGTCTGCCTCGCAAATCAAACCGTAAATAACCTACAGATGCTATCTTCACCTCAGTGTATGAAACTCTAATGGCAATAACAGTACCAGAATATTTTGGACACACTATCTATGAATATCCACAATGTACAAAGAGTACAATGTTTACTCATTGCAAAATCAATAAACGCCCATCGGTTTACAGCCGACAGAATGTGGGCTCAGAATAACCTATGTTGTTCCAGTCAATGATGGGTTGCCAGTTCAATCTAACAACACAAAACCTAGTTAAGCATCACTGAATAGATACTCAAATATTCATTGATGAGACAGATTATACGGTGTGTTACTAATGTCTGATGGAGATATTGCAGGATGCAGCCGACTTGAACCATACAATAGATTGCTGGCAGGTAATACGGCCTGTCATCACAGTGAATTAAAAAGAATGATGTATGAACTAGCCTGTTGTACTATAGTTACACAGCCAGAATTGAACCACCACGACACAGGCAGTATAAGTCAATTAGGATCAGCATTCTACTGTAACACCACGAAGCTACATGTAAAAGCTCCCTATTGACAACATTTGACATCGCTGGCCTTAAGGATAGGGAATACCCTCCTCTTTACAGGAAAAAAACATACCTTTAATCCTCTATAATTTTATGAGTTTTCATCTGAGCATCACTTATTATATACCATAATGACCATATATCATGCCCCTTTCAAATTCCTTGGCTTAAAATGATGGTTTCTAGGGATGGAATGTGAATGGAACAAAAACGTTCTTTTTTAGGTTCTTTTTCTTCAGACAGCCCAATGGAATGGAATTTCATCATTATTAACAGTTCTGATGGATGGAATGTAATCTAGACATGATTTTTCTAGGGAAGGGTGTCTCATTTTATGGATATTCCCATTATTAAGGTCTACAGAGTCCTTCAAAGTAGAAAAATTGGGAAAAACTGGTGATTTTCCAATTTTGTTGATTTTTTCCCAATTTTCTTACTTTGAACAGCTGTGTAGATCTTAATAATTAGAATATCCATAAAAATGAGACACCCTTTTGTAGAAAATCATGTCTACATTACATACCAACCATCAGAAATGATTTTTATGATGATTTTCCATCCAATAGGGCTGTCCAAAGAAAAAGAAGCCAAAAAAGAACGTTTTTGTTCCATTCACATTCCATCCCTAGCAACCGTCATTCTAAACACAGAAATTTGAAAGGGGCATGATGTACGGTCATTATGGTGTATAATAAGTGATGCTCAGATGAAAACTCATAAAATTATAGAGGATTAAAGTTATGTTTTTTGCCTGTAAAGAGGAGGGTATTCCCTATCCTTAAGCTGTTAAGCATGGATTCCACTGGTTGTATGTGATTTAACACTTTGACCGGTTGTTTAATTGTCTTTTCATCCTATCTTGCAGATATGTTTTCTGACTCTTCATCATCTGGATTGTATGTCCTTCTTTTCTGGAAAATGGTAATGTCTACATTTTTCAGATGGAGTTATAAGTGACCAACAAATCTTTGCCAAAAACTTTGTTTGTCCATTGCAAACCGTTTTCTTTAATGCCAAAGCAATTACGCATTAAGAAATTGTCTAGATTTCTCATTGTGCTCTAATCTAGAGTAAGTAGTATTAAATCAATCTCCTCCTGTGCTGTCAGGAAAGGTCATGGATTGCTCCCAGTACACCTGTGTTACCCGGACTCACCTAGTCCTCCAGGGGGTGATCCATATCCCCTACCCTACAGGCTCTGATTAACGTGTAAGGCTCATTTCACTGGTTGGACTAATTTCAGACCTCCTTGTTATTTTGAATAACCAGTATAATAGAATGTCAAGAATTTCAATCGTAAATATCAAGTCATTAGGGATAACTGTTAGGTTATCGCCTTACATGACATTCCTGTATGTATTCTACTCAGTTCAGGTGACAACAGCTCTTTCCCGAGATTATTCAAATCTGATGATGTATGTCTAGGCAAGGATATCATCTTTCATTATTAGCAACAGTCTTAAAAATGTGATATTTCCATTTCTATAATATCACTTTCTCTTATACAAAACTACCTAGATACATACAGAGCACAACAATCCCTTCAGAGGTTGCAATACAGAAATACATAATCCGGAAACTAGATCACAGCCAGGAAATCGAAATTAAAAGCACATCCTTAATAGTACTTCAGATACATGCTTCCTCTTCCTGTTTTGAGCCTGCTACCTAGTGATTTAAAACTCATCTGTCATGTTATCCATTAAGCAGCATCAGTGTATCATTTCCACTGCATGCAATTTGCTTTAGAAGCTTTCCTCTCCAAAACACTACTAATTATGGAATCAGCCAAGTAGCGCATAATGGGACAGCTCAATGGAGGCCAAATCTCAAAGGGAAAAGAAATATTAATGCAAGCATTTGATGGGTTTATAATGTTGATATCTGGGTAGATACACATAACACATTTTGTAATGATTACACTAGCTGTTTAACCCTTTGAGGGCCGCATAGTTATTTATTGTATTAAGCGCTTATCGGCATTCATGATGCATAAATGCAGACCTGGCACGCACTCACCATGGTTCCCTACAGTAGTATTATTAACAATGTACGGTGGGTATAATACATAAATGCAGCGCTGGACCGTAGACTCACCAGGGCTGACGTCAAGGGGCATTGTGCATTAAGACACCATGCATCGTTTAAAGAGTTAAACCATTGTTTTTCCAGTACATTACCGCCCCATCGATCCCTGTCCTGTAATTGATCGGATTACTTCCAGGTGTCAGTGAGGTAGTGTTTATTGATCCTCAGGCCCATTAAACAAATGGGTCATTTCTTTAAAATGGTAACCAATTTTTTTCTGTAAATGCTTCTTGATATTGCATGTTGCATGATGGAATGGAAAGAACGCGATAGGGGAAGGGGTAGGGCACAAGGGGACACATAGAATCATGCATGCCTACAGACCTATACTGTTCTGAGTTGATGATCACAATCAGCATCATACTGATTAAATTAACCAACCTAGGCCATAGCATCACCATGGCTTTACAGTCAATGATCTTCTTGTATTCGATTAAATTATTGTTTTCAAAGTCAGCATAAGCAGAAGAGCGCTCTGAAATCACCTTAATCGGGTGAGCGAGCCCGTGTGAACGAAACTGATAAGACAGCAAAACTATTTAAAATCGCATTCAGATGACTGTAAAGGAATACTCATCGAGCTGTATAAGTTCTCTTCCTTACAGTATAAATAAACGGGATAGTATATTTATACTTTCTCATACTCAAAAAAAAAAAAATGGTTGCAAAGTCAAAATTAATGTGATAAAAGCTATACATCTATAGGGTAATCCAGGTGACTCTACAGTCTGTCAGTTCAATACATTAACAGTTACAATCTGAGTGGATATATACATCTTCAATAACCATCTATGATACTAATGCCTTAAGAAAATCATCGAGCCCTTCATGTATATCTGTGATCCTATATAGATTGTCAAGCAAATCTTTATAGAAATCATTAATCAGTTATATCAAATTAGGATTGTACTGTCAAGTAGTCTTTGATCTTGAGCAAATTGCAATCTAAACTTAACGTAGGACGCTCTGAAAGCCAATCTACAACTGCCATCTATAACTGAACTAAAGGGAGCGTAATAGGGGCGAGTATTCTAACCGGTGAGCTATTATGACTGTTGACATGGCAGTGGCACGTTCGGGGCACTGAACTGTTATCATGTCAATAGTGCTTTAGGTGGGGCCATATTTACACGGCGCTCAATGCAAACAGGGCTTGCCTGTATGACTACACATTGGGATAAAGTGAATGATTTCTTGGAAATTGAGGAAGTTTGAAAGGATGAGAGACATGTATTTCTCATATACCTGGTATAGTGTAGTCAATACTATTAATGATTGATAGCTGTATGTACAGCTGCAGCTATTACACACCTGTGCTAGTCTATTTGGGTACAGTATATAACGTGCAGATGTTATGTTTCTGTCTTTGATTGCCCCGATTTAGATAATACTGAAGCTGGGGGGAAATAACCACCCTGGAATTAAGGATCAAGGCTAGCTAACTGCTATGACTTAAGCCAATCATGGTTTGGCGTTATGTGACTTATCTCATGGTATTTAAGACATCAAATTAAATGATATTAGATACCTGCTGGAACAAATTTAATAATCATGCTATTTAAGTTGCCTTGCTTTGAAAGGTTGAAGGTGGAAAACTTGCTATTTGATACACCATTGATGCATTGATTCTAATTTAACATCCTAGTTCATAAAAACAACTCGACCAAAGTACAATCCATAATTCTGAATTTGATATCATTAAATTAACATCTCGATTGGGTCCTAACATGCAAGACCTCAATATTTATGACACCGCTGGCCCATAAGTATTCATAACCTTCATTCAAATTTAATAACTTGTGAAGATAACCGGCCAATGTAGATGCAATAAAGAATCATAAAGGTTTCTCTATGCATTTCACTCCCTTATAATGATAGTAGCTATCCATAGCTTGCTGTCGTATACGACAAAGATATTTTAAACCAGAAACCCATTGCCTATGGAAAATTAGCATTAGCGTGTATATTTCACGGCTTCAGTATCAATATACTTTTGCTAAGCGTAACTGTTACAGTGGAGAGGAATGAGGTTAATTGAAACAACCGCCATACGTCTTTATATCTATAGTAACGTAATGTACAACACTGCTGGATCTAATCTACATTTCTAGTAAAGAAGCACCATCTAGATTCCTAGTAGAGAAGCATTTATCGTTTCTAGTGTAAACATAATAAGGTGTTAATCTCTCATGCCAGCACCATGTCAGTCTAACTACTCTGGGCAAAGAAAAATATAAATAATCGAGTTGGCAGTCGGGCAGATGTAGATCGTTATCTTTACCATGCTAACACCTGTCAGTGACAAATAGCAAAGATCACAATCCCCCTCAACCATCAACCAGTTACACCTGCCACGATGGTTGTCCATAAAAATATACGATAAAGGGATATTCCCCTTTTGACAATACCAGTGTGCTGTTAATGCACACTATAATATTGGGTTTTCATTCGATTGCCTTTCTTGATTCATGGCATTTGGTATTTCTGATCATTGTGATTAAAGAGAAATTACGTGAAAGGTTCAAGTAAAAACATGTAACTCTGTCATGCAAAAAGCAGGATTTGTCTTTATTCCCTTTGGACCTAACATTATACGTTGTAATAAAACAGCAAAATCTACATCGTGAAAACCACATGAATATATATGGTACTCAAATAAAGTACATAATCATCACTGCATTAATGTTTGCATTTAAGAAAATTAAACACCCTTAAGGGAACACTTTGGGCGTATCTGATTCAAGTAAATACCACTTAAAAAGCCACTTACATGCCACCTACTGAACTCAAAGCCACTTAAAATGTTCCTGTAAAGAATTTTGAATTTGCTTAAATGAAAACATTCATGCAGTGCATAGGCATCACCCTACACGTCTGTGCATCCATCATTCCAATCCCAAAGTATTCACCTCTTATCAACACCCATAAAACAACCACTGCAGCATTATTTCCCCACTAGGTAAACCAAAAACCGCCCACTATGGTCTGAAAGCACTACCCAGCTTCCAACTTCCCTTGCACACCGCTGCACTGCCACCTCTCAGGGTAAGATCAAAGTGAGTTACTCGTGGCCCCCTGACCGAGCCGCTCCCCCTTCGACCCTGGTCTGCGTGCCAGCGCTGGAACAGTTTCAGAACCAAAACTCACCCAGCCAAAGAAGCGATTAGCCGTGCACAGCATATCGGACTAACAACGACCAGCGCACGCTAAGAGCCTCCCATTCTCCGACCTACCGACAAATGCCAATCGATACCCAGAGCCCTCACTCTGCTTGAAAATAACATCAGTAATAACGATAACACAAATGGGGGAGATCGGAGTAGGGCTTTTTAAGGGAAAAACTTGCTGTGCTCCCTGTTAAAACTCCTTTAGTTACATGGGAAAGTGGCAGCTTAGGGGGAGAGTGTGTTGAGGGCTCTCAGTCAGTGGAAAGCAGGGCCTGGTTGGGGTTAACATGTTAAGAATGAGGGGTGATTGGATAGCAGGCCTGGAAAAAGGCTGTGGGTGAGAAAGGAGAATTCAGATGTGAATATGGGAAGAAGCTCATGGGAGGAAAGGAAAACTGAGATGCAGTTGTTAGAAGAGCATTATTAGGAGAAGGAAACCCTCGTTGTTGCTATCGGAAAATTTATAGTGGGAAAAGGAGAATTGAGCTGAAATATTTCTGAGAGGAAGTAATGGGGGAAGTGGAGAACCAGTCTGTAAGGGTTCAAGACAGTCACATGGCAGATCATTTGATGACTTGGTTTCGTATATTGCCAACCGCTGGTGAATCTCATCGAAGAACTTGGTTTCATACATAGCCAACCGCTGGTGAATCTCATCAAAGGAATCTAGCGAATGTCATAATTACCATCTAAGAAATTAAACTCGTGTATCATGAAGAGAGCACAAGCAGACAGTCTTCATATTTGGTACAGACGGACAGAAAGAGAGCCAGTATGATGGTGCGGTCTTATGAATCCCAGCTCAAAGAGCCCTATTTAGACATTTCCGCGGCACAGGTCTGAGCAGTCCTGCACAGTAAGTGAATTATGAGGCTACACATGCTCAGAATTCCCACTGGAAGCTTGTCGCCGAAGGTGGCTGTGGGGGAGGAGCAGGGGAAGGGGGCTGAAATTAGCACAGTGACTTCACAGAGACAAACTATGCTGTGAACCTCAACTGTCTGCCAAAGGCTAAGCGCCACTTAGCCAACTCTCAAGCTAATTCAGGTCTTTCTGCTTACAGTCACAGAAGCGCCACTGACCAGGTGTAGCAAAGGGGGATCAGAGCCCCACCCCCCCCCCCCCCCAAAAAAAAAAAGAATCATCAAAGAGGGCATGGCCTGAATGTGTTCAGGTCTTTCTGCTTACAGTCACAGAAGCACCACTGACCAGGTGTAGCAAAGGGGGATCAGAGCCCCCCCCCCCCCAAAAAAAAAGAGGGCATGGCCTGAACGTGTTTGGGGTATGGAACTAATTATAGGGAGGGAGGAAGTGGAGGCTTGGCAATTATTAATCAAATGTTTGTGGGGCTAATGTTTTGCAGAATGGAAAATGGATTTGTTTGAATACAAACCTGCACCAAATTAACGAGCATTTGTGAAACCAGTTTTAGAGGTCCTCATGAAGTAAAGTGAAAATGTCACCCTACTGTGGCTAGGGAAATCCCTTCCACATCAATGAGGGCGTAAAGATGAGATGAGACGTCAGTTTCAGTACTTGGTATCTTTTATTAATAATAATATTAATATCAGAGTACCAGTCACTAGGGCTCAGTATAGATGGTAAGTCGGTGGTTACTGAGATGGTTACTGATTTCCCTCTAGCTGCCCGGGGCTTAAGTACAGGTGCCCGGCAGGTAGAGGAGGAGCCCATGTGACCGGAAGTGGATGTAACAGTGGTTTTCATTGGATAACATACATTTGACTTTTGATTGGATAATTATATATTTATGGCTTTAACATGTGGCGTGCGCTGGACCGCGGATGGGGAGCCTGGGTCCAGTGCATTATGGGTAATAGATTACATAATAAGTAGCATGCACACGTGGGGGCTTTGTCGCCCACCTCCAGGTGGCCTCCAGCCGGCTCAAGTGGTTTGGCGGTGCCACACTGATTAAGGGTGTCCAGCTTTATAGCTTTGTTTGTGTGTTGACAGTTAATCCTTGGGGTCAACATATAGTTCACTTGTTTGTGTATAGGTGACTGGTCGGTGCCTTGTCGTCTGGAGGGGCTGACAGTTACCTATTGTCCCTGGGATAAGGGTCTGCTTGTGATCTATGGATTAATTATGTGTGGGGGCTAGTTTGCTTGGCTTAATGAGTAATTTACGTATGTCTGACGTCTAGGTGTACTTTGATGGACATATGGATTGAAAATATGTATAAAGTATTGTGCGTATTACAAATACCGTATTCGACGTAATAAGCGCACAGTGCGCTTAAAAAATTATTCTGGACACCTTTTAGAAGTTAAGAGTTTAATTGGGGTAAAAAATTGAGATATGTTTGGTTATTTCTAGTTTAAAAATCGCCCCAAAACAGGGGGTGTGCGCTTATTAGGGGGTGTGCGCTTATTACGTCGAATACGGTAATAATAAATATGAATATTAATAATCATAAATCATAATTATGACGTGATATGACGTAATATGACGTAATACAATTGATGTAGGTATAATAAGGGGTTTTGTGGCGTGACACTACACTGAAATGTTTCTTATGCGAACAGAAGAGGAAGGAATATCATTTTGAGACTAGGTATTTCATGTACATTCTATGAATGGGAAAGGAAGGATGGACGGGACTACAGATAAATATGGAGCAATTAGAGGAGGTCGATTGAGGGAAGAAGGGAAAAGGTGAGATGTGCAGACTGATTCAATAAAGGAATAGATAACCAGATTCACAGCCACTCAGAGGAAGAAGAGCGACTGATTTGAGTTCACTTTAAATGTCAAGGCTGGTCTGTGCGATCGGATATCTGTTGTTGAAAATACCGGATGGAAAACAACATTGGTGTACTTTCAGTCACTATCCCAGTAGACACAGAACATTGAATCAACATTGAAAAATGGTTGTCAATGTTGATCCAATGTTGATTAACGTTGATTCAACGTTGATTCAGTATTCTGTGCCCATTGGGATAGGTGTGTATGTCTGATTCTGCCTGAGGATATAAGGATTGAAATCTGAACATATGCAATACAATACAGACTGATTATAGTTTATTCAGAGGCCCGGGGAGTTGCCATAGACTTCCTCTAATTGGCCTTTGAAGCAAACGGAAACATATACCTCCAGGGTATTAGTTCTGTAGAAACTAGACCTGTGCTTAATGTAATATGTTATTATTTGAAGAGCTATGTCTAGACATGGACATGTCCTTTGTTAGGGGAAGCTCTCTCTTACTTCAATGAAAATGAAGTGAAAGTATAATCAGGTTTATATCTGACAGTTATACGACTTGAAGCTTGAAATTAAGATTTAATTAGTATTGTGACAATGTTGTTACAAATTGTTAAATGAGTTATTGTATGGCTATGATAAAACATATAATCCTTGTTTCGACTTTGGTTTTTCTAAGTAAACATACGTGTTTGTAGTATTTAGATATCAAAGCTGTGGTATATCAGGAACCTAGCCCATAAGGGCATTCAATGTCTCACACCCATTACATCCTAGCCTCCCCCCCCTCCCCAACTATTAACTACTGTCCTGAGATCCTGTGTCCCAACGACTTTTTCTCCTTATCCATGGCACGTGTGACGACTGCAAATTGGTGACTACAATAAGATGTTGAGCACCTCAAAACAGCGGATGTTCTGGGTTTTAGTGATCGACAAGAGTAAATGCAATGTCTCCTCTATTATAAGTTAAGGTAAGTAGGAGTAGGGAATGGGGAGTTGGGCAATTGGGAAGGTGGGGCCTCCTGTCTGGTTTGATACCAAGCCTGCACCAGCCCCCTAACCCTGTATACTGCAGTACATCTTACATCCACTCCCACCTACGCCTCAGGCTGAAAAAAGGGCCAGTAGTGGCTGGCTGAGGCACTCACTCCTGCTCATCAATTGCTCTCTATGACTCCTCGGCATGTCACTGGGTGGTTGGCTATGCACAAATCTCATAAATGCCTGTCAGGCCTCATGGCAGCCGGGTTATTGATCCATGATAAGAGGCTTTCTCTGAGACAAACCCTGGCAGGTTTGCATCAGGTTTATCTCACCTGACTACTACATTAATACACCTCCAGTGTGGGAGGTGGAGGCTTCAAATAACTTACAAAAAATAAGGCTAAACGGCGGGGAAGAAAATACCCTTAGATAATGGCCCATCCAGGGGTGTGATGATTGAGCCAGATGACTGGGGGAGGGGGGAGGACTGGGATAGGGGAGGGGCACTGTGCAGGCGATTACCATCGATGCATAGGACTTTTATTTATCACAGTATGTACATGTTCTGCGTTAAAGAGCTATATATAGAACACATGATATGGTATATTACACAGTATACATGTCACCTTGCGTCATGATCTATACCATCTATGTACATCCATGAACATAATGTCTGTCAGTTAGGCAAGACCGAATGATTTATGTTCTATGCACAGTTGTTCATGTGCAAGAAATAACCTAGCTATATGCAATGCATTCCAATATGTTTGACCATAGAAGGGAGCACCCCTTTATTGCTATTTTGATGTATACCCATCCTCTGACGTCACATGCACAATTTGGTTCTCACATATTCTCAGCTTTCTACCGAATAAAATATGTTTTACTGTCTCGGGATTTAAGATGTGCCTCAAAGAAAAATGATCATCATCGCAATAACTTAACACATGCATACATATGGATATGTCATGGATATACTGCTGTGAAATATATCAGGTAGGAGAAGATACATGCATAAGAATAGTCGTTTTGCAACATTTCAGAAATGTTCTGCATCGCTCCCAATTATGGCCAGAAGTTGTATGGCGTTGATAACGTTATTTTGACGTAAAGTAATATATTTTTGTTAGCTGGGTTGATGTTACAGAAGAACGTGCTCGTCTATATGAGTTTATATATACGGTGCATAGAACCATTCTCAAAAAGGGTACTTAATTTCCCCATTCGATATTGTTCGTATTCCACTGTATTCCAGATTAAGAAAACAGCACTGGACTATTAGCAACAGATATATACCGCAATCAACCAAGCAGCATTATAGCACCTGTCATGTTATGCCACTCTAAACGATATAGGCCTCTCCAAGTTAGCTTTTTGGGGATTAACAGGCTTTGTTTGTTTGCGATTTTCGTAAAAAGCATGATTAAAAATGGGAAAATATGGGCATATTTGGTATCAATTTGGCGGATGCAAGGAGCTTGAGAGAATAAGCATATTCACAACGTTTGCTGATCAATAATTTCATGATTGCTGAAATATGAATTTATTTTGCTGAGGATCCACGTTTACCCACCCATTAATTTTAGTCACCAGCAAAAAAGACATAATATAAAATGCGTCCTCGTCATATTTGTCATGGCTTGGTGATCAGAAACAAGTTTATTTTTCGGAGTAACCTGTAAAATGATGAGGATTTCCAATATCGGCGGGTTATTTGTATACAACATCTCATCCTGAGTGCTTCCTATTTTCGAAACCTACTTGCAAATACCAACCAATACCCAATACCCGGGCCCCTCACCCTGCATAAAGATAATGCATCAGTAATAATGAAAACACAAAATGCGGAGACTATAGTAGGGTCTTTGAGTTGGAAATCTGAGATGTTCCCTGTTAATACTTGAGAACTAGGCGGTAGTTATGTGAAAAGGTTGTTTGGAAAAAAGGGAAATGAAACATAAAATTTATAGGGTGAATTGAGGCAGACGCAGATGTCAGTGATGAAATGAATACATATATAAAGAATCTGGGTCGAGGATTTGATCATTTCTTAAGAGATGAAAGAGAAGAGTTGGTGAATATGAAAACACAAGTCCGATCATCTGAAGAATTTGAGATATATAACTTCATATGTTGGATAGGAAAGTCTTGGAGGTAACTCTAGAAAGATTCAAGTTCCTTATAGAAGGAGAGAGAGAGAGAGAGAGAGAGAGAGAGAGAGAGAGAGAGAGAGAGAGAGAGAGAGAGAGAGAGAGAGAGCTGGCATGGCGGGTTGAGGTCCTCTGAATCAAGGCTCAGACTTAAAACCGGTCCATTTAGACATTTCAGTGACACAGACCGGGACACGACTTACTGTAATTAGATTATGGGCATACACATGTTCACAATTCCCACTGGAGGCCTATTATTGTTGGATGTTTGGGTGTGGGAGTGGCAATGGGGTGATGATGGGAACGATGGCTTCAGGTGGATAAAGAATATTGAGAACAGCTCCATGGTTAATGAGCTTCTTCTTTCACATGTTCCTCTACTAAAGTGGCAGTCATTCCCTAACAGTTAAGTGTTGTCAAGAATAGTTAATGTAATTAATTGTTGCTTTTTTATCATTAATATTTGCTTAATTGCAGAATCTTCTGGGTTTAATGAAGTTTTATGTATCTAAAGGTGTTATCGTTGATAGAGATTCTGACTTGCACAAATGAGACAGGAAAAACACCTTATATCAACGGCTAAGTAAAATAGGTGACGATAGAAGAGATGTTTTATAGCAGTTCTAGTGTTCTAGGTATTCAGGGTGGACGTGGGAAAGAATGCATAGCAAATAGACCTTTATTTTCTGGGTGTCTATAGCCTATGCCATTTGCAGTGCATTGTCTTACATGAAGGGTTCAAGCATGAGAGTATCGCTAGTCACAGTTGACACGGGCGTATAGATATGAAGCTTCAGTTTATGGACCCTTATTTTGTCACAAGGACAATGTTAAATTCTAGTTTCGTGCAGTAAAAGTGGAAATTCAGTAAAGACGAGGTGAACGCCACGCGTACATTGACTAATAAATGGAGGTACAAACTATTGATGATGGACAAAGGTGTAACCTTTTAAGGCTTTTGTGGAGTGTATCAACAATTAACATAGGGTCGATATGATGTCTAAATGCACCACTGGCGAGTCACAAGCCAAGTCTGCATTTAGGCATGCTGACGAGAAAGGGAATAATGCATTAAAAAGAAACTATGAGACCCTGCGAGGATTAATGGAAAACAAGTCAGTAAAGGATGTAAGAGGAGTGCAGACCAAAGAAGTCTGTTCTGTATGAAATCCTTTCTGGCTCCGTAGTGAAGGAAGGCAGGCTTTCTTTACACAAACCTTTGATTAATGATATTAGAATCGAGGCCTGGGGGGTTTCTGTTCTGTTTTTACTTGAATATAGAAGAATTGTAGTGAAATGTCTGAGGCGGGGTGTAGATCATCCACAAGACAGGATGCAGAATAGAGAGAATATCTTTTTGTTCTTCTCACTTAGAATTATTATAGAGACTGTAGGTCCTTTATGTTTCTCTTTCATTACACTGTACAAATTATTTGTTTTACAGTCCGGAATATGTCAGTATGGCCAGCGGTATGGCCAGCTCCTTGCGGCGAGAAATCAATAAAAAGAGGATAGCAAAAATATTAATAGAGATAAAGAATGGTAATACAATCAAGTCATCAATGCATTATGTATAGCCTTCAGAGGCTTGGTCATGGGCGTGTCAGTTTAAATCTCACCACAATAGCTACCATTAAAAGCTCAAACCGCATACTCTATCATGACAGAGCGAATTAAATTGCTGTATAATGTGATTGCTCTATCCGCCCACCTTAAATGTTGCATGGCTCGAGGCATTGAAATGCCATTGTAGAAAATGTCACCAAGATACTCTGTAGCATACATCCCTTTCAGTCACTGTATGTCTGATTGAGCCTGGGGTTATATTGATGGAAGTGCGAACACAGAGGATACAATATGCACTAATTACGACGTGGTGAAAAGCCCAAGGGAGTTGCTGGTGTTTTAGTCTAATTAGTCTTTCCATTTAGAGGAAATGGAACATAATATACACATCTTTAGTAAGAAGAGTTGAGACTGGATTATTCTTAATGTGATGTGTTACTCTTTGAAGCTACATAGCGGTAGCTAAGTATGTCCTTTGTTGAAAGAAGGGCCTCTGATTTCAAAGACCTAAACGTACCTAAAGCTCATGTGTAACACTTCTGCCACGCTGGGCTTCTATCTTGATTAATCATATATGGATCGTCACAATGTATTATCTTAAGATGACTATCAAATGTCTTTGTATTTCTACCATTTTGCTTATCTGCTTATGTCTATATCACTATATTTAAGGTTGGATTTCTAAGCATGCGTTATGTATATGGTAATCTGGTACCACAAGGTATTATCTACAAAACGAAGGTGTTTATCGTTCAATCTAAGCTGACATCCCTTGCTTTATCCCATAGTCACTTTATCATACACTTATCATATGTTGTGCACCATGGCCCCACTTGCAACCACTTCCCTTGTTATCCATGGGACGTTTCAGGACCGTAAAGTGGTAACCACCATAAGATGCAGAGCCCTTCTACAAAACGGATGCTCTGGCTTTTAGCAAATGCGGTGTCTCCTCCATGATAAGTTAAGGTAAGTAGGGACAGGGAGGGAGGCAGTGAGGGGATGGGGCCTCCCGTCAGGTTTGATACTAATCCTACTAACCCAGCCTACTGTCTATGCCCCCACAAATCCACGCTATTCCCATCCACCCATAGTCCTGTAACTGTCAGATAGTGCCTTAATCCAGTATGTCATTGTTGTCATGATGCATTCATGCAGCCCTGGTGAGTGACTCTGCAGTGTAGCATTCATACATCATGCTGAGTATGTTTGGTTGATACACTCCCGAAGAGTTACTATGACTCATGCATGCTGGATTCATGCATCATACAGATGAATAGAAAAACACATTTAATCACTGTGCTGCCCTTAAAGGGCCAAGGCAACAAAAAGGGCTAGAAGTGGCTGGCAGAGACACTCACTCCTGCTCATCTATTACTCCGAGCAACTCCTCTGCATGTCACTGGGCGGTTGGCGACCAACACAACGCTTAATGCCTGTCAGGCCTCCTGGCAGCCGGTTATGGAGCCATGACAGGAGGAGTTCTCCAAGGCATACCTACCCCTGCAGACAGGTTTAGCATCACTTTATCCCATCCCCCTACTTTATTAATAATCCTACAGAGCTGGGGGATGGGAGTCACTGCACCTAACTTCATGACCAAAGTGTAGAGTCAAAGGTATCATGTACTGGTGGCAGGATAGTGGAGGAGGGGTGTTCTCTGTGGGATGTCATCATTTATTCATAGACTGCATGGTATGTATGCGCTGTATTAGCTATCATATAGGCCACTTTCTATAGAGCAAATGAATGGTGATAGTGGTTTATGATCAGTGCCATTTATCTGCAGTCTAAAACCTAGCTAATGTCTGTCAGTACCCAGTAATACCCAGACTGAATGATCAATGATGTTCCATCTCCAGATTTATGTGTGCCATAAACAGAGCTATCTGTGTGCAATACCTTCTAAAACTCATCATAGAAGAGACTGGTTTAGCCTTCATTGCTGTTTTATTTTTTATCTGTTCTATAATGTCACCTGTACCGTTATGATTATTCTCATCCATTCTCGTTTTTCTGGCCAAATATGATACAGTTTGTCGCCAATTCTGAAGATTGGATAGGCACACATGCATCCTTAACAGCCACAGTTATGATACTACCACTATAATAATGATTCAATCTCACTCCCAGTGTATACCACTGTATACTGAAGAACTATATAAAAATAACCAGTGGCACTAACTGCAGGTGGTGTTCTCATGCAGCTAGTCAACAACCCGTCACTGTCCATCATATAGGCATATACAATATAGTAAACTTTGACAGATGGGAGACGGATGAGCGTTCCTCAGCCAGATCACCTGCAATAAGAATGATGAATTTCTAGAGGTTTGCATTAGCGATATGTGATCTAGCACTGGCATATGAGTTAATCAGGTGATATTTGCACCACATTCTCTGCTTTCATGCTATTGTTTTAAATACACCCCTTTAGTATAAAAAGCTGGACTACTGATCCTTGTCCCACTTTAAGTCATACTGTTGACCCAGTGACAGTTGCGCCTTTAACTTCTCTTGCACTTGAACCCTGTCACCAACAATGGTCAGCCCACCCGCCTACTCTACCTTGGGAATGTCTAAGTGGTATTGCCTTAATCAAGGTATAAAGGTGTTGGTGCATATGGATTTGCATGCTGGCAAGGCAAGGGAATTATTTAAAACATTTCTCTTCTCGGTCCCCGCCATGCACCGGTATGTAAGCCATACATCATGCATGATTGTTGCTGGCAGGGCAACAACTCCCCAGAGTATTTGATTTATGTCATGCTTTTATATGTCTATGGCCCACCTCCCCTCATGCTTTATGCATTCTCACACCCCACAGTTGGGCCAACGCTTCTTTCCTTGTCTGCTGCCTAGCACCATTGAGCAGGGAAAGGTCTCTCTGTCTGACATCTGCCATTGCTGTGAATTCACTGCATATGTCATATGATAGTATTCATTGTTGCCACTTAGGATAGAAAGTGCTGTGCGCTGCTTGTGTATGAAGCCTCTGTGTGAGCTGTACAATGCTCTATTACTAACGCGTCCATCATCATCTTCCATATAATTATATTCTAGATAAATAGTTAAGTTATATATGAGTTAAGTAATCTACATACACACTAGGGAAGTTCTGGTGAAGATCTGATCTCAGATCAGCAGTGGGATCAGAAAGCTACATTACATTTATTCTAACTGTCTAATGGACTTACCTAGATCAAAATTATGAAAACCCGTTTGAGGGAATCCCTTCTCTCACGGAACAACCTATTATGACTCAAGTTTTAAATGGAGGGACAGTTAAGGATTCAAACATATTCCGCTCCTCTTTGTTGTGATCCTCCTTTGGCTATTCGACTACACATAGACATTAGTGAGCGTCAACAACGCTTTCAGATCCAGGTATATTAATGATGCTGGGATCTCCCTACAGACTCTATTTACAGTCCGGAATCCCAAGAGACTGGCAATGATAGACTCCGCCTTCGGAGTCAGGCAATTCTGACCATCTTGGAGGCTGCCTCTCAAGGCTCTAGCATCAAACTGACGCTTACTTTCTTCCCGATACATAACATACTCAACTGACACCATTTGCAGAATTCTGCACCTCGAGTTATCATGCCTAATTATATATACATAATGGGAATTCAAACTTAATGTTCATTGATTCTATGTAAGTCTATCGGTGCTTAAGCAATACCTATACTTATAATTCATGATGATTAGAGACGACAGCAAGCTGCAGAAGTAATTTATCTCCACAAGCTACATTCACCACCATGCATTCCCCAAATAGCATTCAAAAATGATGGACTGATTATCTTGGCTATATCCTGTGGAGTGTTTCCATGTTAGATGAGCAAAAGGAGTAACATTTAACAGAAAATAAATACCACTCTGATAAAACACATTTTTATAGTTTGTTCTTCTAGAAACACCTTAGAACCAGCTGATTCCATTCCTCTGCTATACTCCCCTAGACATATAACCCATACACTGACACGAACAGCAGAAGAAACAACACTGAAGGAACCCCATCTTAGTGGCAGCAATCCACCCAAAGTACAAAACCTTGTACACACTGTGGCTTAGCCTAACAGATGCAGCTGGGTTGTATGGATGTAGTGTGTTGTAGAGTCACCCTCTGGGGAGGGAAGACTGTAGAGGTGTATACGTGTACACGCAAAGGGTGTGCACATACAATGAGAGTGGTCTGGCAGGAGGGGAGGAGTGCATTTAGTAGAGGTGGTTGTGTTCATAGGGTGAATCCCCAGGGGCATTTTTCTGGCAAAGTTCCAATGGAAATGTTATGATTACAAGTCTCGTGCAAATTGTCGAAAAAGCAATATAAAAACTAAATTGCCACAATTTCGCAACACGGAAGTACCATACGTATATGCCAAATGGGAGATATGGTAGAGTTCTGCCATCACAATGATTTTCTGGTGCCATGTTTCTAAATGGAAGGGGAATTGAGATTATGGGATAAGTGAGATGAATTGGGCTGCCTTTTCCTATATCTCATATATTATATTCCTAACTGGTTTCTTATTCAGCTTACATGAAAAAGACTTCACCGATATCTCTAACATTCTGCATGAGGAAGGCAGTCCACACCAGACTTCAGAGAAAGCTTCATGTGCACTCACTAATAAATTATGCAACTTTACAGAATATGAATAATGTTACCAAGTATTTATATACCACATGCACAGCTGACTGAGCATACAACAAATATGATTGACATGACTGGCAGTAGGAGGGAGCCTCGATCACTGTAAGACATGATATTTTAACATAATTATTTTAAAACCAATGATTTTAAGTGTAAATTGCAAGTTCAAATTGACTCTAACTTCAGGTCAATTAAGTTAAAACCCCGTACATGAAATCTGAATTATCAACCTAATTTGTACAGTACTAAAATTCAGAAATGGGGCTAATAGTGATGGACAGATAATTACAGTTCAGCCAAACACAGGAAAGGGATATTCAACAGCTACACACTATATAAATCACCGATACATATACAGTCAACACCACTACACCCAACCCCGGCTCCAGTACCCTCAGTCTAGATAGCCTTTTGCCCCCACCAAAGGCCATATATACATGGAAGTGGGTTGGGATATAAAGTGCGTGTTTTATGGGGATTTTTCAATAGGACATGCATCCCTAACACCCTGCATCTTCCCATGGCTGTAGATGGCCTGCCAGACTGGGGCTGGCCCACGCCGATAGGGACCAATAACCAAGGCCGGACGTGGGAGCGCAGACGCCTGTGGCAGATAGCACTGCCTCCTTTTCATGTTTCTTTTTTCACTGTGTGTTACTATCGATATTTTCTTCTGTGGAGGATTTTCAGGTTACAATGATATATACAGATAATTAAGTCATTTGATTGAGTTTAGCTTTTTGCCCAAATCAATTAGTTTTACTGGATCACCTCAGGGATATAGAAGCGAACATAAAGAAAACCGGTGGCTTGATTTAGATATATCATACGGATATTGACTTGAATATGCCTTATAAATGGATTATTAGCATAACTATAAGAGATAAGTTATATTATAAATATGACTTGTACATCGCTGGGTGAATATGCCTTTTAACATACCTACTACGACCCCCCCCCCCTCGTTATAAACTTGAACCAAAGAGTGAAATATTCAAATGATACCATCGGGCAAGCACCGGACCTTATTTAAAAGTGTACATTTACTAAATGGATTGACACAGCACTAATGGAGGGTATATTATATATTAGCTTGTTAGAGCATATGAAAATGGACCTTAAAAGGCTTGTGACGTTGCCACATGAGGGAGTGGAAAATTGCTTTTTCCTTTTAGCGTTACACACAACCACCACTGCCCAGCGAGCTATGCAGATGAAAAGGATTTCGTATAAAGAGACTATGCTGCCGACTCACCTTTAATGCTGAACGCAATAGAACAGAACCCATTACAGACTGCGTCTTTTTTTGTTTTGTTGATGAAAGCTTTTTGGGAATAAAAAGAAATTAAAGAGCATAATGACACTGAGAGGATATATATATATATATATATATATATCCAAGAGGGACCACCGGTGCAGCTGGGAATATGCACTTGGGTAAGCTAAGTGACCATTCCCGGTTCTTTCTTGTGCTAAATGACTGTGTATGAACCCAGGTCCGATCTTGGCCTATCTAGTTAATGAGCCAGTTACCCCAGTGCGGAGCCCACCCTCCCTCAACACAACCCGTTAATAATGAATACTAGGGCCCTGTAGTAGAGGAAGGCACGCACCATCCATTGCATTTTAATGTCACTGCCATTTTACCTCCTACTTTTTGTTATTATTTAGTCCTGCGCCGTGGCTATTTCGAACACTATAAGAGCCAATCATATAACCCCACATTTGTAACATGTCGAATGCACATCCATTTTAATATTTTAGTTATCCATCAATATCTATGTTTTGAATATATTTAGTTTTTACACTCTTCTCGTTCGTGTCAATCTTTTGTTCAATTAGGGCTGACAATGCAGTACATACGAGGACATCTAGGGTTCCTATAATGCCAACTGCAGTGGTCTATATACTGGCATCAGATCTATTACAATGTATTCCTCTCATGCCCCAGTCCTGTAGTAAAATCGCCACTTCGTATTTTATTCCCCCCCCTTGTGGATGAACAGCAATGTTCCATTCTATCCCTCCTCATCTCCCCAATTCTTCCATCTTATCTAATTACATCCTGAAGTGTCGGTGCCTTTCTAACGTTTTACCCAACTTCAAAGTCTGGTCCCTGTGTCTAATTAATATTTACTGGCTCCCCATGTGTCTGCTTCTCTTTCAGAGCTTTTTGAGCTGCTCCCCTCACACTGTGAGCTAGTTTCTGAATCTGATGTGCACCACAGGAGTCCATTCTAAGTTGGACACCTAATTTGGGGCTATTGTAGCAAGCCTGTCATCATACCCTTCATTATGTATGGGGCATGTATTGTTCGTCTGGCTTTGGAATATTTGATTTTCCTTTGGGTTAACTCTTTATGATAGCCTGTTGATGATGGGGAATATGAGTATCTCGCCATGATGCATGAACGCGGTACTGGCGAGCAAGTCACTATCATTGTGTTGGTGCATCATGCCGAGCACACAGTATGAATCCCGTAGGGTTGGCATGATATGTGAATGCAACATTGCCTAATGAGAACAAAGGGCATCGCACATTAGAGTACTATGCGGCACTTAAAGGATTAAGGGGAGTCATTGTTGCTCTCCAGGGGACTGGGCAAGGACCATCATTGTTGTCGACACACGTGATAAAGTTGGGGATGATGGGTTATGACTTTTGCATCAAGGACTATAAATTGTAACTTTTGTAACTTTCTGATGTTCTGTTAATGATGAAAAATGGGATGAGAGTGATACTATGGTGATCCACGTTGAGATATGCTACAGTAGGTTAAGGATTGTGCACAATGTTTAAAGAATGCTTTTATTAATGTTAAATGATACAAAGGGTTTATTGTGATAGACTAATAGACTTCAACTTGGATGCAAGAACCAAAATAATACAGGCCCATTATACCCGTTAATACTATTTTATCGTGACAATATCAATACATGCCCCAAGCCACCAATGGCAGATTCTTCAAACATTTATCCGATTTCTTAGTGAACCTCGGCTTAACTTCAACAGATTTATTAAATACCCGGAAAAGGTTGTTCACATTTAATGCTGTACATTGCCGAGGATTCTATACAGTACTTAAATCCGGATTGAATACTGCCTGCACTCAAAAACGCTTCCTAGAAAACTTGAGCTGTATCCAAGTGGAAGAACCACTAAAAGATAACTGTCTACACCCATGACATCAATTATATGAAAGTCAATAGGAAGAAATATCACCAGATATAATCATTGGTATAGAGGTCAGTGGGGGAGCAGAAGGGGCGGGCGCTGCACATATTGGGCACGACCAGGGATCACGGTATTAAATGGCACAGATTTGACTCGCCAGACTAGATACCCATCAGAGGGAAAGGAGAAGCAGCCACCCACGAATTCTGCAATAGAATTTGATGCCACTTTGCCTCCTGGCTACGACGGCTACGATTGCTGCGACCTTTCTACTGCCAGCGGATGACACTGGGAAAGGGGGCGGATTGCGAGTCTCGTATAGATTGAACGAAAGAGCCGTATGAAGGGTTATAGCCGTGGGGTCGCTCTAAAGGGAGAAAATACAACTTAAGTGAGGTAAAATTCCTGAGAAGGTTCCTCTCTCAATGGCATGCCTGATGAGAGCTCGTTCTCCTGTGCAGAAGGCCAATAGGATGGAGCGTGGCCGGGCTGGATGGCAACTTACCCTACTGGATGGGAAATCGATGCCGTGCAGGCTTGTAGAGAGGGGATTTCACAAGGACTCCCTGCCAATGGCCTTCTTACTGGCCATTTCTCATGTTCACTCCGCTTGAGGACGAGGGGCTAACATTTTGCGGAACCTAACCCCCTACTCCCCCCTGGCGACTCTCCGATGCGTGCTCAGAGGCTAGAGTGCCTGTATTGGTAGAGGATCGTTTGGCGGCAAAAGAAGTAGTTGCGGTCATGGGAGGGTGGAAATAAATATGCCCATGAGAGGCTCAAATTGGAAAAAAGCATACTGCCAGACCTATTCAATTGTGGAGAGAAGATGGCATTTAAAGCTGTCCTTAAATCAGGGGAAATAGGTTAGGTCTTACCCAGAGCAGCAGTGGTGATATATGATACAAGATATCTGCCAAGATACAAATCACTTTCAGAAATTTATATAGGTTCCTTTATTTCCCTACGCCTCTATTTACAGGGAATGGGTAACATGATATACCAGGGTGGCAATCATGATACTGAGAGATGAAGATTTCGAGTGATGATGTCGTTTGTGTCGGTGAGGTGATGGTGTAGTTGATGTTGTGTGTTGGTGTATGGTGTTGACTCTTGATATACCATAGAAGTATGAAAAACAAAAAAAGGCTATCACATTAGGCAAAAAAAAGAAGGTGTGTTTCAGGTTACCCGACCCTACCTAGCAAAACAGGGTCCACCCTAGAAATTGTTATCCAATTTTGAAAAAAATATGTATATTTTAAGTAATTTTGGGGCTATTTCAGAGTCAATTTGATGGTCCACGAGTCGATACCAGTGTTGGCGAGTCAGTGCTGAAGTTTGCGAGTCAATATTTAGGTACTTTTCATGCCATGGGATCAATCTGTCTTTATAAAACAATTTTGGGGCTATTCTAGAGTCAATTTGATAGTCCACGAGTCAATGTCGTTTTTGACGAGTCAGCACTGAAGTTTGTGAGTCAATTTTTGGGTACTTTTCAGGCCAAAATGAAAAAAAAAAGAAAAAAAAATCCGACCTACCCTACCTAGATTTTCAGACTATTGTAACCTGAAACACACTTTTTTTTGGCCTTAGCCCTATGCATGTTAACGCACCATTTTTATACTGGCTTTTGATTAGATTTCAAGACAACCTATGCCTTTAATAACCTTGAGGCAGTGAAGGAGGTGCTTAACCTTATAGTAGCAAGATCACAGTTGGATAAACAAGACCTTTTTTTCAACAAAATACCAGATTTTTTCCTTCACCAGGCCAACGCTGTGGATTTGAAACACTCTAGAAAGCTTCACCAATAGATGCACAAATACAGTGCTGTTCAGTTATTTGCCTAGGATATGTTGGTGCATGCTGACGACAAATTAACATGAAGCTAAATGCAACGCCCACAGCTGGTTTTAAAGGGTGTAACCAAGTGCATTTGCAATAGCTCTGGCAGTAGTATACTGGTTACAGACTTGGTGTAGATTGTTATAAAGATGATGCAGACTGACGCAGATCTAACCCAGACACAACCACTCCCATATCTGCCATAACATGATTGGATTTGAGTAAGGAGGATGCTATTGGTGTTGGATGGGCGCGGTTGAGGGGGGGGGGGGGGAGGAGTGGAACTGGGGGAGGTGGCTCTAGCTCTGGAGTGGTTGTATCAATATTCCATTTGAAATGTTTAAGCAAAATTGGACTGGTCCAAGGGGCTTTCCCGCAACGGAAGACAATATTATGGAGCGTGATATTGAAAGAGTCTCCTAGAAAAGAAATCAAATCGATTCCTCATCAGAGTCAGCTCTGTACAATAAGGAAGAGAATATAGTCGGTACTGGGTACAGCAGCTCCACGATATAGCACATGATAGCTGATGTATTCAATGTATCATACCGATATCCAGGTTACTGGCGAGGAAATGAACACACAGAAAAGAAGTAGAATCACTCCTCCCGACATGATCACTGAGGCAACTCTGCCCAGGACTCTAACGTGACTCCTAAACATTAGCAGGACCCTAAAATCACTCTATAATGACTCTATAATGACTCTTTTCAAAGACTCCCTATGATTGGGAGTCACTTTAGAGTTGTGAGGAGAGTTACCTCAGTGATCCGGGCTGGACTCCCATTTGAGAGTTACAGTGATCCTACTTCTTCTCTCTGTGAATATAATATATATGCCTTCTAAATTCTTCTAATCAATTCTTTATTGTGCAAAAAGGTTGCATAAAAACACTATTTCTGAATTACGTTATGGCAATGCATCAACCATCAACTACATGTACACTCTCATACATCGTATTTGTTACCACAACTAATTACTATAAGACTCCTTCATGGAAGCTTACTTGAGGATAGATTGTCCTATCATCTTTAGTCTAGCTAATACAGGTCTCAACAATAATGATAAGTTTTCCAATGGAAAAATTGCCTTTCATGAGTTTAAGTCCCTCCAAGAGAAAACTCCGGCCAAGACTGCATAGTAGAATGTGGGCGACCTTTCCAGGTTCCAGACTGCCTCAGACTCAGCCATCTCTGGCAGGAATTGACACAAATACAACAAGGAACATAATACCTTCTGGCTCCTATATTCACGTCTTTCACTTCCAACGGAGTGTTTTAATTTCCGCTCTATACACATTTAACTGTCTGAGGGCCCTAATTGGCATTCGTCAGTGAGCCCTTTTTAAGGGTGTTTAATTTTAAAGACTGTCAAGAGGTTTTTGCCGTCTTCACTCTCCACCGTAATTGACCCATCTTAATTGAATGGAACGGCGGCGGCAACAGCAATGGGCGAGCAATGGGCGATAAAGGCGGAAACCCCCGGAAGGGGGAGGTCAGGAAATAGACTGGGCTAGTTTCCGGCGACCCCGCCAGTCATTTGTCCTTACAGGTGGGCAGGACTGCTGGTTTGACGGGGACCAGCGTCGTAAGGCAGGGTTATTGACGTAAATCGTAGTCACCGACCACGTGCGAAGTCCTTACCATGGCTAATAGAATTGATCCTCGCCAACTGAAATGGGCTCAGTAGGAGCTAAACAGATAAACGACGTGAGCGATAATAGAGGAAGGGAAGTAAATGTGAGCAGCTCGCTTTGAGACCGAGTAGATGCAGCATTGCACTTGCAGCCGCCCAGGTACCAGTTACAGCATTTATAGGCTTGACGAAATAGGCAGGTGAGCGCTTGTACCAGTCTGAAACCTTCTCCACTCCTGTAATCCACAGGAAGTCTGGGAGGACTAAACACAACATTCATTTACTTAACCAAAAACATCCCAGGGACAGCATAGAGTTTCATGTATGTAGTTAGCCGCTGTATTTCACCCAGGTGAGTTGTATAATTTGGGTGGAGGAACAGGTGCTTCACTGGCAGTGGGCACGGTGGGGCATACTGAGGCGGGGGTTAATCTTACTGGTAATGGAAGGCTGACATTCAAAAGCTAATGGCTGAGCATTCCCGTAGAGTGAAACCTGCCAAGGCTATACGTTGTGAATCAAGACTAATGGTTTTTCAGTTTTCTACAATCTTACTTGACGTATACGTTTACGAGCTGGTGATGTGTTAAATGAATACAGGCTTTCCAATAAACCTTGAATACTTATCATCTCATTGATCAGCTCTGTTGATAACTCTTAGTCATGGGGTTTATTCAAACAATGACGCTGATAGTCTAGGGTCTTCAGATCCTACTCCTAACTCCAGAGCAAAATTTCTATTGCATGTCTATAAATCGATAATTAATCATTGCAATGTGAATAATATTTGCCAAATATAAACAACTCAACTCAATCTGTTGTAAAGTATCAGCCCATGTGCAGAAACCCCACATCGGGTTTGCATTCAGCATCAAAGCTCCTCAAGAACAGCTGCCTCTCTTTCCCTCCTTCATTCTGTATTAAAAGTACAGCGTACGTCTGTATTCTGATACCCCGTGAGTATGATAAGTAAGCACTTAAAATGCTGCTCTTTCCTCAGGGGCACAAAGCGTCTTTGGAAGGGAGGGCATATATTATGGATCTATGAGAACACTACAGAATTATCAAATGGGTTTTAACTGTCCTCTTTTGAACAATATATCTTTTAGACGACAGTCCCTCTTTTCAAATATGCATTTTAGTGTCTACTTAATGCACTGCCGTGTAAAATCGATGCTTAATTCAGACAGTAACAATTATCTGCAACGCTTTGGTTTATCTACATAGAGACAGCTAAATTGCAAATGCACGAACTCCTTTTTACCTAATGCTATGATTGAGAAATTATAGAAATGGTCTCGAGAGCATAATGTAGTCATACAAAGCTGAGCAAACCTCTTTCATGTCTTTGTTCTAACAGATACAAAGAATGACGTGTTCCATACGTATTGCAATTACACACCGTTTGCCCCAATTGGATGAAAAGAGCATACAGTATGAGTAAAGAGTCTCAGGTGCAAAGAGATGGTTTCCTGTTTGGTGCTCAGATTAAAATGTTGTAAGAAGGAATACGTTCAAACACACGTTCTCTATCATAGCAGTAGTAGCCTACAATTTCTCAATAAATCTGCCAATAAAGTGGTTCTTTTTCCTATGTGTAGATCTGCACCAGCAGAATAGTGTCTTATGCCCGGTATACGTTCCAATGTATCAACCTTATTAAAGCTTCCATTCTAAGATTTATGTTACCCATGTTGCTTTGAATTGTGTTGGCAGATTTATCAGGAAAGGAATAGTCCATAAGAACAAGTTTTAATCATTTGTGGGGTAGGGCCCAGTGTCTTAGAACCCTTTAAATGCTGCACAGTAGTTTAATGCATTACATACTTTGCTGACCCTTTGGGAGTGTAACCCCCTTACGGTCGGCATGATGCATGAATGAATGTCTGGTTAGCCAATTGCCAGGGCTACATGAATGGATCCCGACAGCAAAAGACATAGTGCATGAAAGAACTATGCAGCCTTTAATTGGTTAAGTCTGACAATGGTAAGTACAATGGACAGGTGTTGAATAGTAATTGCCAATCAATCATATTCCATCTATGCGAAAAGGCCTACTTACAAAGCGACATCAAAAATTTAAATGTGCTTCATTATTGCAGTAGACACTTCATAAATACAATGGCCAGTGATTATGTAAAACAATGGCGTACAGCAATATCATAATTATGCAAAGTGTGCATACACGTGTTGGGAAGTAGTACATTTTCTGCCTCCTGAAAATTGTGTGAGCACCCATGGAGAAATATCAATCACAGATAATGCAATAACCCTCATGATAGGTTCCCATAATGATGTATGGCATGGGGCAGTACACTGTAGTATAGAGATACCACCAGTGGGTCCACTCCAGTGCAGGCGATACCATTAGTACAGGTGATACCATACAGCACCTGTGATATAGGCCTATATTAGTGGCTGTAACAAGGACTTACCTGAACTTCCTTAAAGTGGAAAGGTTTGTTGTTACTCCTGTGGGTGACTGACACCACCTGACCGAACAGGAGGAGCAGGAGGATGGTGAGGGTGGCGGCCGTGAGGACAGGGTCCCGGGGACCCAGCATGGCTACCGGCCACATGAGGAACACAGCTCCAAGCCTCCCCTGTCCACTCCTCAGCATCGGCGTCTTAGGTGAACTCTGAAGTAGTGGGTATACTCCTGGTGTAGCTGTTGCTTGCTGGTATTAAGCACTTATCAGCACTGCTGCTGCTCACTGGAGCAGGTTATATATCCATGTTTATAAATATGAGCAGCTATGAGCAGGTGTCTTCTCCATGGTGAGTGCTTTCATCTATATATTGACCAATACTCCCCCATGTGAATCGTATCCATTGGGGGCTATTTTGGTTGAAGATGAGGTTGATAATCCCTCTGGGTAATTCCAGAAATGTTCCACCAAATGGTTGCTATTGTGGGTTATGTGTGGCCAATGGGGATGGTCCGCCTTTTAACCGAGTTGGAGAATTGTACACATTTTTAAGTGAGTAAGCTACGTGGCCATCAACACTGACAATTTCATATGCTAACCACATAAATAAGTACACAGGTAGTTATAGCCTCTCGCCACCCCCTGGAGGCGTCGCATAGCTCAGCCTGGCACCGCCCAATTCATCAGGAGCCCTAGCTCCGAGGAGCAGCTCGCACGAGCAGCTCTCTTGGGTGGTCCTGAGGGCGTCCTGTGTGGAACTTTGCTGGAGGCGCCACTGGAGGGCGCTGTTGGGGCTGGTGGGAGGAGTGGCTCAGGAGCAACACCATCTAGGTGTGGCTCCCAGCACCTCCAGTAGGTGGCGCGTCGGGTTGGTATAGCTCCAGCAGCCCTCAGCTCTAATGATGTCCATTGGACGGGACGGCGCCGTCGATTGCTTTCCTCCTTCCCTCCAGTCGCCAGCCGCCCGATCCCAGAGGAGCTGGGGCGGGGAGATTTAGCCTGTCCGAGGCGATGGCCGGTGGCTTAAAAGCCCAGAAGGCTTAAAGCTATAGAACTGGCCGCTGGGGTGGACCAAGCCAGAGCCCCTCCCTACCCAGTGGCCGGATGGGTCCTTTTTATGGCAGCCACAGTGGGCGGATCAGAGCAGCTTACGTTGCGGGTAGTATATATACAGTCAGGCTTAAATATACCTCGTATATATGGCCTCCCTTGGCCTTTGCTGTCATATGCAATCTGATTTATGTGCCATATGGATGGACATTGGTAGTAGATCCCAGCCCTCCTGAAACACATGGGCATTAGAGCGTCAGCCCTGTGTATACATGGGTTGCTTCTATAGGGCGCTGTGGTGGTTGGCGATTGGTGGTTGTAATTTCCGCTGTACCCATAAACTGTGGGTGAACTGCAGTAAAATTCAAATCCAGCATACAGGTTCCCAAAAGAAAACCAAGTCCTCTCTGGGGACACTATATTGTGGGCCCCTGCTGTAACCTTCTCCAATGTGTCATGTATGGGAGACACAGTCTCATGTCCCGTATCACTCCTCCAGTGTCCTTAGTATGAGCACCACTAGCAGCAAAGATAATACGTGCGGCACGCTGGAGGAATACAGCTAAGTGCTTCTCCATGCACCTCCACGGTGGACAGGCGACACCTGATGCGCTGACCGCTGGTGTAGGTATATGGGAAGGGTCGGGGGTGCTTCCCTCATCCCCAGTGGGCCCTCCAGTGGCCCTGGTCGGGGCCTAATGTAATTACACGGGGGGCCAGACGTAATTGCGGCCGCCAGGAGGCTGTAGTGTCGGCAGGGGAGACGGAGAGGGACCTGACAAAGACGTATCCACCTGTCAGCCCCCGTGATGTATGCTTCACCCTGAGCTGCTCCTGCTCCTCCTGCTCCTCCTCCAGTACCCCTTTGTGCTTATACTGCTGTATTTCCCTTTCTTACCACTGCCCCAGAAGCCCCAGAAGCAGCCGTCTAGACATCACCTGAGAGTGTTGCCCTTTTAACTACCGCCCCCGTCTGGGCTTTTACTTCTTATTGCTCCTTTGTTTCTAATGTTCAGTCAAACAATTCGCCACTGGCTTTCAGGGACCTCCTCACACAAACTCACCTGGCGCAAACTAATTGTTTTTGTTGGCAAAGAATGAGTTGCTCTTTAAAGCTCATGAGTGCTCGCGCATATGCCTTCTCCTTGTCCAGCTGTGGGTAATTACTATTTATGAGTCACTTTCCAGGCTCTGTGCAAGTAACCACTTGCTGAAATCCCCTCTCTACCTCCTTACCAAGAAAGGCACACCACGTGCCTTTCCATTTGTTAATTCCAATAGATGCTAAACTTATCCCCAGCTAAGGACAAGAACACTATATTAAGGCAGCTTCCTTTTGAGTGAGTTGAGTTGCTCGCTGAGTTGATGAGTTGCTCGCTCGTTTGTCGGGTAACCTACGTGTTGGTGGCTGTAGGTCGGGCATCAGGTGCAGTGCTGGCAACCTCCCACCCACCTCGTCAGGCCGCCACCCCCGGCCGTCCTGCTCCTCCTTCTGACTTTCTGTATGATTGAGAGCAAGCCTGAGCAACTCGGATCGACTCCCTCCTGTAGTACCGTGTGCGCCGCCGGACCCCCTACATAAGGTAGTGGGGGTGTGCTGGGTACGGATCTGTCAGTGCCAGTTTGCGGCTCTATCGGTAATACCCTCGTGGTGTCTCTGGTGCTCTCCGCGGTGCAGGGAGGCTAAACCCTGTCTGTAGGATCTGCTCGGGATCTGCTCCTGCTGGTACGGCCAGACGGTGAGTGACTCCTGCAGCTACAGTGCGCGACCTGCTGACCTCGTCACGTTGCCTCCTCGCCCTGGAGGAGCTGCTCCCTGGACAGCAAGCAGCTCCTGCTCCTACCTGCCGCAGTAGTGGGGCTTCAGAGAGAGGAGTAGTAGCCCCAGTGCTATAAAAGCCAGAGCACAACTTGGCCTCCTTTGAGGGGCATCCACGCTAACCACCGCCCCAACGGGAGCTGCTCCCCTTCCCCTACTCACTCACTTACTCAGCCTCCGTCCATGAGCGGCTCACTGATGGTTAACGCCCTGCAAAAGAGCTGGTGGGCGGCAGTAATGGCGGGTCTGTAAAAGTAACCGTCACGAGCAGCTCAGGGGAACACTTCCGGTTGGCTAGCTGGGTAAAGCCCCTTTGATGTCACCCCCTGGAGAAGACGGCGACGTCAAGTCGCTTCTGACGTCAGTCACGGTGCCCGTCCCCCTGCGACGTCGCCGTGCCTTAGTTCTTGGAGTGATGTCCTCCAGTGTGATATATAGGTGCTAGAACGGGGGAGGGGGTTAGTTCCTCCAGGCTCTCACCATCTTGGGAAGCCTTATATCAGTCTTCAGAGAAGACGCCACAGAGAAAAGAGAGGGACTTTTCCCTTGGCGTACCTTTGCTGCGCCCCCACAATGCCGTCACTCTTTCCCCCCTCGGGCCACTCTACGATAAACCAGTGGCATCGGGTGCTGGGAATACTTAATAGAGTGTGTCATTGCATGTCAGATTCTGTAGAACATCCTACCATTCATGTTAACTTCCACCCACAGGCATCATACATGTGGGGCACGCTTCCATATGCCTCCTAAGGCAGTGAGATAAAAACACCAAATTCTTCCTCCTGGTCCCCTTTTACTCCTGCTGTCAGTCTTCCTCCAGGGCACGTGTCAGGTGTCAGTGTCACCTCCTCCAGGCCATGCCTCCTGCTCCCCTGTAGACTGTACAGCTCCACGTACAACCCTCCATGTTTGGGTATTTGTGAGAAGGAGCGCTGACGGTAAACAAACTACTTCAGTTCATCATCACGATTCCCACCGCGAGTGCATTCCTTTAAATACTGACTCCTAGGAAATGCTGGCCGAGCCCCCAGTGAGCTCTACAAAGGTGTTGTGTTTGCAGAGACTTTTTCCCTCACGCCAGGATCGATTTTTCTTTTCAAATCTGGGAAGAAAGGGGTCCACATCCTCCTCTGTCCTGAGCAATAATCTAGGTCGGCGATGCGATCCCCCAATATTAGCTGTGTTTGTAAACTGCGGTCCTTATAATACAGGTGGAGCCCCGTTGAAGTAAAAACGACCTGGGTGTATGTTAGTGTTGTAGTGTCGGAGGCAGGTGTGGAGGGGAGTTGAGTTATGTTAAGGCGGGCGAGGGGGTGCTAGTGCGGGGCATGCTGGAGGAGGGATGTAGGGGTAGAGGTCTAGGTATGTGTGAGCACTGCCACCGCCACCATCACCACCACCGCTCGCCGCCTCATCGGCGTCCCGTGATCGTAATTTCCTCCTGTAGGTGGAGCCAACCGCTGAGCCCCATCCCTCCCACCCACTCTCTACCCACCTCCTTGTATACCTTATCGAGACCACCCTGGAGGAGAGTAATAAGGATCGATACGCGCCCACTTTGGCTGCTGCTATACGTCATCGAATGTCAAGGCATTAGCTATCAGTAGCAGGCCTTGTGATAGCACCCTCTTGATATCTCATTCCACCCTGGAGGAAGGTGCTGGAGATAAGAGGATTATTGGGTTATAGGTAGGTAATGTCAATAAGCTAATCTTACTCCGGACCTAGATTGAGATACTACTGAGGTCCGTCCTTGGATAGGTCACCTGGCAGACTCCTAGCCCCAACTGTATACCTTCAGTGGTTCCTGCCTCCGCCCTGGAGTAAGTTAAGACAGGGGCTCATTGCCTTGCTCCTTGGTATGTATACAACCAGGATCCGATTGTGGGCGGGGCAGCCCCTCCTCCTCCTGTGTACTAAGGGAGGGGATCATGGTAGGGATCAAGAACTCTGTGTATACAGAGGAGGGGAGAGATAGGTGCTAGGACAATATGTATTTACACGTGTCTGCATCCACATCACAGACCGCACCTGGCAACTGATGAAGTATTCCTCCAGGGTATCCTGTCCCTCGTGTATGTACCTAAATATTAACCATGGAGCTATGGAGAATCCTCCTGTGTATGTGTGATGTCGGGGGCGGGTGTGTACACATAGGCATACGGCACACTAGGTGAATATCCCCCCAATGCCTTTAAGCCACATCCACTACTAGAGCAGGGGTAGAGAGTCCCTCCTCCTCCAGAGCCTAGAACTCCATTCCTCCCAGCCTTGCCTGTGCTCTGGGTCCAAATCCGATGCCTCCAGTGATCACCAGGGCTGAGTCAATCCCGCTGTGGGCCAGTGTACACATTGGGGTCACGGTCTGAGTACTATGGGGCGCAGCACTGTATGTATAGGACTAGTGGCAGTAGTAGAAGTAGTCGTTGGCGTCGCAGCAGCAAGAGGAGTAGGCTTTAAGTTGGGGTCTGCATATTAAATAGCAGTCCTGAGATATGGCATAGTGTAGCCGTCGGTAGTGGTGGAGGTGGTAGGAGTGGATATAGCAGGGCCTAGGTGGGCTAATCTCACATGAACCGTACAGATCCAAAGGCTGGGATCCAACCTGCTCACATAAATCACATTGAGCTGCTCAGCGTGGGGCTGGGTACTCTGTCACTACTCCCTCCAGCCTTGGAGTAGCTCCTGCCGCTATCGCTTCACTCTCTCTCTCGGCAGCTCACCCCTCTCCGCGCCCACATGGGACAGGACTCGGCCACAATCGTCCCACCTCCGACCCCGTAGCTGTGCTGGAGGCTTGGAAGTAGTGGCCCTAGTAGTAGTAGTATATCTGTAGCGTCAGCAGTACGGGGTACAGCGCTCGGCGCGGCAGTTGCGCTGCAGCAGAGTGGTGGGGAGGATGTATGGATGGTGCCAGCCCGGCACTACAACAGCTCATGCACCCACAGCATCCAGAAGGAGGAGGAGGAGGAGGAGGCAACGGGGCAACAACACTGACACAGTACACTCAGTACTGACTGACTGACTAACCGCCTCCCTCCTCCTGTCCTCTCTTTTGTCCTCCCTTGGCCCTAAATGTAAAGCAGGAGGCTGAGGACACAGCTAGGGAAGTGCCCAGTGCCCCTGTAGCTAGTTGGAAAGACGTATTGCCATTGACCATAACACTATTCTAGACATATCCTTCTGCCTGGTAGCCTATCAGGACATCCTAATTATTAAAGCATTAAGACATAGGAGTGGGAACTAATAAGCAGTAGATGAGCTGGAGATGCCTTGGCAGTTGTGGGAGGTCCCCCTGGACACTTTCCGCCAGTGGACGGTGGCCAGGTCGGACAGGGTTTGCCTGTTAGGTGAGCTGCTCAGTTCTCTCCGGGAGGAGTAGCTTACACTATCCCTGGTCAGATTTCTGCTTTCCTCTCCCTCCCTCCCTCCTCCCGCCGTCACGCTCTGCGCTGCTCAGGCTGAGCGACTGTCGGTACCCCGTGAGCTGCTCCCCTCCTCTGGGACGGCAAGCAGGTGGGACGTGTAAGCTCGCGCGCGCGTGTGTGAGTGTTTGTGTGTCAGTGGGTGGGTGGGTAAGGCCGGCCCGGTGAGGTCACCCTTCCAGCCTCCCCCGCCGTGAAGCCAGTCTTGAAGCCACCAGTCCAAGAGCCCACAGCGCCAAACGCGGAAGGGAGACAGCTGGGAAGCCGCTGTGAATTGCCTCGCTGATGTGTTATTGTCCAAGAATGGAGCCAACTCTCATACAAATACTATAGTGCATCCAACGCTAAGGGTGTGGGAATCTATACACTTTGTATAAAGTCCACCAGTCCACCAGAAAAAGGAATTAGCTGTCATTTATATCAAAGCAAGGTTACACATTTAACTAACATAGTTCATTTGGTGATTGGTGATGATAATTTTGTCTACTTTAATATTAAATAGTGAAGCCAAAAAAAGAAAATCATTATAAACTGTAAACCAACAGTGGATTCTACTACCCATTTACACTAATACCATATAATATACTGTAAAACTACAGTAGATTCTACTGCTCGGATACATTAAGTGCTAGGACAGTACCTATTACTCGATGGTGAAGAATACAATGAGTCATGTCATGAATCATACATTTATAGATATCTCTTTGACGCTGATCAGTGAAGTGCTATTTCCAGACCGTCTATTCTAGGAAGGGTCTATACTGCTCACTGTGAGCTGTACATTAACTCCGTCGGGGAATTACATCAGGGAGTTATCTCCGTCCATGCGTGATGTCTGGAGGTTACATCTAGTATACTCTCACACTAATGTAGATGATGGCTGAGGCCATGATGGGTGTGATACTGCTACTAGTATAGCTATAGCAAGTACCACATAGATATGGTGCATTATATCTAGAGTCCCATGACACTTTGACAGTGCAATATGTATGCATCATTCTTCACGGGTTGAACCTTGGGTTTAAGTATTACATGAGGCTGGACATCAATTCGCATGCTTCAACGAGTAGGGAATGACGCAAATCTATCATGTTGATTGGCATTTTGAATTTGTTAAATGTCAAAAACATGGAGAAGGTCAACAAATATGTGAGCCTTGGCGTATAGCTAAAACATATTTTATATGGGACATGGCATACGGACATCCCAATGATTTAACATAGAGATGTCTGTATCCGGCATGTATTAGTATCACAGGCCCATTTAACTCAATCTACCCTACACAGTAATGAATTATGATAGATAATCTGTGGCTCCTCCTGCACAATCTATACTACAGCCTCCCCATTACTTCCACCCTTCTAGGACTTCTGATATATGTCTTTATAGGCTTAGGTATATAGCTCTGGCCGAGGAGGGAAGCAGCGGACCCACCGCCCCACGCACACACTAGATCTATAGCCTATGTATAGGGTAGATTCACCATGAGTCGGACACATACCATGAGAAGGAAACTGACATTTCTAGTTATCCATGTACAGTATAAGCCTTGGCATGATTCTTTGTTAGAAAAAGATACACTTAACCTCTACTCACAAAAAAAATCAGTCTAGAATGCTTGAATAAACACAATTTCAAGTGTCGATCCGTCTCAAGGTACGTGTCCGACTTAAGGTGAATCTACCCGATACCCCCAGCACGGTGTAATTGTTATTTGCGCTGGTGCACCACTCTTGGGCCGCGTGTAAACAGGCAGTGGTTAAATGTCAGGGCCGCACTGTTATACAGCTCTGCAGAAAGGAGAAGTTTACAGGGCAGGATGTCACACTATCTATACACTGGACTGAGACTGAGGGGGCGTGGCTGTGGGCGGGGCTTCTGTGTGCACTTGATGGATGGGCGTCAGTTGCCTCGCCCCGGTCTCTGCCTCTCTGGAGGCGGCGGCACAGTCGGCTTGGTTTGCTTGGTTGGCTGGTTTTGGCTTCCTTGGTGCCTCCTCCATTGGAGCGTGTCGGGTCTGGGTAGCAGGGTTTTCACGTGGAGGCCTAGGCCCCAGCCAAGTGAGCACGTCGGCAGTGCACGCATACACGCATCTCTCTCCTGGGTGCCATCCCTCAGAAAAAGTCTTCCCGTATGAGCTGCCATCTCAGCCAAATTCAATATCGATGTTTTTTTTTGTTATTGATGGGATGTTATTCTGGCGCAATATTGGATAGTAATACCTCGCTATACATTATGAAATTGGGCGTATGTCATTTTGGGATTGGATTTGAAATAAAGACCTCACGAATCAACAGTAATATGATAGCCATGTATAAGATGTTTTACCCTATTTCATAATTATCGTCATGATGATCGCAATGACCCCTTTAACCGAACACCCAACAGATGGGTGTACTATTTGTTGATGATGTGTGAACGTCGTTCTATTGTACTAGTATATCTCCCATGGAACTCGTTAAGAAGGTGTGTGCCCAAATCATCATGAAGTTCTAGGTATCCATCGCTCCGTTCTCCTCTACCCTGTGCGAGGTATGCTTGTCTGACAACTGGTACAAACGACTAGGAACCGAATGTGGAACATGATAGCCAAACTCCTCCGCAGCAATTTTATTAAGTGATACTGCATCCTTTTTACGCGATCGTGTGATGATCTTATGTTGCAGTGCGGTTTTTACCATGTGTGTTCTAGTTTAAAGCCAGCATAATTGTGTCAGTGGAGTTAAGCTGTTACTACACATAATGGGACACTTCCTGTTCATGTCACGATCTTGTACAGAACACACAGAGCACAGTCTTCCCCACATTTGAGCAGACCTTAACCAACCTTTCAAGGCATGATACTCAAAGAGCGCCATGCCGTTTTTGTCGTCATGATCCATTCTTGCAGCCCTGGCAAGTCTACTCACCAGGGCTGCGTCATGCCGACCCTTTTGGGGTGGAGCAACCCCGTAGGGTCGGCATGATGATTGCATGTGGTCCTTGTCTTCTTGTGAGCAACTCACAAGGTTGCATTCATGCATCATGAAAGCAAAGGGCACAGCACATTGAAGCACTATGCGCCCCTTAAAGGGGTAAGCATGCAGACCCAATTTGCTAGGCAGATTCCCCATAACCCCAGGTGGTCACACTGCATGCAGATAGCCACGCGCAGTGTTGCAGCACCTTCTTGCACTCATCCCCTCTGCCTCCAGGGCAGGAGACCATGTCCTGGGGCGGCTGGATGGCTCCCTGGAGGTGTGGCACGGTAGATGGCCCTAATTCCTTGGCCAGTCTGGCTAGAGACGCCTCTGCCGACCCAAGACCAAGGTCCCGTGTAGACGGGGTACGCTCTGCAGAGCTAATGGTCTGAAGTCAGTGCCCAGGGTCAGCTATGTGCCCGTCCGAGAACATGGGGGTGTAGCACAGGGGATGGGGAGGAGGGGTGCACTGCCTCCAATAGTCTCATCCACTTCTTCTAAACACTCTTCCTCTAGGTCCTAAAACTGGCAATGTCCAACCAACTCACTTAAGTTTCTCCTTCTTCTCTTCCCCTCCTCATTGCCTTCCTTCCTAACCTCTTCCTTCCTTTCTCAGCGGTTTCTTCCCTGCTAACATTCATTTTAAATTACCCTCCATATCGTGACGTACCCCTTTAGTATTGTCAGGCACGTTTGAAACTATAATAGGGACTGCCAGAGAGGACGGGTCTAAGTATTGGAAGGGAAAGATATTGAGTACTCAATATAATCTAGACGACAGGAGACTGAGGGAAAGTCGCTGGGGTGTATAATACTGATAAACTGGGCATATACACTGTACATAGGTACATATATATACACACACACACATATATATATTATATATATATATATATATATATATATATATATATATATATATATATATATATGTATATATATATATATATATATATATATATATATATATATATATATATACATACACTGGAAATGGAAATTTTCTGGACCCCCACCCATATATATATATATATATATATATATATATATATATATATATATATATATATATATTTATATACATATTTATATACATATATATATATATGTGGACAGTCGAGGGAAAAGGGTCCTCCAAGGTAAAAACTCAATAATAAAATTGATGTCATCAGCTTTCCAGTGATATCTTTTATAAGCAGGTACCACTTCTAGTTTTTGAGTACTGGCTCTCTGAATATGGGTGGTCACTGGCTAATCTTAAATGCAAATAAGCTCTATCTTCCTTTGTTTTAGAGATATTCCTATCTAATTAGCATAATTATGCTAATTACCAAATATCCAAACTTTTTCAAACAATTGGTCACAACTTTTGATCTAAAAATGGTATTTACATTCTGTTTTCAGCATAGAAATTGTTTTGGGGCCTTCTTTCATTCAATTTTTTAAAATTTTCGATTTAGAATGAAAATCATGTTTCCATGGCAACCAATGTGTGCAAAAACACCAATTAGGCCCAAAAACGTTCTTTTCCATTTCAAATATGGAATGTTTTCACCAAAAATGGAATCTTCTAACGTGGCCTATCATATTCTACATAAAAAAGTAGTATAGACAGGTTTTTGCTATATCTTGGTCCTTTTTGGCTATATGGAGCCCCCTGGTGGCCAAAGTTGGTACTAAAAACCCCCCGCGGAGGTCCCTTTTCCCTTGTTGATCCACATATATATATATATATATATATATATATATATATTTATATACATATATATATATATATATATGCATTTTCCTAGAACCCTCCCACCACCCAGCCACGCATTGACTAGCTCTATCCGACATGAGCTGCTCATTGAGTGTGAAATCCCTCCTACTCACTCCTCTCTAATCACCACTGCCACCCATAGATAGAAGAAAATGGCCCCGTCTCAGCTGCTCAGGCATTATAATTATATATATATATTTATAAATATATATATATATATATATATATAGAGAGAGAGAGAGAGAGAGAGAGAGAGAGAGAGAGAGAGAGAGAGAGAGAGAGCGAGAGAGAGAGAGAGAGAGAGAGAGAGAGATGATATAAGTGTGTAATATATATACTATGTTTTCCTGTTTATCAGCTCAGAATGTCTAGTCTGTGGGAGTGAGCTGCTCTCTCTATAATATGACTGACGTCACTGCCCAGACTCAATGATGTACTCCACTTCCGACAAGTCTGCCCTGCCACATGACCTCTACTATACATCCCGCCGTTATTTCAAATTAGCCACGATTGGCTAAATATAGCATAGAGATGTCATCTATGGGAGGAAGCCGTGGTCAGCGAGGGTTGACTATGATAGGGATGGGGGAGCTGTGGGTGGGCTTCACGTGCGGTATAGGGAGTGCTTTAGGTTCTAGCATAGGCTGAGTTTCTTAGAATATTATCAAGATCAACCTGGCCACGTTATTGTGTTGATGTACTTGTGTCTTGTGGTATTGCCTTATACACAAGAAGAATAAAATAACCCTGAATAGGTGAGGCAATGATTCATAGCTATAAATGTTCTGGCTGCAGCTGTTTTGTAGATGTTATAAGTTGGGTAAAGCCTCAGTAAAAGCACTACTTCTATATACTACTCAGGGTAACTAACTGCCTGTCACAGCTTCTCAGAAGAACCAAGGTATCATGAATATTTCTAGGGGGAGATCCTTTAGAATAAAGGAACAACAGAGGAGATGAATGAGGTGGATATATAAGTGCTATATAGCATTTTGCCTAAGCACAGTTTGGTCGGTATCTGAACAACAGCAACCTCTTTAGGCAATCCACGTAGAAGCATCTTAAAAGGAGATAGTCGGTGGGAGCTAGTTGGGGTGGGAAGCAGGGACCTTAACAATTCCTCGAATGAGGGGCAGAAACATGGGGCACATAAGGCTTTTCAGGAGAAGCGTCCACCTCTACATGACAAGACTTTCCTAATTCCCTGGGCAGTCTGGAAGTCAGGCCCCGCCTCTACAAACAGTATTGGGAGGGAAGGTGCACAGGAAATGTAGGAGGCAAGCAAAGGGGTGATGACAGTTAGAGTAATTGTGGAAGCCGATACGCCTTTTTGTTGTAGACTTGTCCAGAAATAACAGTTTAAACCTGAGTAACCCAGGGACATAACAACACTGTGACAGGTTGCCTGCGGGAAATTATCTGAGAAGATCTGATCAATTTCATCTTACAATTGTACAATGTTATTGTCAGATTAAAAGTGGAGGAAGAGATGCAAGTTGGAATGGGGAAAGTTGGATACAGATTTAATACAAAAACTGCATTAATATGAATGTAATTAGCATGTTGCCAAAATGAGTAAACATTTATATAAAGATGAAGACAAGAATAACAATGGCAACTGTGCAATATTTGAGAAATGGAGTAAAACTGTTATTGTATGTTGCATGATGAATTTATAGGTACTGGATTTTCTTTATTCCATGCCTCCCTTAGAAAATGGTGTAGCAATATTCCATGGCCTGTGGCATCACTATATTAAAGCTAATTTGATAAATTCTATCTTGAACCCAATCTCGGTGCAAAGTGGGCAACCCATGCAGAAACCAATTTGCGCCCAACTTGGGCTAGCCCATGTGGGCCCACACCATAGCCCAGTGCTGTCCGGCCAAAAATCAATCAGATGTAAATATGAAATCTGTAAAGGAGGATAAATTCGCATAAATGTTCGATTGGCAAAGAGACACTACTTTCACATGTAATAAATACAAAGGCCCATTCAAAACAGTCTTTGTACATTGTTCCTCACTCGTTAGACCCTTGGTTCATCAACGCAGCTCCAACTTGTGAAGGACAATATGTATACAGACTCCACTGCTGTTTGTCTATCTTCTGCATTTGATTGTCTGCTTGGTGAAAGGTACTATAGATAACATGAAAGAAGTAGATCTAATTAATCATACATGAAAGAATGCTATCACTATATTTCTAAAGGTTTCTTATTCTAATTAGTTCTGGTGCAGAAGGAGTACCAGACATTCCATCTGAAACTGTGAAGTCCCTGAATACCTTCTATACCATTTTCAACTCTGCTGATAAGTACTTACAAACACCCGCTCCTAGCGGACAGACAAGAATTAGGAGGACACAAGGAGGACCATTTAGATTAAAGGCGTTTATAAGACATCTAGACACTACATCATCGGAAGTGCTTCCTTGTAGTCTATTTTAAAATTATGAGGTGGTTGGGAAGGGAGGCTACATACTTTTACTTTTGTTGACTTTCCTCTTTAAGATAGTCATGTGTCCTAATGCACTAATGTACTAAATGATGCAACTAGTCCCTCATGCATCAGAAGTATAATTAGATGCTTTGATGAAAATCCTAGTTCAATAATGAGATGGTATCATTGTAATGTTTAAACACTGAGGGTGTATCTTTATGCCCTAGTGTAGCGTCATCTATGTGTGGTGGAATAAATGTTTACAGCATATAGCGGTGTTTCACTAAATTGATCCAAGTTGAAAGTCTATGACTGAGTGCAATCTATTACTGGGAGCAATCTATGAGCAGGTGCAATCTATGACCGGTTTGAAAGAAGCCATCTATTTAAGACAGATGTAGATAGAAATGGGCATAAAAAGCTAATGTATGTAATGGACTTTATATTACTAATTTCATTTCAAAATAAATAAAGATCAATTTGGTGAGACGCAGCCATATATTGATGTTCGTGATCTTCTTCACAATTATCTACTCAGCAGTTGATACTGCAGCTGGCTTCGCCTTTTTGACCCTCATCTATAGACAGTGAACTATTCTCTTCTTGTCTTGCAGTTCCCAAACTAAAACCCTTCACAGGCTGTATGCTATACTCCCAAGCATTTGCTTGACTACATCACTTGTGCATGGTTGCCAATCCTGTCTTAACCATCTGGACCCAGAGCTGAGCTTCCTTACGGTCTCTCTCTTCCCTCCCCCACTCTGTCTACCAGCCACAACACAGACTCTAGTGGGTCATAGCAACATCTTCCATGGGTCATCTTCCACACACAGTAAGGAGAGGACAGGGAAAGGTGGTTGATCCTATGTTGCTACTGAAAGCCTGTCCATCCTTTTCAAACCTGAGAGGTTCCCTGGAGGCCTTACTATGGGAGATCATATGGTATCCTCCTGGGTTCTCAAGCAGGACGTCACTGGTTGTAGATGTGAATAAGAACAGGTTCATAAAAAGAGGAATCATTTGCCTCACATGAATTCTGTTCATGCTAATGTAGGGGCACGAATAATACGTGTACATATAAGGTCCGTGGAGTCAGAGCGGTAAGTGCCTCCAACGGACACTAGGTGGCAACACCTGAGCCATGTCCTTTCGGTTATCCGGTAGCGGAGCCAGGCAGGGCACTCCAGACGGCGCTACGGAGGAGTGCCACGTCGACACTGCTTGGTCCGCGCTCAGGGTATATAAGAGGCCGAGGTTGGCTACCTCACCAGTTAGTCCTAGGACGAGCTCTGACCCGCACCTTTCGTACCTTCGCTTTGACAGGGGCACCTACACCCCTCCCACGTTATGGACTCTGCACCAGCCATGCTGGCACAGAGCTTAACTGTCCGGTATCGCTAATGCTTCGAACTATCGATAGAATCCTGTGTGTCTTCGAATGGTTGAAAGACCAAGTGAACCGAGTGAGAAACCTTCATGTACTTTTGAGGCTGTGATCGAATAAAGACCTGTTGCATTCAAACCGAATTTGGAACCTGTGTTCGTGTTGTACGCATATGAAACCCCTACATTGGTGCCGTGACCAGTTCGGGTGAAACACAGAATAGCACAGTCAGTGGGTTAACATGGCTGAACAGGCAAAGGGTGGAGCGTCCCTTCATCCTATTTCGAGTCCAGATCCGGAGGTGGTAGCAGCCCTTGAGAAACATTATGGGCCAAACCGTTCGAGTTCTACACCAGAACCAAGGAGAGGCAATCCTGATTCTATTCGAAAAGATCTGGGGTCAAACCTAGATGATTCTTTGTTTGAAACTGGTGGTTCGAAGAGACACATTGCTCCTATGCCAACACAAGGCATGAGCATACTGCATGCTGAACGACACCAGCGACAGGAAGTGACACGTCGTCATTTCGAAGAGGAGAAGAATCGGTTCGAAGGAGCAAGGATCGCAGAGATGGACAGGATGAATGAAGAGTTTGAAGCTTTGAGTCATCGGTTGGTACAGCTTCGGAACAGGAATGAAGATCTAGAAGGGGCAACGATGGAGAAACAGAACCGCTTAGACACAACGAAGGCAGAACTGGAACATATGGAAAACCAGTTCGCTCATCAACAGAATGTCTTGCGGCGACGTACTGAATCTCTAGAACAACGTCAGGATAAGACCATACATGATTCGGACGAGCTCCATGATACGATCCGAGAAGCTACCAAGGCGATGATGGACGAAAAGGATCGTCTGATCAGGGAGGTGGAAGATTTACAGAAGAAACGAGATGAAGAGGCAACTCGAGGTAGCCGTTCAGGGTTCGATCATGTCAGTGGTGGCATATACAACTCATCAACTGGTGGGGGTAGTGCCTCTACCTCAACCGGAGGGAGACCAAAACGAGTGACCATTGATACAGGGGATCCGGATGGAAGATCTTCGCGGCGTGACCAACGCCCAACGTCGTATGATGACGACCATTCGAACTCTCCCAGTCGTTCCAGCTCTCGAGAGAGACCGAGCCGTACGAGTTTGAATGAGAGATCTTCGAGATCTGATCAGAATGAACGTTCGAGTGGTCCCTCAAGGAGGCCAGGGAGATCTCCTACACATGCTGGTAGACGAGTATCTCGCCGCGAATCGATGTCCCCTGGGATGAAATTGATTTACGACACGAACCCCTGCATTGCTGAGATGGGAGTGGACTGTGTTAGCAGACAAGCTGATAATGCCGATATCGTCGACTGGAGCATCGAGCAGTCGTTTCTGTTGCACAGGGACAACCACAACGCTGCTAGACGCACTGCCAGCACTCCGAGTCCGTTCACAGGAAGACAGCCATGGCAGGACTGGTTCGCAGACTTCATGGACGATATGAGGTATAATCGATGGTCAGAAGAGGAATCGTTGGACGAACTTTTACGGGCATTGAGAAATGGCCCAGGCAAGCTAGCTGTTTCGAGATGGAGAACGATGCATGGTGCCGGATCGTTTACCCAATTGGTGGAATGCGCCAGTTACCTGATAGGTAATGTGGGTAATGAAGACCCGCTTCGATTGTTCCGGAAACGGACTCAAAAGCCAAACGAGTCGCACCGTGTGTTCGGTCTGGAATTGCAATCTCTCTTGCAAAGAGCTAGACCAAGATGGCAGTTAGATGACCCACAGTTCCTAGATGATTTGTTCTCGCAATTCATTGAGGGATTAAGGGATTCTGATGAACGGACCGCTGCATGTGATAGTTGGAAAGCTGGAACTTCTCTCACTGATTTGTTCATGGCCATAGAAGACTATGACAGGAAACGGCATCTTCTATCTTCGAGAGTACTTTCGAGAACTTCCAGTGTGGTGCAAGACCCACCAGCCTCTGATACAGAGGAAGGTGATTCTGGAAGGGAGGAGGAGATTGGCGCAGTTGCTCAAAAGAACAGCAGCAAATCTTATTCCAATTCGAATTCGAAGCGCTATCCGAAGGCCGACAGGAAAACACCACCTGTGACCTCAGGAGTTACCAGCGCACCTTCGACTACTTCCTCAACTCCCAGTTCTATGGAAGAACTTCTGTTAAGGTTGACTGACTTGATGTCTGGAAACCAGCAATCAACAGGGAGGAATTCGAAGCCGAGCGTGGACAAGACCACTAGGAAGTGTTACAGGTGTCAGGTCCTGGGACACTTTGCTGCAGAATGCCCAGCTGAAAAGCCGGTACCCAAGCCTGAAGAGAAGAAAACGGAAAACTAGACGGGGTTGCTCTGGATGGCAAGGTAGTAACCCCTAAGGAGAAAGAAAGCCAACATATCGCCAGCGGTGCAAGCGATGAAGTCCGAGGTGCAGTAGAGATTGGAAACTTAGAGGAGGGGCCTGATCAGTCCCTTCTAAGTATGTCCAATGAACCCAGAATAGTAGACGTCCGAGGAGGAAGTACTGGGGAAGCGGCGAATTGGATACAGGAGCTGGAAGTAGTCAGCAGTGCCCGATTGTCCCCGGATCACCCCTGTTTGAAGCACTTGAAACGACGGGGAGTAGATCTTGGTGTCACTAAGGATTTCGAACGTTTCACCGTCAACCCATCACCATTGGATGGGAAGAGGTGGTATTTGACTGTAGCAGTGAGGGGAAGGTCTGCAGAATTTCTAGTGGATACTGGAGCTAGTCACTCCATGATCTCGAAGAGGTTCTATGACCTTGTAGTCGATGAGCCAGATAACTTCACAACGAGGGTAACAGCTCATTCGGCCGACGGTAGCTGCATGCAGACGTTTGGTAAAGCATTTTTCGAAATCAATATAGGTGGGCAGGATTACCTCCTGTCCCCTACTATTGCTGATCTGAGTGATGATGGCATCATCGGATTAGATTTCGCTGCGTTGTACGGTGCAATGTTGGAACCTTGTAGGGGGATGTTAAAGATAGAACATCCATATAGGGTGGCCGTACAATGCGTGTTGAGAAAGGTATCTTCTGTAGCCTCGGTGGTACAGACGGTTAAGATACCCCCAGGACAGACATGTGATGTCCTGTTTTCGAGTGACAGTATCTTCCGAGACCAGATGGCGGTGGTTGAACCCGATGTGGTGAGACTTGCATCAATTGGACTCGAGAGTGCAGATACTTTCGTAGGCAGTGGCAGTAGGAATCTAATTCCTATTTCGAATCCTGGTGGTGAAGTCCGTTATCTGATGAAAGGTACTCCCGTGGGGCAGGTGATCGTTGCACAGGCAAGCACCAGTATACTCTCAGAAGATACCCAACCGAACCTTGAAGGGATGTCCGATTTACGTCCGGAACTCCAAAAGTTGGTGGACGATTCGAGCTTGGTGACGGGGGACCAGAAAGATCAGTTGAGACGGGTATTGGTGAAATATGATGCAGCCTTCGGGGAGCCCACTGGTTTGGGGCGAACTGACAAGGTGCTACATTCCATCACTACAGAGGACGCTGTACCTTTCAAAATCCCTTATAGACGCCTACCTTTGAAGAAGAAATTGATGGCCGAGAAGGAAATCGCTGATCAGCTGAGATTAGGGGTGATTGTTCCCAGCACTAGCCCCTGGTCCAGTCCTGTTCAAATGGTGACTAAGAAAGACGGCACAATTCGCTTCTGCATAGATTATCGAAAATTGAATGGTTGTACTAAGAAAAACTCCTATCCTCTCCCCCGTATAGACGAGACTATTGATTCCCTGGGCGGAAACCAATGGTTCTGTACGCTGGATTTGCAATCCGGATACTGGCAAGTTGGAATGAAGGAAGAGGATCAGGAAAAAACAGCATTTTCGAGCCATGTCGGTCTTTTCCAGTACAATGTGATGCCGTTCGGATTGTGTAACGCCCCTGCAACATTCGAAGCCATGATGGAATCTCTGTTGAGTGACCTGTTATGGAAGGAGTGTTTGGTGTACCTGGACGACGTAATTGTCTTCGGGAAGACCTTCGAATCGTGCCTGGCTACTTTAGTCAAAATTTTCGAGAGGTTGATAACCCATGGTTTGAAATTGAAACCAAGGAAGTGTCACCTGTTTAGGACTTCTATTAACTACCTCGGTCGGATAATATCCACTGAGGGGGTTAAGGCGGATCCTGAGAAACTAGATGTTGTATCGGAATGGGAAAAGCCAGAGGGACCTAAAGACATACGGTCCTTTCTGGGCTTCTGTAGCTACTACAGAGACTTCCTACCAGGGTATGCCAGAATAGCTCAGCCTATGCAGGCTCTAGCTCACTGGACTCCGGGTAGAAGGAAGGAGCCTTTTCCATGGGGTCCGGAACAAGATCTAGCATTCGAAGCCGTGAAGAACCTATTTCGAACCACCCCAGTTTTGAAATATCCAACAGCTGATGGACATTTCATACTGGACACAGACGCCAGTAATGACAGTATAGGTGCTGCTCTATCCCAGATGCAAGAGGGGATAGAAGTGCCACTGGCTTTCGCTAGTAATACCCTCAATAAGGCCCAGAGGAATTACTGTACCACTAAGCGCGAATTGTTGGCGGTAGTGGTGTATACGAAAAAGTTTAAGCACTTCCTTTGGGGAGGTGACTTTACTTTACGGACAGATCACTCGTCCTTAAGGTGGCTGTTGAACTTTAAGGAAGCAGAAGGAATGATCGGTCGATGGCTGACCCACTTGTCCGAGTTCGGGTTGGAAAATAGCCAAATCCAACACAGAGCAGGGAGCAAGCATATCAATGCTGACGCCCTTTCGAGAAGACCCATACGGAAATGTTCTAGAATGGATTGCGATGATTGTGGAGCCCATAATGCTGTAATAGCTGGAGTTCGAATGCCGTATGATGTAGGACATTCTAAAGCAATGGAATGGTCCACCGAAACCATCAGGCAATTCCAGAAGGGTGATGCTGTCATTTCGAGACTAATAGAACAGGTCTCCAGTGGTGCCCAACCACAAAGACCAACCATTTCGATTGAGAACCGGGAAATGAGACAGCTACTTGCTCAATGGTCTGAGCTAACTGTTGTTGACGGTATCTTATGTAGGTGGAAGATAACACCGTACAAGGCCAAAATTCGACAAATCGTGATACCCACAGCTATGCGAAGGGATATCATGTATTTCGTACATGGACATCAGACCAGTGGACATTTTGGAAAGAAGCGCTCCCTTGCGCGACTCTCCAGAAGGTATTACTGGCCTGGCATGAGTAAAGATCTGCTTAGGTGGATCTCTACTTGTCCAGATTGTTGTCTGAGCAAACCAGGTGAAGGCCTGGGGAAGTTGCCACTAACTCAAGAGCTCTGGGGAGTTAGATTTGCACGCATAGCGGTTGATATCATTAGTGGCCTAAAAACCACTCCTGATGGAAACACGTGCATGATGGTGATCTCCGACTACTATTCGAAGTATACTAGAGTGTTTCCTCTGAAAGATCACAGGGCTCATACATGTGCTCGTGCATTTGTAAAGGGTTGGGTGCTTCATCTAGGCGTGCCCTTGATGTTGCATAGTGATCAAGGCAGAGAATTCGAATCTGAGTTATGGGCAGCAATGTGCCATAGCCTTGCTATATGCAAAACAAGAACAAATCCGTACCGGCCTCAGTCTGATGGTCAAGTAGAAAGGTTCAACAGAACCTTGATACAAGTCCTGAAGCCTCTGGTCAACAGTCAGATGGATGATTGGGACGAGCAATGCGAGTTTGTGGTACATGCTTATAATAGTACGGTGCATGCTTCCACCGGTTGTTCCCCCAATTTGTTGGTATTCGGAGAGGATTTGATTATGCCTGCTGACTTGGTGTTTGGCGTAGCTGGGATAAACGCTGAAACACCCTGTCAGGTGATGTTCGTGGAGGCATTGAGGGATCAATTCAAGTCCGCATACGAGATGGTTCGATGTGAACTAAGCAAATCTGCTTCATGGCAAAAAGTGGGCTATGACGTAGGTTTGAAACTTAGGTCCTTTCGAGTGGGGGATGAAGTAGTTAGGCTACACGACCCCCTACAGCAGCTAAAGTTGTCACCCAACTGGATGGTCCCTTTACTGTGGTTCGGATTGTTTCTGAATCCACGGTGGTGATCAAATCCTTGTTGGGACGCCTGTATAAATCCAATGTAGCTCGCCTACGCCGGTGGCAGGGTGATGCTTCAGCGCATTTGAAGCCAAGGGAGCATTCGAAGTCAGATAACACTGAGTGGAGAGCGACCACCCCGGAACGACGTGGTCCTGGTAGACCTAGGAAACTAGTGATACCCTCAGATGAGAAAAAAACGTTGCCTCCTGGTATTGGTAAATTAAAGCGGGGCCGGGGTAGGCCTAAAAAAAATTTACCAATTCGAGCTTCTAGCAAGAAGGATAAAAAGTGCGGAAAAAAAGTCTCGGCAAATGAAGGTCTGAAGCGGAGGAGGGCTGTCCAATTGACTACTGGACATCCTGTCGAATCTTCCCGGACGACCAGGTCTAAAGAACCCAAGGTGGGGTTAAGACGCAGTCCACGGCATAATCCGGAGACTGCTGTGACCTAATTTGTATACACAACAAGAAGTTTCGATGCCATGATGGTAGTACAGACCTAATTGCTGTCGAGTGAGCAGAGCTAGGGTGAGAGTTGATCATGAACGTCCCCGAGGGTGGCAGACGGAACTATCCGGCGGGTATTCTTATGTTACCCGTAATGACATTTGCCTACACTCCTGAAGAATTCATGATTAGCGGTATCCCTGGTACTGTGGAACTGACTCCATAAGGATTACACTCCGGTGAGCTACCCGTTCGATTAGTGGCGGGAAACGCGAGCGTCTCCCGCCGGGTTATCCGTCGGAAAAGGGCTATCCGGTGAAGCGTGAACGCTGATTGGTTGACCTTCGCTCCCGCGGCGGGCGTGGCATCACGAGACAAGAAGGGCGGTCGCCATATTGGATCAGTGCCAAGAAGACGCACGGACGCTGCAGGGCAAAGGAGGAGGAAGAAGGGACTTGTAGTCGACCAAAAGTCTCCAAAACCACATCATAAGACGCGCCAACCTGGTTAGTTCCCACTCCTAGTGTCATTAGGACACGCGGAGCTTCGTACTCCGCAAATCTTCGATCATTAAACTTCGTTTTCGCTGAAAACATTCGACTGCAATGGAGGAGCAGTACACCCCCGGTGAGGGCCTCCAGTCCGACGAGATAGATCTGTTCGGGATGGACGATGGCCAATTCGACAACGCTCGTGAGTCAGATTCTGAATCCGCCTCTGAATCCACCGGGAGTGCGGTTACCGTTCGTGTAGCGGGGATCGGCTCCTATTCGACGGCTGATCGGGACAGCATGACCATGCCACCCCCGGCTACAGTCAACCTAGGGCCGTTGCCGTGGCGCAATGTCCCGAAACGTGTTGCTTCGAAAGACATAGACAATTCGACGTCAACCCGGCTGAACGCAGCAGGTGATGAGGAAGAGGACGAGATGCCAGAGTTGGAAGAGGTAAGCCAGAAATTGCCTATCCATGCAGTATCTGACGAAGAAATGGAGGACTTCGTACGAATATCACTGGCCCAGCAACAACTCATGGAGGTGCTGGAGTGTGACCCGCCGTTCGACACCTTGCTGAAGCTCCATCCCACCCTCATGGCGATGGTGCTAGACAAGCTGGAGGAACATGGATTCGACCACCATGAGGGTACTTGGCTAGAGAGTTACGAAGGAGCCATCCGGGGAGCATATCAAAATGAGATCTTTGGAAAAATCCTACTGCGATGTGGTACGAACTTTCGGCATCTCCAACAAGCCAAAGCTAGGGAGGAAGCAGTGCCCTCAAGTGATGGGAGCACGACCAGTACGAAGGGGAAGAAAAAGAAATTCTCCAAGACCAAAGGTAGTCGTAAAACTTCTAATGGCAGTACTCCTCCCAATACTCCGCCTAAGTCCGAGGTGTCCGAACCTGCCCCAGTCCAGTCCGAATGCTCTTCGAGTACTTCCCAGTCGGCTTCAACGTCATTCGAAGAACCAACTACGACCACCGGGACTACTGAGTCCCCATCCGAATCCCTTCCGAAAGCTCCGGGACCTTTACCAGTCCCATTCGAAGAAGATTCAGCTAGCGTGGAGTTGGCTCCGCGGGAGATCCATTCGGATACCTCAGGATCAGTTGAGCAAGAAGCCCGTTATGCTCAGGTGGTTAGAGAATCCGATGAACTCAGGGCAGCCAATGAACAGTTACGGCTAACTCTGGAGGCTATGCAAACTGCCCCCAGAACGCCAATGACTCGAGCCCAGTCCCGTAAGAACCCCAATCCGCAACAAAAAGGACGGTCTGTATCCGACGCTTCGGATCTGGAGGAGGTCCCCTTCGAACTTCCAAAGAGCCAGAAACGGAAGGCAAAGAAGAATGAGGCACGACAGCCATGTGTACCCCATCCTTCGCCTCCCCAAACTACTGCGATTAATATGTCCCCAATCGTGAGGTTGGTGGACGTAGTATCCAGTACGGCCTCTACACCTTCGACGCCTCCTAGGGCACCCACCCGGACGCATTCGACCCCTCCAGCAACTCCGACTAAAACTCCAGTGCAGGTCAAGGTACCTGCATCTCCGTCTACGTCCTCCGAGTCAGGGCAATCGAACACACCACCAGTGGTTTCGTCGCCCCCTCCAGCTCCAGCTGCAGGGGCAGGTGCCTCGGCAGACGTCCCAAGTTCTCGGGTGGAGGACATGATTTGGCGCAATGCCAGTGGGGGCTTCAAGAAATTTAGGCCCGAGTGCATGGAACACTGCAAACGATCGAGGGATATGTATTCGTGTCCCAAAGAACCGGACCATGAAGGATTGTCTGATGACGAAGAATGGATGAGATCCAATATGGGCTCACCCAGTTCCTGGTCATGGACAGAAAACTGGTTCGGTCGGCTGCTGGATCGAAAACAGTTCCCTGAGACTTACTACAACCATGAGGGCCGTCCCAAAATACGTTGGGCGATGGCCCGGTACAAAGAAGGGGTAAGGGAGGACTGCCCATTCGATTCCTGCCGTGTCTACTTCGCACACGAGAACCGCCCCATGCCTACTCGTCTTCGATTCATGCGACATCTCGTGGAGAAGCACATGCACCACCATGCGATGTATGTCTGCGCTGATATCGGCAAATCAAACAAAAAGTGTTCGGGAATGTGGACCCCTAGAAGAGGCCGAATGATCGAGCACCTGATACAATGTCATGGCCAAGCCATGATGTTGGCCAGAAAGAACGTTGGAGATCTCCATGCATCCCTGGTGGCAGGCCTGGACAAAGTCAAATTCGAAACCATTACGATTGAGACCTTCCAATTCGGAAAGGTCCAATTAACCCAGAATTCGAAACAGTCGGCTGTCTTCCAGCGTACTGATCGACGTGGTCGACTGGACCTGAACGACACCTTGTACCAGCAATTGTACGACTGGAGAGCGGCCAACCCCCTTCCAGGGAAACGAAGTGGGAACAGGAGTCCAGCGACTTCCGAACCTGACTGCAAAAAGGTCAAGTCGGAGGTTCCAGCTCCAAGAGCTCCAACTGCAGCACGAGGGCGCGCGACAACGATCGAGCACCGGTCTCCACTGAAGGACTTGCGTCCTAACTATGGTCCGGACTTCTCAGCCCCCAAGGGTCGCTCCCAGCTGCAAACCCTTCGTCCTCTGACCCCTGGTAACTTGGCCAGTAAGGCCGAGTACCCTTCAATGGACTTCCCTGGTCCGGAGGTACAAACTGAGAAGGATCCGTACAAGAATCTCCCTACGGGCATCTCTGTGATGGATGCCATCCGCCAACCGGACTCACGGGACGTGGAGATGGCGGATTCGGATCACTTTGTGCTGCCTGGGAAAAAGGACTTGGTGGTGACGACCACCAACCTCACTCCTCGGGCAGAAGACAAGGTGAAACCAAGGGCTGACAGTTCTACAAAGTCAGTGGGGCGTAAAACCCCTGCTACTAGTGCGGATTCGACATCCATAAAAGCTGAGCCTGTGGTGGACCCGGTTCCAGTGACCACTTCGAACCCAGTCACCACCACACCAACGACAACTGCTGGAGGAGGGAAGGCAGCAACTGTTGCAGCCACCCTACTCACCACCACTACTACTACTGCTACTGTGCCCTATAAGCCCAGTGTTCGTGAGGAACCAGCAGTGGATCCAAACCAGTGGTATGATCTGATGATCAGTGGTGAAAACATTCGGCCCCAGATACAGATTCCGAAGGACTACTTCGAGCCTCCAAAGGCTCCGGATGCGGTGGTACATAAAAAAAACTATACGAACGATGGTTGCAGGAACACCTGGCTGGCATGCAACGATATGCAGCCGGTGTGGCGAGAGCATCAACCGACTATGCCATCACCATGCAGGGCAAGGAGGTCGAGAGGCTGAGGAAGATCTTCGAGCAGCAACGTATTGACGAACAATCGGAGCCAGATAAGGTGATCGAACTCACCAAGCAGCTGGCACAATCGAAGAAAGAACTCTCAACAGCTCGTTGTCTGCAGAAAGCTGCAGAAGATACTCTTGACGATCAGGCCAAAACTCTGAAGGCCCTGAACGTTAAGTTCATTCGGGTATTCGGTATAGGACTCACCCAATGGAGTGGGTCACTCGAAGAACTCCAGAGCGTATTGAAGGACTTATAAGCTAACTTGAGTGTTCGGCTGTTCGATTGTGTGATTGATGACTTGTGCATATGATGCTTCGATGATACTGTAATAATTGTGTTGTTATTATAAAACATCCATGATTAAGGTCATGATTCGAAGGTAAACATAAGCCGGGTGGAAAATGCATAATTGTCAAGAAATGTCTTCGTTGTCTAAACAAAAAAACAAAAAAAACAAAGGGTGTTCATACTTTAAGTAGTATAACTGATACTACATACTATGATTCGAACCAAAACTGTACATAATGTTCGATACCTACCTTTATCTCCAAAAATTTTCTTTTTGGACATAACAACTGGTATTCGGATTTCGAAAGTATATCTATTGTTAAAGATATAAAGGTATATATCGGCTAATATTACTACATTCCTTGGTTATAAGAGTTAATGTCACAACTATGTTGGTTCCAAGTATTTTTACATAATTCCAATAGTTCACATAATTACCTCTCCTGGGACGGTTCGCCCACTTAAATATTTTCGAGCCATTACTTTTGTGTCATTCCGTCCTAAAAAGTCACATATTGTGCAATCTCAACTTACCTTAAAATGATTAATGTAGTAACCATTATTATATCTCAACGAAAACCATACAAAACTGTGATCACTATAGTTAGAAGTAGTATAGAACATATATTCGTATATATTCATATCTTTATTAAAGATGGATACTCACGTATCTATCCTGTCGTTATAGTGTTAGATCTATAAGATCCCTGTTTTGTACATAGAGATGTAAGTGTTGTTTGGTGTAACAGGTAAAATCTAAAATCTATATTTGTACTTTCTACATGTAAGTGTAAAAACGTATATCGTACCTTCAAATGTACCCCGGTATTGTCATCATGTACACTGATATTATTCTCCCATATTCGAGTATATTATATTATATCAGATGTATTTCGACCCTAGTTATAATCTGGTGGGGGTGATGTAGGGGCACGAATAATACGTGTACATATAAGGTCCGTGGAGTCAGAGCGGTAAGTGCCTCCAACGGACACTAGGTGGCAACACCTGAGCCATGTCCTTTCGGTTATCCGGTAGCGGAGCCAGGCAGGGCACTCCAGACGGCGCTACGGAGGAGTGCCACGTCGACACTGCTTGGTCCGCGCTCAGGGTATATAAGAGGCCGAGGTTGGCTACCTCACCAGTTAGTCCTAGGACGAGCTCTGACCCGCACCTTTCGTACCTTCGCTTTGACAGGGGCACCTACACCCCTCCCACGTTATGGACTCTGCACCAGCCATGCTGGCACAGAGCTTAACTGTCCGGTATCGCTAATGCTTCGAACTATCGATAGAATCCTGTGTGTCTTCGAATGGTTGAAAGACCAAGTGAACCGAGTGAGAAACCTTCGTGTTCTTTTGAGGCTGTGATCGAATAAAGACCTGTTGCATTCAAACCGAATTTGGAACCTGTGTTCGTGTTGTACGCATATGAAACCCCTACACTAATGTTCATTCTAATTATGTATCAAACATCATACACTTCATATAATATGAACACAACTAGTGCTTTTCTTGGAATAAAATTGCAAATAATTATGATATATTCTTGAAGGGGAAAGAAGGAGGTGATATAATGGCAAATGGTGGTTTAGAAGTAGTAGGACACAGATGGGAAGGAATATGACAATCATCTTTACATTGAAAGGACGCAGCATCAGTGGTGGCCATTTCTATATAGAAAGGCAGTCTAGCTTGGGGTTTGTGGAGTAAAGGTCTGAGGTAGGGGTCAAAATCATGTGATCACAGCAAAACCCTGAGATGAAAGGAGCAAAACTTGTCTGCCCATCATGTCCCCAGTCAAGACCCCCAGTCAGTTAGGTGGCATTTGATTTTAGTTTTCTTTTATATGAAATGTGAAATTCTGGCATGTCTCTGCTCAGTTGTCTGCGAAGGACAGCACTTCAAAGTCTTCTGCCCAATTCTTGATGGAACTGAGATTTGTCTCATAACTTTTGGATATAATATTATATCATAACCTTTGTTCGTTCCTGCCATAGATCTAGCCAAGTGGTAAGGCAATGGATATAACTGATAAAGAGTATTACAAGGAACCACTACAGATCAAATAAACCATGAGCATAAACAAATATACAAGGCTGATACATCCTATACATATATCACTAAATCACATCTCTATACCTATACTGAATTCACATATTATATGATCTATGGGTATGTTTAGCTGCCTTTCCTCAATACACTGTGCATGTTAATAACCACATTTCCAATAGCTCAATCAAGCAAAGGAAAGATTACCACAAAGTACTAAAATAGGATGATATTGATGTGACCCCCCCCCCTTCCTTAGGAAGGTTGTGGAGACTACAGCTTCTGATAGTGCTGGCAGCTGGAAGTCTGTCTAGACACTTGGGGATTTGATGGGACAGGGTAGGGTAGATTCACCACTTTCGGACGCTCGTTGGCAGTGCAAACGTGACCCTTTTTCTCTGGCCTACAACTATGTTAATATGCCACATAGAATAATTCTGAGGATATATATAGAGAGGGGAGTGTTAAAACATCATAGCCAGCCAATAATTTGCACCTTTTTCAAGGATTTTAGATTAAATATTCCTCATCAAAGTAAGGAAATTAATTGTTTCAATTTCACCTGATGTCGGACACTTTAGGTTTCTTCATTTTTATACAAGTAATATTAACTGATATGTTGAAGTAGTACAGTAGGCATGACCTTATTTATCCAAGGTGTGGATATTACTAAAGGTATTGAGCATATTTACATCTGAAATTAGGGATGTCATCGATATCCCCAGAATCGATACACCGACATTTATTCTATTTCGATTATCGCATCGACAAAAGCATCATATCGATACAGTATTTGTAGCACAGATAGCCTAGTAATTTACCTTTCTAAAACTGCAAGAATTGTGTAAATATTCCATCTAGAACTTGCTTTTTACTCAGTTTAAATATTGTATCCTTTGTAGGCCTAAAATATTGAGGGCAAACTACTTTAGATTATGCTCAAAGTTCTATCAAATGTTCATCTTATAGAGATTAGTATGAGGAAGGGAATAAATAGATGAGGATACACATTTTCCTATCAGATATTTGCTGTTCTTGTAAAATCGAAATAAATCGAAATAATCGAAAAATCGAGACTAAAATAGTGATAATCGAAATCGAAATAAATTGGATGTCAATGACATTCCTATCTGAAATATAGTTTTAACCACATTGAATCTGTCCCATACCGAAAAAACATACATTCTTCCTTTATATTGACATAAATTGATATATTTTGGTCAATGAAATTTGAGAATGTATTTCGAGTTATATACATTTAATAATATTTACTGGAACAGTTATAGTATTACCTATTCTGTATTTGTAGCAATGAGAAAGAGCCAGTGCATGGTGCTGTTCGGCTCATGGTGTAATCATGTCATATATTTAGAAGGTCTTAAAAAAAAGAATTTCCTTGCAATTATTTGTACTTTTATTATATTATAAACTTAAGAATACATATATCTGATTATTTAGGTCTGGATATATCACCAGAGTGTAGATATAATAGCATAATTTACCATGACAGCACCCTGTCCGACATAAGGTGCATGGTAATGATACACACTCTGCAACAGATCCTCACCCTGAAACAGGCCAACTTCAGGGCCTGATCAGACACAGATAGAATTTATTTTTATATATGCAATGTCATTGGCTGGTAAGAAGTACATTTGGATTTTACTGTGATACCCACACATAGGACATAGCATTTATGATATATTACGTTTTTTAATGGTAAAAGTGTCCGACTTAAGGTGTGTGTCCGTGTCTGGGTGAATCTACCCTATAGGATAAGGCAGAGAGGGTAGAGGTAGTGGAACTTTCTCTCATTAAAGACCGTCCATCCTGGAACAGTCCAGGTGTATAGGTAACGACAAACGGGTTGAATATGAGTGTAGTAGGTACGGTTATATGTTGCTTAGATTGATGCTTTAGGGAAGTCACAGTCATGTAGGATATTAGTCTGTGTTGTTGTAGGGCTAATGGCGTTAAAATCAATTTTATACACGAATAAATGTGTCCATGTCCGACCATATTGGCACCAGACAACCAAACGAGTTGACAGAAAAGAGAAGAAAGAGATCATTTTAAACTTTGCTAGGGAAGCCGTATATCCGATCAAGAATATATGGTGATTATGCTATCTGGTATATAGGTGGTATACCTGCTGGCAGCCGTTGGTCTATTTTGACACAAGAGGAACCAGGGTCGGATAGGAAATGGTAAATGGGAGCGAACATGGGTAGGAGGAGGGCAATCTTCCTCTCATTAAGGACTGGCCACCCTGGAGCACTCCAGATACCAGGTGGCAGCACCTGAGGTCAGTGTGATTAGATGCCTGTGCCTGTGCCTATTTTAACACTTCCCATCTGGCTAGTGCATTAATGCACGTTTCAGTCAAGTATTCACGGTGTAGTAATTGACCTGAAAGGGGCATTACTGGTATCAAATCATATTTGAGATCGTGAGGATGATACATGCAAGTAGTTGATACTTTGAAAATGTATATATAGGTACCACGGATAGTTTGAAGAAACCCTTCCCTGAACAAAATTGTTATACTGGTTAGGAAGCTGATAAAGAATGCTGAAGAATGATGGTAACTATGTTAAGATCCGTTCAGTAGTTAATTTTATATGAATTTTCCAAAAATAAAAGTTTCAGCCATTTAGCATCTTTCATTTTCAATAGCCAATGGGCCAATTTCAGAGTGATATTACACTTATTTTGATGACAATTCTCAGTTGAAAAAAGATATTTCCCGGTCAACTATATATGGACATTGCATAAATATCTTCAGAATATGTTCAGACATATTTGTATTGAAATATTGTACCCTCTAACACGGCAGATATGCCAATCCCTTACCACTGAAAATGGCCATTCTGCCATTTTGACCCCATACCTAGTTCAAGAAATACATACTTGAGGACTTTGGTATTACATGTAATGTATCTACATGTTACATAGAGCATGAATAATTTTTCTCAGATCATTTCCTATATATGTATCTTTTGATTCATATTCCTTTTAAAATGGCAAGATCACTAATATGTACGTTTATCACAAATGCTATACTGCAAATGGTGCCATAGATTTTTAACTAGCAGTCCAATCCTCTTGTAATTCGAAACACATGCTACCCATGACATGTCAACATCAATACCATAATAATTTTTTATGAAAATTAACTTTATTTTTTTTAAGCTTACCAGTATGCTATATAGGATTTGTATAGAAAAATAACTATGATTTAATTTTGCCACTGCACCATCCATAGGATTGCTTAGCTCTCTTCACATGATTGTAATAACTATTTTGAACTTCAGTGTGAGGGGCAGGACGAACATTTTTTTTCAATAATAATATGTTTTTTAACCCATTATTTTCTATTAAATGCTACAAAAGTAATAAATTTTAATAATTTTTGTTCGTCCCGGGGACCACAGTGAAGCCTGATGTGTATCCTAATCAATAGTGCTGGTATATTTCATATGCAATGTATGGTGCAATGGGAAATCCAGTTTATATGACAGAGAGTCAAATCAGCTGCAGGGAAACAGGTGACAAAATCTGTAATTTGACCCAAAGTGACCCCCAGTGAAGACCCATCTGCACATGCATAGCAAGTACAACCTACTTAATACTAATGATATTTCAAACTAGCAGATCCATATCTTTCTGTTGAGGGGTTTGAGATTTCTGTACATTAATTTTCCTGGCCTCTGGAGGCTTGTAAAGATTGACATTTTCGCTCTGAGGATCGGCGATTTCGCAGCTATGACTCGCTTATGCGCGGTACCTAGTATATTATCATGAGTTTTGATTGTTCAGTGCAATACTTACAATAGAAAAAATAGAACCAACTAAAATCTTTGAAAGGAGTTAGAGGTGGGCATACGACATTAGTTCTTATGTATGCCAGTGCTATAGAGCATGTAATACCCAACTGAATTCATAAATATAATACTATATTTATGTTCCTCCATATAGACAGGGGACTGAGGAAAAGTCACTGAACTGTGTAATACATGACCTCAATATATACACTATAATATGCACCTTCCTAGAACACCACCCCCCACACCCGCCCCCGCCCCAACATGCACCAATGCAGTGACTTAACCTATCCGACATGAGCTGCTCATTGAGTGTGAAATCCCTTCAACCCACTCCTCTCTAATCGCCACTGGCACCCACAGATAAAAGTATATTGCCCGATGTTTTATTTTGCTTCTATCTTTGAAGATTCACTTTGGAAGCTTTTTCTTTATAACAGAATAGTATGTACTATATAACTATATCCCAGTGGGCACAAAACATTGAATCAACATTGATAACTGGTTGCCAATGTTGATTCGATATTGATTCATTGTTGATTCAACGTTGAACTGAATTTTGTGCCCACTGGGATAGAATGACTAGTCTGGTGGAATGAGCTACTCTCTCAATACGACTGGCATAGGTGGGCAGACTCAATGATGTTCTCCGGCCACTAATGTCAAGTCTGCCCTACATGTGACCTCTACTAAACATCTGCCATTATTTCAAATCAACCACAATTGGCTAAATATAGCATGGATATGTTGTGTATAGGTGAAAACTGTGGTCAGCAATGTTTGACTATGATAAGGATGGGGGAGCTTCAGTTGCTCATTAGATATAGGGGACGCTATAGGTTATAACATAAACTGAGGTTCGTAGAACTTTCATCCAAGATCCACCAAGATTTTAGGTAGTAATCATGGTGCCATTGATTCTGTGTAGGCAATTTCCGTGGGAAGAGTCCAACAACTGGCAATGTTGTCTTACCCTCATACAAGAGGAAGCAGGACACATATTATAATATTTAACATCATATATACTACTTATAGTAACTATCTGGCTGTCATGGCATCTGAGAAGAGCCAAAGTATCATGTATATTCTAGGGGAAGGTCCTCTAGCATAAAGGAACAAGAGATGGGGTGGCTGAGCTGGATACACAAGTGCTACACAATGGAAGCTGTTGGTGAGGCATTTCATCACCTGTGCTGAGTTATGTAAACCACAGAAGGTTACCCTCAAAGAGGCTCTGTACAGGATCAAGTATGCATGGCGTGATGTGACAATATTTAACTGCTGTAACCACACTGCCATACTGGAGGCTCCAGTTGATCATCATGAGCAGGAGGAGGAGCAGAAGGTAGATGAGGATGACCTTCCCCGTTCCGTCCTACATGAACTGATGAGGGAGTTGGATCCTGAAGTATGTGATTCTAGCACCTACTTCTCATTGGATAGCAGTGAACCCGTCTGTGGTGAACTCACTACAGAGAACATCTTAGAGATCGTCCAGCCAGACCCTGAGCCTGAACCAGAGTCTAGCCTGCCCTATTGTGACAATGTATAAGAGAGTAGCATGGTACCACTTGCAGCAGACGTCTCTCCAAACTATTAAAGAGGAAAGCCACTGTCACGCATCCAAAGCTGTGTCATTACTTCACAAAGTTTGGCTAAAGAAATGTGACTATATCATATATACATTGAATGATCATATCTAGTCCACACTGCGTATGGGCTACACACTACCCACCACTCAGTTAGTGGTTGTAGTGGTTGGAACATTTTCTGTATCACCCAGTCAACCGTACACAATGAGAAGATCTAGCTATTAAAAGGGAAATTGAAACATAGGTATTCTATTGACTAATCATTAGTAGGTCTATAGTATGGCCTCTGTATCAGTCACCAGTCTGTAGTCTATGCATATGACATGGAAAGAATAGTCACTGCGGCATGCATAATGTATAGAGGTTTTCATTAATTCTTTATGAATAAATTGTTTATGAAAATAATGAGATTTTCCTTTGTTTGAGTAACTTGAAATAGCTTAATCGAATCCATGATCATCTACTTATAATGTAATAATTAAATCTTTTGTATAATGGTTTGAATAAGAGGTATATTGGTAACAAATACTAACGACCATCCCCCCTTTCTCAACATAAATCCTATACCCGCCCCCCCCCCCCCACTTCACCCCTCCCCACTGATTTGGAGTTCCAGTTGCTGCGCCATCCGGCCACATGTGCCTGCGACAGCAGTGGACGGATTATCGCGACCCCACTGTAGCACTTTGACTATAAGCACAGTTTGATTGGTATCTGCACAACAGTAACTTCTTTAGGCAATCCACGTAGAAGCATCTTAAAAAGAGATAGGCCGCGGGAGCTAGTTGAGGTGGAAAGCAGGCACCTGAACAAAGCATTGAATGAGTAGGCATGATGTCAACATAGGTGAAAATATATACATTTTTCAGAATGAGAACTGTCATGCCCCCATTGAAAACCTTGCAGTTACATTCCATAGCATTTTTGACATAACTATATTAAAGTATATTGATGTATTTTAAGATTGATTTCACCAGTTAAAAATACAGAGGACAAATCAACGCAGCCACATTTTTCCCCGTTCATTGATACAACCCATCTCAATCTTGGATGGTGTAACCAGGCTGGTAGGTAGAATATGTATAACATGAATAACCTTATTTATCTGAAACTTTGAAGTCTGTCAATAATTTCCATCCCATTTTATTGACCCTACTGAGAGGTAATTGCAACTGTAGCGGACAGGTCTCGCTTTGGGCAGCCCGAGCGTGTCTGGAGAGCACACTGACCCGGTGTACAACCGTGATGTGTATCAAGTAACGTGATGGGTAGTACTACACATCACGGCTGACCATAAAAACGTGATCTGTATCAAAGCAACGTGATCTGTATCAAAACAACGTAATCTGTATCGAATTAACGTGATCTGTATCAACGTGATCTGTATCAAGGATTTTGAAAAAATCCCCATACCTTATCTGTACGTGTTCTCTTTATGGAGTTAGTGGATATATATTTTTAGAAAAGATGTGACATCTCTGCGAATATCTTATTTACAGATCTAGGTAAAAATCTAAAATTTATTTTGACATATTCCTTAAGTTAAAAGATTCTAGAATTCAGTTTGTTAGTTTTCTCCTCTCCAAAATTTGAAAAGAGGGGTTCCATCCCCCTGGTTGTTCCCCTGGTCGTCCCCTCCCTATCCTGCCCTGCTTCTCTCCCATGGGGGCACAGAACATTGAATCAACATTGACAACTGGTTTTCACTGTTGCTTCAATGTTGTTTCAACGTTGATTTAGATTTTAATGTTGAACTGAACTTTGTGGCCACTGGGCTGCCGATCCCAACCATTTAGAGGATGAAGTTGATACACATCACGATTATTGATACAGATCACGTTTGGAGGTACCTAAATTCCAGTTGCTCTGGGTTACTACACATCACGTTAGTTACTACACATCACGGTTGGATTGTTACTACACATCACGTCTTTTTGATACACATCACGTTTACAATGGTCAGCCGTAATGTGTAGTACTACACATCACGTTACTTGATATACATCACGGTTGTACACCCCCTCTGGTAGCTCAAGTACAGTAGCGACGTGTGAGAGAAACACCGGTCCTATGGTGTAGTGGTCAGCATTCTCTACTCTGAGCAGAGCGGTCAGGGATCGATTCTCCATGGGGCTTGACTTTTCTGCGACTCATTACACAACCATTCACTCATAGCGGACAGGCAATAATGAGGAGCACACGGACCTTTAAGTTTCAAAGCGTCATAGGAAGCATTTCTTAGTAGTTAACTTTAAAATTATGTGGTGGTGGGGGTTACATATTACTACATGTGTTACCTTTTCTCTTTAAGATATTCTCATGTTGTGACCTCTTTTGTCTTTTCTATTTTGATGCATAAATTACTTGATGATCATGTAGTGTGCAAAAGTGGCAACTTTGAAATTGAGTGCAGTGTCGTATGTATACATGTTTCACTGATAGATGTCATGTTTAACACATATTGATGTCTCTGGTCTTGCTTACAGTTCTTGGCCTTGGCATTAAATACTGCAGGTGGCTCCACTCTTTCTATGCTGAAACTAGACTTATACTATTCCCCTGTCGCCTTGCAGTTCCCAAACCCAAACCACTAACCAGCTGCACTCCATACATCCCAGCATTTGCTTGACTACATTGACTGGACATGGCTGCCAATCCCATCTTAGTCATCTGGGCCAGGGCTGATCTCCCTTCTGCCTCCCTGACTCTGTCTACCAAGCCCAACACAGATCCAGGAGGCGGTGGTAATACTCTATCTTCTATGGGTCATCTCCCACACAGGGGACAGAGATGGCAGGGGGGTAGTGGCTGATGCCATGTTGCTACTGAAAGCCTGCTCATCCTGCTCACACCTGAGAAGCTCCCTGGAGGCCTTACTATTGGAGGTCATGGAGTATCTAACTGAGATTTCAATGGGAGCGAGTCAATGGATCTAACTGCTAATAAAAACAGATTCATATAAAAAGCGGTGCAAGATACAACTTAAAGTCACAGAGGAATCATTTACTCTCTAAGAAATTTGCCAGTTATGAGTATTGGTAATCCATTGTATTCATGTAGTTGTTCTAATTGTGTATCAAATGTGTCCTACTTTTGAGTGACTGTGATAATAATTTTCTTAAATCATGCTAGGAGAGTTTTTCAAAAGAGGTACACAACTAGATTTTCTTGGCATAAAGTTGTAAATAATTAAGATCTATTTGAAATGTGTAAGAGGTAAGTATGAGTGAACCGAATGGGAACTGGTGGTTTAAATGTTGCAAGGTAGTATGATGGGAATAACATCCTGAGATCATGAAATCTCCATGTTAAAGATATGCAGCATCAGCAGAGCTGCCCTTCATTAAAAATAATTCACATGAAGGTTTTTAGAAATGGAGAAGCATTCTGGCTTGGGGTCTTGGGAGTAAGGATCTGTGGTAGTCCAAATGTGATCACAGCTGAACCATGAGATGAAAGAGGTACAATGTGGCAGTCTCATCATGTCCCCTGTGAGGACCCACAGTCAGTTAGCTGGCGTTTTATCTTAGGTTTCTTTGGATGAAATATGAAATGCTGGCTTGTCTTTTTCCAACTGTCTAAGAATGACAGTGCTTCAAATCCTTCTACCCAATTCTTGATGGAATTATGATGTGTCTCATAGCTTATGAATGTAGCTGTATTAGATCTAGTCAAGTTGGAAAGCAATGAATATTTCCACTGACTGGAACTGTCCAGACGCATTACTAGGCTACAATGGATCACCAGTTAATTGAGTCATGATCTATGGATAATATGCCCATCTCTCTTTACTCAATACTGTCTCTGCATGTATTAATAATCATGTTCCCAATAGCTCGATCAATCAAAGAAAGACCACCACAAATGACTAAAACAGGCTAATACTTGTGTGCCTGCCCCCCCTAGGAAGGTGACAGGCTGCAGTTTCTGGTGGCGGTGGTGTTAGTATTGGCAACAGCTGGAGGTCTATTTAGACGCTGGAGGATTGGATCGGAAATGGTATAGGTTAGGGAGCAGGATGCGGGGGTAGGGGGAGGGCAATCTTCCTCTCATTAAGGACTGACCACCCTGAAGCACTCCAGATGCCAGGTAGCAGCAAATGGAATGAGTGTGGAGAGCGGTAGGTGGAGTATTAGTCTGTGTTCATGTAGGTTAATGGGCTGTCAGTCAGGTTAACAGTGAAGACAGAAACACATTATAGGATGTTTGAACCACATTCAGTGTGTTCATACTGAGCATAGATTTTATATGTGTTAAATATCATCATTATTCCGGTAGGTTTCTCAGGGATAATGCTGATTCATAAGTCATGTTTTTTTTGTGGAATTAGTATGGTTAATTACATTATTCATGTTAATTAAGATTATAATTTGCATTTCCGAAATGGTCTGTATTGATGCTTTTATAACTTGAGAAGCAATCTTAAGCCCACTTCCTTTATTACAACTGTGCCTGTCCCCACAACCCCCATCCCAACCAACTCATCTGGTCCATACCTTCATCTTCTCAACCACCAGTCTATCAGCCCATCGAGGAACCCATCTCATCCCCCTCACCTCTTCCTCCAGGGTCATTAGGTTGATCCATCTCTACTCCTTGATTGTTTCCCTCAGAGGGGAGGCCCAATATGGCACACCTAATTTCCCATCAAAGTCTAAGGTCTACATCTTGGGCAATAGGATAATCGGCTGTGAAGGAACTGGATGGAACTTGGGTTATTGTGCCAAGAAATCTGATATCTTCTTAAGCTCTATTTTGCCTCACATTTTCAGGTTGAGGGACTTCCTCTGCTTGGTGTGATAATTGATAATGAAAGCAAATAGAAGAGAGGAAAATTCTGAATGAGTATCATGTTCCCCAGTTAGAGTGTTAGTGTGCAATCCCATTACCTAATACCTGTCTGTGAGGTGCCAAGACATTTCTATTACAAACAGAAGAATTGGGTTATTTGATATGATTTATTCATGAAAATAACTTGTAAAAGGAGAATTCTTTGGGAAATCATGTTATATTATTTCTAACAATAATAATTTTTATTGATTGATATAATAATAACAGACTCAACATTTGACACCTATTGCTTTAGTTTTACGTCTACAACAGAAGGCATCTACATTCATTACACAGCCAAATACATTCAGTTCCTGATCCCCAAACCTGTCTCTGGAATAATTTCACACCTTTACCTAGTAATCAGGTAATAACCTCGCCTGAAGGTAATATTATGCTCTTTACCTTCAATGTGATCCACTAATTAAACTTCCCTCCGCAAGCTGCACAGGCCTCACTCAATCCGGCCAAATACCAACCAAACCAGGCCAGCAGCAATCCTCTTGTTACTGTGGTTTCCTAATCTGGCCTTAATAGAGGCTTCTATCTCCTCCAGCTGTCTCTGGTACCACATCTCATCCGATGATGACCTTCAACATGCCATGGTAAATCATTCCAAATCACTGTGCGTAGTGATTTGGAATACCGTTGGCCGCCCAAGTTAAATACATTGTACAGCACTAGTGTTGCATCCGTGGCAACCTATTTGGAGGGTAAATATATGTGGTGCAGCAAAAAATCTAGAAATTGACAATCCTCAGTTGCAGTTGGCCTTGCCATTGCAAGCTGTAATGGAGAAATCCTGCAGTCTATCTTTCAATTACGTTTGGTCTAGTTACCAAGTTATAAACAAAACGGCACACTGATTTCTGCAAAGAAAAACCTTAGTTGTGCAAGTTCTATCATTTATCCAGGAGATCGAGACAGCTACAGAAGAAGCTAAATAACATTGGACAATTATAGGGACGAAAGAACATTACAGAAACATACTGAATATTCAAGAGATTCCGACCATTTTCTTCTGAAGTGACAGCCAATATTATGGCCTAGTCCATAGTGTATCCCTCTTATAATGGGTCACAATTTCCTTAAACAAAACCATGGTCATTTGCCATTCATTTCTAGCTTATTGGAGGTGATAAATTGTACTGTACGTATTTGTATTGTATGATAAGGTGGATACATAGTTACTGTAGAAGTATTGAGCAATCAATGATTAAAAATGTTACCAGTATTCTTTACCAACACCAACATGGAGGTATGATTTTAACACCCAGCAGTAATAAAGAGGATAATGAACGCTGGAAATTATCTTTTTGCCCTTCAAAACTTCTCTTTTCTATAAAAATATTATAAGAAAAGTTTTCAATATGAAGCTGCCTGCTTTCATTCATTTAATCCATACCAATAGGGGCATGCTGAATGTTCACATTACCATGGACAGTTTCAAAACAAACAAGCAAGTAGAGACCAGGGATAACAGTACTGGATCACCTTCATTGAAAAGGGAGATTACCAGATTAAGTCTAAATTGAACTGATTGTAGATTAAATAAAATGCCCAAACATCTAACATACAATGTAAAGAAATATTCATAAAATAACAAGTATAGATTGAGGAGATTATTATTTTTAATTATGAAGAGTAGTAGATGTGTAAGGGAAGTGGTTAGCACCCCCTTCCGCACACCAAACTGACCCAGTAACGTACGGTGCGGTCAAGTTGTCGGATGGGGATGTAGCTCAGTGGTAGAGCACTGGCTCATGAGTCAGGAGGTCATGGGTTTGAATAGCGCCTTCTCCAGATGATTTTTCCTCGACCGTTACACTGGTGGAGAAAGCGTGTGACGAGTGAACGGTGACACATTGACAGGTCAGTAGGAAAGCGTTCTGACTTACTGGGTATTAGCCACCTGCTGGCGGTTGGTAGTTCGAGGAGCAGGTGAAGTAGTTGGAGCGCTGGTTCCCAGTACGGTAGTTGGATGAGCAGCAGGAGTGTACGGCAGGGGCATGTCACAGGGTGTGTCCCGAACCCCGCAGCTATCATTGTCCTGCGGGGACACGATAGAAACTGGGGGAGCTGTGTAAGAGAAGTGGTTACCACCCCCTTCTGTGCACCGAACCGACCCGGTAATGTACGGTGCGGTCAAGTTGTCGGATGGGGATGTAGCTCAGTGGTAGAGCACTGGCTCAGGAGTCAGGAGGTAGTGGGTTCGAATCCCACTTTCTCCAGATGATTTTTCCACGACCGTTACAGATGTATAAATAAATCTAACATGAGATCAGGCCAAAAAAAAAAAAAGGTGTGTTTCAGGCAACATGGTCAGAATTTCTAGGGTAGGTAGGTCGGATTTTTTTTTTTTTTTCTTCTTTTTTTTTAACATAGAGAGAACCAGGAATGAGTCGCGAATCGACAAATCGACTCGCGACTCACCAGAATGATCCAATAATTCCTCTATTGACTAGGAATATCAAGAAGTTATTGCATATTTCTCTTAAAAAGCCATTTTCTGAAGTTAATCAATTATTCAGGCCTCTTAGGTCACTGGGAGCTTGATTTTCTTGAAAGAATTTGTAAAAATTGAGAAAAATGACAATAAAAATCAAAAAAAAAAAAAAAAATCTCCAAACTTGGGAAAAAAATGCTAGGGTCGGCCCTTTTTTGAATCTAGGGTCGGGTTGCCTGAAACACACCTTTTTTTTTTTTTGGCCTCACCAACTGCGTGGATGAAAATTGACACAATTAATCCTGCCCAAACTGGTGCTCAAGATATATGATGAAATGTTATACTAACCCAGTAAATTAGGGCGAGCTTGGCCAAGCAACGGACATTACCCAAGGCAATGTAATAGAGTTAGCTTGGGTATATGCTCACGTCTAGCCCAAGCTTGCCCTAGTTTGCTGTAAATGGACCTCAGTCTGCATCGCAAGTGGATTCACATATCTTACAATGAAGAGAGAAAATCAAATATCCCGATGTCAGTTTATTTATTTCATTCCTGTATTTGATTTTCTCCATGTTCTCAATATAAATATTCTTTCAACACTTTTGTAATGTCTGTGGAATATGAAACTGCAAATATCCATGGTCAGGGGATGGTAGCTATCCGTGTCTTTCACTTCTGAAGCTTCATCTTCATGAAATGAGGGTAATGCTTCCTGTTAGAAGGTTTTGATCTTTCACACCTCTTTTACTATATTTCACTCACATCAGGAACTGTTCCCCTATTTCTGTGTCCTGCGCCAGCCCATGTTACCTATAGCAGTTCATTTGATATAGAGATCTGGTACATTAAGCGCTAGTAGTTTTCTTCCGCCCGAGCAGGTTATCATCCAACGGGGAGGTAAATGCCCTGGAGGATATCCCAGGGTTGCCTACAGCAGGGCCTCCAGGGAGCCACTCAGGTGCAGACAGGATGGACAGGCTTTCAGTGGCAACTGAGCTTCAACCACTATCCCACCCTGATGTTTACCCACTGGAGGATGTGGTCAGTAGAAGATGTTCCTATGACCCACTAGAGCATTACCACTTCCTCCTGGGTCTATGTTAGAGTTGGCCATTGGGAAGCTAAGTGCTTGATACAGATGCCTGAGATAGTGATTCCATGAAGGGGTTTTAGTGTGGGGACTTAAAGCCTGCACCCTCAGAAAAATGAGAGTCATTGTCGCTAAAACTACCCTCACCTGAGAGTCAGGCAGGGCCTGACCCTCAGGTGAGGGTAGTTTTAGCGACAATGACGCTCACTTTTCTTTGTGTGTGGAGGGAGTTAGTCTGGATGCTAGGGTTGGAGTAAGCCAGGGTGTCTGGACGTATCTAATTGTGAGGTTGAAATTATACTATACTGTAGGAGTAAGATTGTGAATGCAGCATCTAGATGCATACACTAATGATGATATGACAAACAGAAAGGGGCCAAGCATGACCCATGGACAAGGAAAAGCATTCATGACCAATGAAGCAGGAAGGTTTGACAGTCAGAGATTGTGCCTGTGGCTATTAATTTGATACACTTTGTTGAAGTTATAATTGTCATTTGTTTGCAGGCGAAACATTTTGGACAATTCATGATTACGCTATCAAACCTACTTTTTACACTTAGCATCAGGATAATTGTTTTCACCAGCCTTTCAGGGTGCACGATAGCCGTATCTGCTATCTATTTAATTACTGAATTCAATAGATATGCTATAATGGACCAGCAGGGTTCTATTCCTCCCCATACCTTTCCAAGACACCTGATAACTTTTACACTCAGGGCATACTACTAACCTGAATCCCCAAACTCCCAACAGCATTCATTATTGGCCTGTCCTCCAGACTAGCGGCAAAAGTGTAGTGGGGGTGAGCCCACTGGAACTCCACTGAACCAATTTTCTCGTCAGATCGGACCTATTCTAACAAATCGGACCCGAGCAGATGTAAATATAAACAAACCCTGCAGCATAGGATTGTTTATATTTACATCTGTTTGGGAATAGGTCCGATCTGATGACAGAATCGGGTAGTCCCAGCTTTACCATCTCAAAATAGTAGCACCTCTCCCAGAGGTTTACGTCCACTATAGGCAGTATTCCACTGAGGCAATCGGCGAGATTCCGTCATCGGACGAGATTAAATTTTGTCCATAATTTTAATATTATAGACTTTCATCGGATGATGGAACCTCGGCCGATTTGTGAATACTGCCCTATAATACCACATCCAGTCACAAATCAAATCACAAACACCCAACATCTGAGCACTACTTCCCTACCATCCCCTTGTGTGGAGCTAATTCCAAGGATTTGGAAGGGGAAGGCTATGGGAGAGGGAGCACCACTCAAGCCCAGCAATGTATCGCCATGCAAGAGTAAATACACATTGAACAATAATTGTTGACACTAATATGGTTATGTTGCACTCACCTACACAAGAAATCAAAAGATCCAGTGAAAATGGAGGAACCAACGAACCAACACCAACTTTCAGCTGAAATCAATAACACTAAAAGAGGATATAGAAAGCTCTTTCCTTCCTGTGCAATCCCCTAATCAAGATTGCCCTTTATCAGCCTGTCCCTGTCTCTTGGTAACCGGCCAGGTGTCAGCAGGTCAAGGCCAGGCCAATCTTCTTATTGTTTCTGTGGCTACCTAGTTAAGCTTGGACATGACATTAGTTCTGGGGCCGTCGAGAGGTAATAGAGGAAGAAATTGATGTGCATAACGTTTCACATGTAAGGATATTGTTCAGATCGAGACTTGGTATATTCTTTTGATATTGGGGGCAATCTATAGTGCTACTCTCATTCAATGTCAGTCAGACTTATTCTTACAATACATAAACAGAGTAAAGTATGCTCTAAAATTGTCAGTAAATGTAGCAATCTGACAGGCCTCTATCAATAGAAGATTGATTGTGTTGGTGTATCCAAGGTTTTAGACTATACTCATTGTTTGTATCCGTCAGTGTGAGGCTGTGAGAGGTAAATGCAATGATATGTACCTTTTCTAGTTGAAAAACATATCTACACAACCCTAGATTTAGATGCAGGAAAGTAGTCCCATTCAAATTCAGAACCGCACACCAGAAAGGATGTGGATGGTCTATCATCTATCAGAATGATATCAAAAGATCTTGACAGATATCTCAGACATGAAGAGACTGCGCACCCATTTCTTACAAAACATTTTCCTATTTTCATTATTGTCTATGCATTGCATATCATAAGACACACAATTAAGTGACTGCTAGCGCAATGTTTCAGACAATTGGCCTTCTACAAGATAGACAGAACCCTTCTCCTTAAATCCCCATCTACTACCCTGACTGATGTGAATTCTAATTAATTGATACAGAATAGCGATCAATTCCCCCAGTGCCGATGGCTGGTCCTAATTAGTACCAAGCAATTAGATATGTATCTCACATCCCATGTTTTATTGCTGATGGAGGTTGACTATAGATAGCATTGTTGGAAGAAGAAGTATACAAGAAAATGATTATGAGAAAAGTCAAATATGTGCAGTGACAGTGTGCTGATTATAAATACTGTCGGAAGTTGCGATAAAGCGTGAAGCAAGTAATAAAAACTCTAGAAGAGGGTTTTGATTGTTATTACAATCACTATGGACAGATGGAAGAGATGGGTATTAAAAAGAACTGGGGGTTGCCTGGCCTATATAATAGACAAATAATATGTACCTGTCCTCAGTGTAGTGGACTAAAACCCAATGTATGCCATAGCACACACTCCAGGTTGTGGGTGAACAAAGTTGAAAGTAGAAACAGTATACAGATGAATTAATTCTGTACTTCGACTAGTGATTATCATAGTAGATGACCTGTATCCCCAAGGTGCCTAAATATTATTGAAGCTGCTGATCTTGTCACACAAGAGACCCATTCGCAGTAATGTTAAATTTCGGCTGGACGCCATCTTTATTGCTTTTGTCAATAATGAATAGAAGGCCTCCAGCTCTTCCCATCTCTAAATCAAGAAGACACCAACATGGCTTGAAATGTCGGAGAATAAGCGTAATTAGAGTAAAATGGCCACAGGGAGCAGAAGCTCTTTGAGATTAAAGTATCATAGTAGTTTCCTCATGCACCCACTGCTTAGTGTTCAGTATTAATTAGTTATCACTACAAAGGCTGCTTTTATTGTCATATATATGGATGGTCCTTAGCTACAACACAATACAGAGCATCCATAAAGAATCAGAATGGTCATGTACTTGATAAAGCGGCCAACCACTCTTCCTTCCACCTCTAAGTTAAGGGTAGCAATGCAAACTGATGATTATCCTCTGTTAAATTTCATTGCTTTTTTGGTATTGTCTATGAGACAGACCACCATACTTAGCCACCATACTGCCTAATCCATGTCACAAAACAAGATGTGATCAATGCCTAGCAACCACTCCCATGGCTGTTGTTAATTAGTTGCAAACAATCAGATCAACCATTCATCATCTTGCTTGATAATGGTGCTAATATGGGTATATGACCGCGTGATAGTTGCAATATGACAACTAAAAGAGTCATACTCCCAGGGGATAGTGATAGTGTTATCAAATGTAGAATGCCTCTAGAAAATTGAGGTTAATTCACATTGATGTTATAGTTATGGCTAATTGATGTGGAGCCGATTTCTCCTTTAAAACTAAAACATTGGGGTCTTGACCTCGGCTAATCATAAGCAAGATACTATTATAATTATAGTTAATTGTTTTTTTTTGCAATGTGGTATCAACCAAACTGAGGATCCTAAGCTTTGAGATGTTGAGATAGACAGGGCTGTTTTTAAAACAAGTTAAAATCTTCAGGGGCTATAATATCTCAGATATAGATATTTCACTTCTGCATTGTTATAGGCAGTCTCCTTGTTGGAGTGTCCTGACGTTGACACTAGGACACAACTGTGCTGACTTCAAGGTTGCAGACATGAATAGATTGAATACTCCCAGCAAAGGTCCCAGCTTTTAATTACTAGTGCAGGAGCACCAAGTTGCCCATCACCTTGCCAGCCAACATTAGAAAACGATAGCAGACATCGGGTATCACTGGAAAACTACAATTGTATCGATGACAACCCTGGTGAGGGTAGAAAAAAAAAGTCGTACGAACATGTAAATAGTGAGCATTGAAAAGTTCAAAAATAGCTTTTGATTATGAAAAAATTATATAGATATTACTTATAGTATTTAGAACCCAGAAAATCATCTAAATCCAAGACACAGAATCTTGGATGTTGGATGTAGGTCATAGGTCCAAGGTCAAGGTCAAATAACTGGGGTTGCGATATGATATGTGATCACAATTTCCTATGAATAAATTGTAACCTCTATTTTCCTTGTGCTATGCTATTTTGCAATCTATCATTCACAGGTAATATTGTGACCTTCATTCCGGAGGTTAAGGTCAGGACTGTTGATAGTTGGCATTTGCAGACAGCTACGCATGACATGTTTTTTTGACAAAGGTGTAATAGACCAGCTTAAATGTAAAACAGATTCACCATACCTATGATAATTGGTTGAGTGATCATGAAGGTCGCACTCTTAATACTGATGTGTTACAGAAATAGGTACTCATTGTAGGGTTAAAGGATGTTAGAGATGGAGCTCTAGTGGCAAGACGGTATAGGACCTATATTTGATACCTATACTTTGTGTTTGTATCAACTACCCAAATAAAACCCTTCAATGCTGAAAGGACCTTAAAGGGACGGTCATCCTGCCGTAGATCCAAACCTCTAGGCCAGCCTTGTTAGGTTTATATAACACCTTAGTTATATTTAGAATCCCCCAAACAGAAACCTCTAACATGCAGACATATCCTAGCCCTGTGAGCCTGTATTACCCAGCACCAGTACCCCATGTATAAAGGCTCAGGCAACCAACAAATAGTTTGCTGGTTGTTCCTTCCCAGTAATGCTCTGGCCTAGATGAGTTGCACTGGTGTGACCAGCAGTTGAACTGTGCCAGTGGTATAGTATTGAGTACTAGTGATACCCACCAGTGTACTAACTGCCACCAGTGTGCCCAAAGAAAACGGTATACTCCCCCTTGAATAGGCCACATGCTATTATTTTGGGTGAAAGAAGAACATCTATACACAATGGTACCATTACATAATGTCTATACCTAGAAGCCAATGTGTAATCATCAAATCTAATAGGGTGCTATAGTTTCATTATGCTTTTATAGACTATTTAATTCCAAGGAAAGACTGATTCATGGTCCCCCTACTGAAGTCACCTGGCCAGGACAGCATGATTACCTGGTCTCACTGCTCACTGCACCCTTCACCCATACACTGTAAAAAATGTGAATATAATTTAAACACTTTCACCCAAACATATTGATGGCAAGCTTTTTTCTAGCTATGTGTAGGGATATGGCTGCCAGTGAGGGGTGAGCTACAACAATGAAAAACCGTGGGAGAGGGCAGTTTAACTAGCCCACTGGTATTATTCTCCTATTCCTTGTTCAGGCTTTTGCCCATGTACAGGCTCTCCTTAGTGAAATATAGTACCCATTGTATTGGTTGACATCAATGACAATTTAGATAATGTCAACAATAATAAGTACATAGTGCTGTCCAAAATATTCCAGTGGACCAGCCAAACTGGCCTTGTCCACCAATATTTCACTTTTGTAGGCTCAACCACCACCAGCAGCCATATCCCTGGACCTGCTGACAGAAGAAAGTGCTGAGATTCAGTGAAAGTGTCAAACTTTAATATGTTTGGGTAAATGTGTTTAAAAATTAGAAACACTTTTTACAGTATATGTTTGAAGGCTGTCAGCACACTCAAGACTGCAGTCTACTAAGTGGCCTTTGGTGGCTTGGGGCTTGTTTACAGACACATCTGAAAGGTCACTTGGTTATGAACGACATGCTCTACTCTAAGCTGTTGGATCTACGGCAGGAGAACGGCCCCTTTAATGGCTTGGTATATATCATGATAACCATACAAATCTAGTGAAAAGTGGGGATCATCTGAGAACTTCATATTACCTTGCTTTTACCTTGTCTACATTTAAATCTTACTATATAATGAGAAGCTATCAGTAATGCTACTGATTAAAGCCACTTCTTTCATCACCCATCCTTAGAACCCCAATAACACACCATCATCCTGTCCATACCTTCATCTTCTCAAGCACCAGTTCCCCAGCCCATCAAGAACCCACCCTAACCCCACCCTAACCCCTCCTCCAGGGTCATAAGGTTGATCCTTTGCTATTCCCTGATTATTTCCCTCAGAGGAGGGGCACAATATGGCATGCCTAATTTCCCATCAAAGTCTAAGTCTACCTTGTGGGCGAGGCAAGAAACCAATAAGATAATCAGCTGTGAAGGTACTGGATAGAACTGGGGTTATTGTGCCAAGAAACCTTCCTTCTTCTCTTTAGTGCCTCACATTTTCAGGTTGATGGACTTTCTCTGCTTGATGTGATAATTGATAAGGAAAGTAAATAGGAGAGAAGACAGAATCTAGATTTCAGAAAGAAGACCAGCTTCCCCAGTCAGAGTGCTAGTATGCAATCTTATTACTGGCATGCACCTAAAACCAGTATATGAGCTGCCAGCATATTTATATTACAAACAGAGTTGGTTTTATTTGATATGATATATTCATGAAGATAACCCGTGAAAGGAAATTGATTTGCTCTGCACCTCACTCTGTTGGGACCTGTAACATGGTCTAGTGGATATGGGGGAGGGGGAGGTTGTACGGTGTGAGGCACCTACTTTTTGGACTTGAAGTCTTAGACGATAGCTTCTGAAAAAGTGGTAAATTAAGCGCCTTTGGTCTTCTTCCATCAGGGCAGGTTATGGTCCAGTGGGAGGCAGAGGCTCTGGGGGATGGCCCATGGTTGCCTAAAGCATAACCTCAAATGAGCTGCTCAGTGGCAACTGAGCCTCAACCACTACCCCATCCTCATGTATAGCCACTGGTGGACATGGTCAGTAGAATATGCTCCTATGACCCACTAGAGCATTACCACAGCTTCCTGGATCTTTGTTAGGGTTTGAAGGTTGGTCATTGGTCATTGGGAAGCTAATACCTGGGCGCAGATGCCTGAGACAGAGATTCAGTGAAGGTTCAGTCTCAAGACTTTGTAACAATTGGAACGTCTCTGACCAGGTGACGTCTTTGACCGGGTGACGTCTTTGACCGGGTGACGTCTTTGACCGGGTGACGTATTTGACAGGGAAGCGTTGTTATAGCATAAATTAGACCTATATTATAGTAAGAAATGGGTGGAAAAAGTCAAAAGATATTTTCACACTATATGAAATGAAATTGATTTAAAGTTTTTATATTTATATGTAGCCCCTTTTACATGCATTATAGCATAATGTTATATTTTTTCCTCTGCCCGGTCAAATACTTCACTTTCTATGTTCGGTGGAATTTGAAGAGCTACACTGTCCAAAGTGCTATTCAATAACCTTCCACATATTTTTACAAATAGTAGAGACATGGGAAGAAATTTAAAAAATTAAAAAAGACCTTTTCTACCTTCGTCAAAGACGTCACCGGGTCAAAGATGTCACCCGGTCAAAGATGTCACCCGCTCAAAGACGATCCAATTGTTACAAAGTCGTGAGACTGAGCCTGAATGGGTTTAATGCAGCCCATGAAGCGGAAAGGCTTGACTATTATAGTTCTGGTGCTTAAATCTTTCTCTCCCAAATGCATTACATTTGACAACACCTGAAAATGCCAAGACTTTTCTGCTACTTTTCTGCTACTAAGAAATTATGTCATTTGCGTTTCATCAAAACTCTCATTAATTACAATAGGGTGTCTAGCGTACTGAAGCATTGTAATACTACTGTGCTCTCCCCCTGGAATAGAATGATAGATGGTATAGGATGGGCAAAGGGGGAGGGGTGGGCAATATTCCTCTCATTAAGGACTGGCCACCCTGGAGCACTCCAGATACCACATGGCAACACCTGAGGTCAGTGTGATGAGAGCTCGTTGCTGGTTCCCTATAGCTAGTTTAACACTTTTCAGCTGGCTTGGGCATCAAGGCACCTTACAGCTTGGCTTCAATGAGTGATGGACTTGTTTAAGCGCCGGGGAAAAGCTTACTGGAAATTAACAGGCTCCATGGTGCTTATATAAGCCGTTACGGGGTTGACATTGGTTAGTCAGATCGTAGTATAATTATGAAGGATTTCAATCACAGTCACGGGATTCCTGCTATATTTTGAGATCCTTCTCTGTCTCTGATCAGGAAATATAGTGTTAATTCTGAAGATATACACTAGCTATTTTACACTTTGAAGACCATTCTATTATGCAAAGCGATATCGAATCCTGCTTCTTTCATCACCATTGCATGCATGTACCCACAACCCTAATCTGACCCTACCAGAACTAGCCATGCTTTCATATTCCCATAGTCCATCCATAATGTTATAGTTCCTGACATTTCTTCTTTATGGGTCATTAGATTCAACCTTCTCCAAGCCTTGATTGTTTTCCATAGACGTGAGGCAACATACAACATCCTATATTTCTCATCAACTTCCAGGGTCTATGTCTTCGCTCACCCTAAGAAAGAAAGATAATTGCTGAGAATCATGTGCCGAGAAGATGCATTCTTTTCCTCTCTAATCATTTTTAGATTGAGAGGAAACCACTCTTCAGTGGGATACTTAAATTGGAAGGGTAAGGTAGAGGGGACTAGAATAAAATAAGAGCAGAATTTCCTTTGCAAGTCAGTGCCTACACCTATATGTAAGTTTAATTACAATAATGCTCAGGCGAGGGCTTGTCTTAGATATGTAGCGAAATATATTTCTAATTTAATAATTGGATAGAATATCTATCCAAATCATCTTAACATCGTAAAGCTGCGATGAAACAGGGTTTTCTAAAAGTGTATACTTTTTATGAACTGTTCTCTGAGAGGAATGATGTTTTCCAGTCATTTCAGGTCTTCTCATGATTAAATTTTATTTTAATCATTTCATATTCCTGTTTGCTTCAGTTGAATGATGAAGATTAAATTGGATGGAACGGTTTATGAATATTACACTCAATTCACAATAGAACTACTCAGTATTTAGAATACAATTCAATTACTGACATGTGCCTGAGCCCAGTCTATGAGATAGTCAGGACCAAAAGAAGCATCATGAAAATTAAAATCTGCCATACAATGTTTCATATCTTGATGTTATTTGGACGAAAGGTCAAAAACCAGAGTCTTAGCTTAAAACCTGCAAATATGAGCAAACATAGGGTAACATAACGCAAAATGTGTTAGAGATGTGATGTAAACAGATTGAAACAATGCATGTAATTGAACCTTATTTCCGCTGATTGATATAGGGTTCAAGCACCGCATCTCCCACACTGAATTGACATACCCTGAAAGTCTGCCAATTAATGGGAGTAAAGTATAATATAGATGTTCTATTCTCGTGCCTCGTATACAATCTCAGGACTAATCAAACTGTCTGCTGGTACTTGGCCAGGTGTCAGCTGTTCAAGGGCAGGCCAATCCTCTTATTGTTATTTTGGCTACCTAATCTGACTTAGGCAGTGGCTTTTAGCTTTAGGCTATGACCTTTAACTTTCCAGGGTGCTTTGGATTCCTGTGGGAATTTAGCCATAGGATGGGGCCACCTCTCCGTATCAAAGTTCATGCACTACAGAGGTTTTGCGTTTTTGGACAAGTAAAGTCACAAATAGACCAAAAGCTGAGGGGGGGTGAAGAAAGTTGGTCACGTTGAAAAAGCCTAAGAGGGTAATAATCATTGTCCATGGCTTATAACAAGTCATCATTTTTTTATTATCTTAAGGGGTGACTCCACCAACGACCGCCCATCGGTCTGTCCAAAAAGGCAGGGATCTGGATGGATTTGATGGACGGATTGACAAAACCCACTTCCACCAACGACCGCCCGTCCATTCCGTCCATCAATCCGTCCAGTTTGTGGCCAAAAACTGGACGGATTGATGGGCGGACCTAGGTGGAAGTGGGTTTTAAATTGTCCGTCCGTCCATCAAAAACGTCCATATCCCTGCTTTTTGGACGTTTTTTATGGACGGACGAATGGACGGTTGTTGGTGGAGGCACCCCTTTAGATTCACAAATGCGGTTCCATTAAACATCCAACCCAAACACCAACAAGCTTCTCATGAGTGGTATATGGTCTATCATAATTGTTTTCAAAAAAAGGACGATGAGGCAGACGATGCTGAATGTGTGGCCAAAACTGAAAGGAAGCCTGTAGGAAGGGTGTATAGGTTGCCGGGGCTGTCAGCACCTCTAGTGGGGTACAGGGAGCACACATACCTTGGCAGCACACAATGGCCCATAATTAACCAATAATGATACATATTGCACCAGTATAACTCCATTTCTTACAAAAAGAGATTGAGATGTACTCATGCATCGTGGCGACGATTCGTGAGTGTGTCAACCCTGTAGGGTCAGCATGATGGTTGTATGCAGTATACTGTTAAGCTACTATGTGACTAGGTGACTGCTACCACAATGTTTCAGTCAATTGACTTTCTACAAGATAAAGAAAAAAAACCTTCTCCCCAATGCTGCAGCGGTTTTACCATCCTCACTGATCTGAATTTTAATTGATTGATACAAAACAACAACCAATGCTTCCAGGGCCAATGGCTGCTTTCAATTAGTACCTATCAATTAGATATGTATCTCACATCCCATGTTTTATTGGCAATGCAATGTAAGAGGGCTATAGATAGCACCATTGGAGGAAGAGATCTACAATAAAACAATCATTGGAAAATCTAGATATGTGCAGAGTGACACTGTCACTTTCAATATACTAATAAACCGTGGGGAGTTTTGATAGAACTGAAGTAAGAAATTAAAACTGAAGAAGAGGGTTTTGATTGTTATCCTAATTGGTGGGAAAGGGATACTTCTTCTTGGGATTGAAACAATTTAGGGTAATGTGCCCTTCATTATAATAGACAAATAGCAATTAGCTGTAAAGCCCAACACCCAATAGATGATGTATATACCATGCTGTGGTTGATTGCATTTACACACCGCTAAAGCAAAGAGAATTCTTTTGAACTTTAATTAGTGACTGTCATTGTTGATAACTTGTGTACCCCAGTGCCTACATAATATTAAAGTTGATATTAATCTTGTTCAATGCCCGCTCAATGAACCAATTTGCTGTAGTGTTATATTTTCCATTGAGCTCAATCTTCAATCCTTTTGTCAATAATGAATGGAAGGTTACCAGCTCTTCCCATCTCTAAAATTAATGTGCAAGAATAAGTGTTATGTATAATAAATATAAAAGGACGGGGGTGGAAGTTAATGAGTTAATGAATTGTTTAGTTGGGACATTGTCAATTTCTCTATTTACAATTGTATTTACTGGGTTAGGCCAAAAAAAAAAGGTTTGTTTCAGGTCACCCGACCAACCCTATCGAAACATATTTTTACCCATTTTTGGTCAATTTTAGGGTCTTCGGAGAGGCTGGGTAGTACTTTCATGTTTATAAAAAAAGTTTAAAAAAAAGATCCGACCTACCGACCCTACATTTTCTTGCCATGTTACCTGAAACAAACCTTTTTTTTGGCCCCACCTATCAGCGCAACAACTATGCTATCAAATCGTTCATGAATGCAACCGAAGTGTCGTAATTATTTAGTGACAACCTTTGATTGTTACTATTTTGTTTCAACAATTATCTAGGTTGACGTTTACAATGCTTTGAAAAACATGTGACCTTTCACTTACACCTAGTTATAATGACACATGATTAAAGAGGGGAAGCAGAGACGAGTTGCTTACAAAGTGTAAGAATATTGAACTTTCCCTAGGAGGAAGGTGAAAGAGTGGTAGTGTTGGCAGGAGCTGGAAGTGCATTTAAATACATTAAAAGAAAGGACCAGTGTAATTTCATGTTGCCCTCCATCACCAGTATTGGTACTGATTTGCAATATCCGGACATACATTGATCAAAATATGAAGCCTGTAGCATCTAAACCTGCAATAAAGGCGGACAGCTCATGTAAAGTGTGATGTCACAAGAGAACAAAAATGTTCCCAGCCATACTAAACCTATACAAATGCAGTACTTTGTACCATCATTTAAAATGCATCACACTATCAATGCACGATTAAGGAGCTACTCATAGTCTTCATCAAGTAGTTATTAACCATTCTTCCATTCCATTTCATGAGGAGAGTTTGTAAGAAAGCTAATATAAATGAATCAATTTGAAAACACAAAATCGTCTGCATCTCCACTGCCCTATGATTGGCCCTAAAACTGGCAATATCTATCGGATGACAAATGTAAGCCCATGTATGAAAAGCTGAGGTCACCCCGGAGACATTGGTATGTCTCACAGTTGTCTACACTTGATATTTATGTGATAGAACCATGTAGGACTTTATATATGTGTAGGGGCACGAATAATACGTGTACATATAGGTCCGTGGAGTCAGAGCGGGAAGTGCCTCCAACGGACACTAGGTGGCAACACCTACGCCATGTCCTTTCGGTTATCCGGTAGCGGAGCCAGGCAGGGCACTCCAGACGGCGCTACGGAGGAGTGCCACGTCGACACTGCTTGGTCCGCGCTCAGGGTATATAAGAGGCCGAGGTTGGCTACCTCAGGGAGTTCGTCCCAGGACGAGCTCTGACCCACACCTTTCGTACCTTCGCTTTGATAGGGGCACCTACACCCCTCCCTCACTATGGTTCCTGCACCAGCCATGCTGGCTCAGGGCCTGACTGTCCGGTATTGCTAACCTTCGAACTATTGATAGAATCCTGTGTGTCTTCGAATGGTTAAAAGACCAAGTGAACCGAGTAGAAACCTTCGTGTACTTTTGAGGCCGTGATCGAATAAAAACCTGTTGCATTCAAACCGAATTTGGAACCTGTGTTCGCGTTATACGTAAACGAAACCCCTACATTGGTGCTGTGACCAGTTCGGGTGAAACACAGAATAGCACAGTCGGTTCGGGTGAACATGGCTGAACAGGCAAAGGATGGAGCGTCTCATCCTATTTCGAGTCCGGATCCGGAGGTGGTGGCAGCCCTTGAGAAACACTATGGGCCAAGCCGTTCGAGTTCGACACCAGAACCCAGGAGAGGCAATCCTGATTCTATTCGAAAGGATCTGGGGTCAAACCTGGAGGATTCTTTATTCGAGACTGGCGGTTCGAAGAGGCACATTGCTCCTATGCCAACACAAGGCATGAGCATTCTGCATGCTGAACGACACCAACGTCAGGAGGTGACACGCCGTCACTTCGCCGAAGAGAAGAATCGATTCGAAGAAGCAAGGATTGCAGAGATGGACAGGATGAATGCGGAGTTTGAGGCCTTGAGTCATCGGTTAATACAGCTCCGAAACAAGAACGAAGAATTGGAAGGGGCAACAATGGAGAAGCAGAACCGCTTGGAGACAACAAAGGCGGAACTGGAACATATGGAAGACCAGTTCTCTCATCAGCAGAATGTCTTGCGGCGACGTACGGAGGTTCTTGAACAGCGTCAGGATAAGACCATACAAGAATCGGACGAGCTCCAGGATACAATACGAGAGGCAACCAAAGCAATGATGGAAGAACAGGAGCGTCTGGTCCGGGAAGTGAAAGATTTACAGTTGAAACGAGAAAAGGAGTCAAATCGAAGTAGCCATTCGGGGTTCGATCGTGTCAATGGTGGCATCTACAACTCGGCGTCTGGTGGGGGTGGCAGACCGAAGCGGGTGACCATTGATTCAGGTGATTCGGATGAGAGGTCGTCACGGCGTGAACAACGTCCAACGTCATACGATGATGACTATTCGAATCCCCCCAGCCGGTCGAGCTCGAGAGAGAGACCAAGCCGTTTCGGTTCGAAAGATAGATCTTCGAGATCTGATCTGAACGAGCATTCGAGTGGCCCCACAAGGAGGTCAGGGAGATCACCTACAAATGCAGGTAGACGAGTCTCTCGACGCGAGTCAATGTCCCCTGGGATGAAATTGATTTACGATTCGAACCCCTGCATTGCTGAGATGGGAGTTGACTGTGTTAGCAGACAGGCTGATAATGCTGATATCGTTGATTGGAGCATTGAGCAGTCTCTTCTGTTGCACAGAGACAACCACAATGCTGCTCGACGCACTACAAGCACTCCGGTTCCGTTCACAGGCAGGCAGCCATGGCAGGACTGGTTTGCAGACTTCATGGATGATATGAGGTATAATCGGTGGTCAGAGCAGGAATCGTTGGACGAGCTTCTTCGGGCATTGTGAAATGGCCCCGGCAAGCTAGCTGTTTCGAGATGGAGAACGATGCATGGTGCCGGATCGTTTACCAAGTTGGTGGAATGCGCCAGTTATCTGATCGGTAATGTGGGTAATGAGGATCCGCTTCGGTTGTTTCGAAAAAGGACTCAGAAACCAAATGAGTCTCATCGTGTGTTTGGTCTAGAGTTGCAAGCTCTCTTACAAAGGGCTAGACCGCGATGGCAGTTGGATGACCCACAGTTCCTAGATGATTTGTTCTCGCAATTCATTGAGGGATTAAGGGATTCGGATGAACGGACCGCAGCCTGTGATAGTTGGAAAGCTGGAACTTCTCTTACCGATTTGTTCATGGCCATAGAAGACTATGACAGAAAACGGCACCTGCTATCTTCGAGAGTACTTTCGAGAACTTCCAGTATGGTACAAGACCCACCAGCCTCTGATACAGAGGAAGGTGATTCTGGAAGGGAGGAGGAGATTGGCGCAGTTGCTCAAAAGAACAGCGGCAAATCTTATTTCAATTCGAATTCGAAGCGCTATCCGAAGGCTGACAGGAAAACACCACCTGTGACCCCAGGAACTACCAGCGCACCTTCGACTACATCCTCAACTCCCAGTTCTATGGAAGAACTCTTGTTAAGGTTGACTGACTTGATGTCTGGAAACCAGCAATCAGCAGGGAGGAATTCGAAGCCAAGAGTGGACGAGACCACTAGGAAGTGTTACAGGTGTCAGGCCCTGGGACACTTTGCAGCAGAATGCCCAGCCGAGAAGCCGGTACCAAAGCCTGAGGAGAAGAAAACGGAAAACTAGAGGGGGTTGCTCGGGATGGCAATGTAGTGACCCCTAAGGTGAATGAAAGCCAGCTTATCACCAACGGTGCAAGCGAGGAAGTCCGAGGTGCAGTAGAGATTGGAAGCTTAGGGGAGGGGCCTGATCAGTCCCTTCTAAGTATGTCCAATGTACCCAGAGAGGTAGACATCCGGGAAGGAAGTACTGGGAAAGCGGCGAATTGGATACAGGAGCCGGAAGTAGTCAGCAGTGCCCTATTGTCCCCGGATCATCCCTGTTTGAAACAGTTGAAACGACGGGGGGTAGATCTTGGTGTCACTAAGGATTTCGAACGTTTCACCGTCAACCCATCACCACTGGATGGGAGGAGGTGGTATTTGACTGTAGCAGTGAAGGGAAGGTCTGCGGAATTTCTGGTGGATACTGGGGCTAGTCACTCCATGATCTCCAAGAGATTCCATGACCTTGTAGCCGATGAACCAGATAACTTCACAACGAGGGTAAAAGCTCATTCGGCCGACGGTAGCTGCATGCAGACGTTTGGTAAAGCGTTTTTCGAAGTCAATATAGGTGGACAGGATTATCTCCTGTCGCCTACTATTGCTGATCTGAGTGATGATGGCATCATCGGATTAGATTTCGCTGCGTTGTACGGGGCAATGTTGGAACCTTGTAGGGGGATGTTGAAGATAGAACATCCGTACAAGGTGGCCGTGCAATGCGTATTGAGGAAGGTATCTTCTGTAGCCTCGGTGGTACAGACGGTTAAGATACTCCCAGGACAGACATGTGATGTGCTGTTTTCGAGTGACAGTATCTTCCGAGATCAGATGGCGGTGGTTGAACCCGATGTGGTGAGACTTGCATCCATTGGACTCGAGAGTGCAGATACTTTCGTAGGCAGTGGCAGCCGGAATTTGATTCCCATTTCGAATCCTGGTGGTGAAGTCCGTTATCTGATGAAAGGTACTCCCGTGGGGCAGGTGATCGTTGCACAGGCAAGCACCAGTATACTCTCAGAAGATACCAAACCGAACCTCGAAGGGATGTTCAATTTGCGTCCGGAACTCCAGAAGTTGGTGGACGATTCGAGCCTGGTGACGGGGGAACAGAAAGATCAGTTGAGACGGGTATTAGTGGAATATGATGCAGCCTTCGGGGAGCCCACTGGTTTGGGGCGAACTGATATGGTGCTACATTCCATTAATACAGAGGAAGCTGTACCTTTCAAAATCCCTTATAGACGCCTACCTTTGAAGAAGAAATTGATGGCCGAGAAGGAAATCGCTGATCAGCTGAGATTAGGGGTGATTGTTCCCAGCACTAGCCCCTGGTCCAGTCCTGTTCAGATGGTGACCAAGAAAGACAGCACAATTCGCTTCTGTATCGATTATCGAAAATTGAATGGTTGTACAAAGAAAAACTCCTATCCTCTTCCCCGTATAGACAAGACTATTGATTCCCTGGGCGGAAACCAATGGTTCTGTACGCTGGATTTGCAATCTGGATACTGGCAGGTTGGAATGAAGGAGGAGGATCAGGAAAAAACAGCCTTTTCGAGCCATGTCGGTCTTTTCCACTACAATGTGATGCCGTTCGGATTGTGTAACGCCCCTGCGACATTCGAAGCCATGATGGAATCTCTGTTGAGTGATCTGTTGTGGAAGGAGTGTTTGGTGTACCTGGACGACGTAATTGTCTTTGGGAAGACCTTCGAATCGTGCCTGGCTACTCTAGTAAAAATTTTCGAGAGGTTGATAACCAATGGTTTGAAATTGAAACCAAAGAAGTGTCACCTATTTAGGACTTCAATTGACTATCTCGGTCGGATGATATCCACTGAGGGAGTTAAGGCGGATCCTGAGAAACTAGATGTTGTGTCGGAATGGGAAAAGCCAGAGGGACCTAAAGACATACGGTCCTTTCTGGGCTTCTGTAGTTACTACAGAGACTTCCTACCAGGGTATGCCAGAATAGCTCAGCCTATGCAGGCTCTAGCTCACTGGACTCCGGGTAGAAGGAAGGAGCCTTTTCCATGGGGTCCGGAACAAGATCTAGCATTCGAAGCCGTGAAGAACCTATTTCGAACCACCCCAGTTTTGAAATATCCAACAGCTGATGGACATTTCATACTGGACACTGACACCAGTAACGACAGTATAGGTGCTGCTCTGTCCCAGATACAAGAGGGGATAGAAGTGCCACTGGCTTTCGCTAGTAATACCCTCAATAAGGCCCAGAGGAATTACTGTACCATTAAGCGCGAATTGTTGGCGGTAGTGGTATATACGAAGAAGTTTAAGCACTTCCTTTGGGGAGGTGACTTTACTTTGCGGACAGATCACTCCTCCTTAAGGTGGCTGCTGAACTTTAAGGAAGCGGAAGGAATGATCGGTCGATGGCTGACCCATTTGTCCGAGTTCGGGTTGGAAAATAGCCAAATCCAACATAGAGCAGGGAGCAAGCATATTAATGCTGACGCCCTTTCGAGAAGACCCATACGGAAATGTTCTAGAATGGATTGTAATGATTGTGGAGCCCATAACGCTGTAATAGCTGGAGTTCGAATGCCGTATGATGTAGGACATTCTAAAGCAATAGAATGGTCCACGGAAACTATCAGGCAATTCCAGAAGGGTGATGCTGTCATGTCAAGACTAATAGAACAGGTCTCCAGTGGTGCCCAACCACAAAGACCAGCCATTTCGATTGAGAACCGGGAAATGAGACAACTACTTGCTCAATGGTCTGAGCTAACTGTTGTTGACGGTATCTTATGTAGGTGGAAGATAACACCATACAAGACCAAACTTCGGCAAATCGTGATACCTGCAGCTATGCGACGGGATATCATGTATTTCGTACACGGGCACCAGACCAGTGGACATTTTGGGAAGAAGCGCTCCCTTGCGCGACTCTACAGACGGTATTACTGGCCTAGCATGAGTAAAGATCTACTTAGGTGGATCTCTACTTGTCCAGATTGTTGTCTGAATAAACCAGGTGAAGGCCTGGGGAAATTGCCACTAACTCAAGAGCTTTGGGGAGTTAGATTTGCACGCATAGCGGTTGATATCATTAGTGGCCTTAAAACCACTCCTGATGGAAACACGTGCATGATGGTAATCTCTGACTACTATTCGAAGTACACTCGAGTGTTCCCTCTGAAGGATCATAAGGCCCATACATGTGCTCGTGCATTCATAAAAGGCTGGGTGCTTCATCTAGGCGTGCCCTTGATGTTGCATAGTGATCAAGGCAGAGAATTCGAATCCGAGTTATGGGCAGCAATGTGCCATAACCTTGCTATTTGCAAAACAAGAACGAATCCGTACAGACCTCAGTCGGATGGTCAAGTAGAAAGGGTCAACAGAACCTTGATACAAGTCCTGAAGCCTCTGGTCAACAGTCAGATGTAGGGTGGCCGGAGGGTTTTTAGATATCTATCAAAAATATATACATGTTATATGTACAGAAAGCCTCAAAACTCACATTTAACAAACTATCATTATTATGTTGAGGCAGTAACTAGGGAGCTGATTGTAGCTGATTACAAATCCCTCACCTCCCGAACCATTCTGACAGATCTGAACATCTGCATAGGGTAGACATGCCATGCCTATATCTCACTCATAGCCCTGTCATGCTACAGTGTCTAAGGAGTGAACTAAGATTTCCTATGTAACTCTATGACATGGGAGGCCCTCTAGTGTTATATATATGATGTAAATGCTTGAGATTGGGGTCTCGGACCCCAATATGACCCCCAGGAGATGTCCTGACGCTGGCTGGCGGTAGGTTGTACCATTTCCATTCCAAATGCATCATTTTCAGCTCATTTAGCTCTATTTTCAGTAGTCTACCGTAATCTACCAATTAAGGAGTTCTAGAAAAATAATTGAGCTAAAAATACATAATTTTAGGAGGCTTATCTATGCAAGATATAATTGTCGCAAGTAACTATATGACCTCCCATGATATGCCTGCATACAAGACGCTTCAAACAAAAAAAGAATTTCGTTGATACATGGATTTTCCATCAAGCAGTGTCAATTCTCCCAGAGGATAGGCTCAAGAGATCACCCAGTTATAGAGCTCAAGACAGACTCAAAATCTGAAGGTCTGTCAAGATTGCTCTTAAATTACATTATGTTATACAATTTATGATGCTTATTCCAGCTCATGTATGAAGGATCCATTTAAGATCTCTTGATACCAAGTTACTAGAGGTCTCCATCTGCTCCCTAGCCGAAATGAAATTCCATCATAAAATGGTCACTTAACATAGGATCAGATATAGATTGAGCGACCAGCTAGAGCCTCCGGCCACCCTATCAGATGGATGATTGGGACGAGCAGTGCAAGTTCGTGGTACATGCTTATAATAGTACGGTGCATGCTTCCACCGGTTGCTCCCCCAATCTGTTAGTATTCGGAGAGGACTTGATTATGCCTGCTGACTTGGTGTTTGGCGTAGCTGGGATAAACGCTGAAATACCCTGTCAGGTGATGTTCGTGGAGGCATTGAGGGATCAATTCAAGTCTGCATTAGAGATGGTTCGATGTGAGCTAAGCAAATCTGCTTCATGGCAAAAAGTGGGCTATGACGTAGGTTTGAAACTTAGGTCCTTTCGAGTAGGGGATGAAGTAGTTAGGCTACACGACCCCCTACAGCAGTTGAAGCTGTCACCCAACTGGGATGGACCATTCACTGTGGTTCGGATTGTTTCAGAATCTACAGTGGTGATCAAATCCTTGTTGGGACGCTTGTATAAATCCAATGTAGCTCGTCTACGTCGGTGGCAGGGTGATGCTTCAGCGCATTCGAAGTCAGGGGAGCATTCGAAGTCAGGTGACACTGAGCGGAGAGTGACCACCCCGGAACGACGTGGTCCTGGTAGACCTAGGAAACTAGTTATACCCTCAGATGAGAAGAAACCTATGCCTCCTGGTATTGGTAAATTAAAGAGGGGCCGGGGTAGGCCTAAAAAAAAATTACCAATTCGAGCTTCTAGCAAGAAGGATAAAAAATGCGTAAAAAAAGTCTCGGCAAATGAAGGTCTGAAGGGGAGGAGGGCTGTCCAATTGACTACTGGACATCCTGTCGAATCTTCTCGGACGACCAGGTCTAAAGAACCCAGGGTAGGGTTAAGGCGCAGTCCACGGCATGGCCAAGGGACTGCTGTGACCTAATTTGTATACACAACAAGAAGTTTCGATCCCATGATGGTAGTACAGACCTAATTGCTGTCGAGTGAGCAGAACTAGGGCGGGAGCTAATCGTGAATGTCCCCGAGGGTGGCAGACGGATCTATCCGGCGGGTATTCTTATGTTACCGGTAATGACATTTGCCTACACTCCTGAAGAATTCATGATTAGTGGTACCCATGGTTCTGTGGAACAGACTCAATAAGGATTACACTCCGGTGAGCTACCCATTCGAGCAGTGGCGGGAAACGCGAGCGTCTCCCGCTGCGTTATTCGTTAGAAAAGGGCTATCCGGTGAGGCGTGAACGCTGATTGGTTGACCTCTGCTCCCGCGGCGGGCGTGGCGGCACGAGACAAGAAGGGCGGCCGCCATATTGGATCAGCGCCAAGAAGACGCGCGGACGCTGCAGGGCAAAGAAGGAGGAAGAGGGGTCTTGTTACCGACCAAAAGTCTCCAAAACCACATCATAACACGCGCCAACCTGGTTAGTACCCGCTCATAGTGTCATTTGGACACACGGAGCTTCGTACTCCGCAATATCTTCGTTTTAAACTTCGTTTTAAACATTCGACTTCGATGGAGGAGCAGTACACCCCCGGTGAGGGCCTCCAATCCGACGAGCTGGACCTGTTCGGGATGGATGATGGCCAATTCGACAACGCTCAGGAATCGGATTATGAATCCGCCTCCGAATACACCGGGAGTGCGATTACCGTCCGTGTGGCGGGGATCGACTCCTATTCGACGGCTGAGCAGGACGCCGTGGCCATGCCACCTCCAGCGACAGTCAACATGGGGCCGTTGCCGTGGCGCAACACCCCAAAACGTATAGCTTCGAAGGACATTGACAATTCTGCATCCACGCGGCTCAACGCAGCAGGTGATTCGGAGGAAGACGACATGCCGGAGCTAGAGGAGGTGGGTCAGAAATTGCCCATTCAAGCAGTGTCTGACGGAGAGATGGAAGACTTCGTACGAAAATCGCTGGTCCAGCAACAACTAATGGAGGTGCTGGAGTGCGATCCGCCATTCGACACCTCGCTGCAACTTCATCCCACATTAATGGCGATGATGTTGGATAAGCTGGGGAGTGAGGGCTTTTATCGCTACGACCCTACCTGGTTAGACAGTTACGGAGGAGCGATTCGAGGAGCTTTCAAGAATGGAATCTTCAGTGACATTTTGTTAGAATGTGGTACGAACTTTCGAAATCTCCAAAGAAGTAAACAAATGGAGGAACCGGTGCCCTCAAGTGATGGGAGCACCACGAGTACGAAGGGGAAGAAAAAGAAACTTACTAAAACCCGAGGTAATCGTAAAACTTCCCATTCGAGTACCCCTCCAGCTACTCCGCCCATGTCCGAAGTATCCGAACCTGCCACAGCTCAGTCCGAGTGCTCAACGAGTACTCCCCATTCAACGTCATTCGAAGAACCAACCACTACAGCTGGGACTACTGAGTCTCAATCCGAACCTCTTCCAAAAGCTCCGGGACCTTCACCTGTCCCATTCGAAAAGGCTTCGGCTATCGTAGAGTTGACTGAGATGGAAATCAACTCGGATACATCGGAATCGGCTGGGCAGGAAGCTCGGTTTGCTCAGGTGGTAAGGGAGTCCGATGAACTTCGGGCTGCCAATGAACAGTTACGGCTAACCCTGGAGGCAATGCAAGCTGCCCCCAGAGTTCCACTCACCCGAGCCCAGTCTAGAAAGAACCCCAACCCACAGCAGAAGGGACGGTCCGTGTCCGACGCTTCGGATGTGGAGGAGGTACCATTTGGAAAATTGGTTCAATCGGCTACAGGATCGCAAACAGTTCCCCGAGTCCTACTACAACCATGAGGGACGCCCCAAAATTCGATGGGCTATGGCCCGGTACAAGGCAGGGGAGAGGGAGGACTGTCCTTTTGATTCCTGTCGCACATATTTCCAACACGAGAACCGTCCCATGCCCACTCGTCTTCGATTTATGCGGCACCTGGTCGAATGCCACATGCACCACCGGGCACAGTATATCTGCGCTGACATTGGCAAGGCAAACAAGAAGTGTTCGGGACTGTGGACCCTTCGAAGAGGCAGGATGATCGAGCACCTGATACAATGTCATGGCCAGTCCATGACGTTAGCCAGGAAGAACGTGGGGGACCTCCATGCAACACTGGTGGCGGGCCTGGCCAAAGTGAAATTCGACAACATCACGATTGAGACCCTCCAGTTTGGAAAGGTCCAATTGACGAGGAATTCGAAGCAGTCAGCTGTCTTCCAGCGTACGGATCGGCGGGGTCGACTAGACCTGAACAGCGTCCTGTATAAGGAGTTGTACGTCTGGAGAGCGGCCAACCCCCTTACGGGGAAACGAAGTGAAACCAGGAGTCCGGCCACTTCCGAACCTGACTGTAAAAAGGTCAAATCGGAAGCTCCGGCTCCAAGAGCTCCAACTGCAGCACGAGGGCGAGCGACAACGATTGAACACCGGTCCCCACTGCAGGACTTGCGTCCTGACTATGGTCCGGACTTTTCGGCCCCGAAAGGTTGTTCCCAACTACAAACCCTTCCACCTCTGACTCCTGGTAACCTGGCTAGCAGGGCTGAGTACCCTTCGATGGATTCTCCTAGTCCGGAAGGACAGACTGAGAGGGATCCGTACAGGAACCTCCCCTCAGGTATCCCTGTAGAGGATGCCCTTCCCCAACCGGACTCTCGGAACGTAGAGATGGGGGATTCGGATCACTTTGTGCTACCTGGGAAAAAGGACTTGGTGGTCACTGCCACCATCCACACTCCCTAGGTAGTGGAAGAGGCGAAACCAAAGGCTGACAGCTCTACACAGTCGGTGGGGCTTAAAACCCCTGCCACTAGTTCGAATCCATCATCCGTGAAATCTGAGCCTGTGGTGGACCCGGTTCCAGTGACCACTTCAAACCCGGTAACCACCACACCAACGACAACTACTAGAGAGGTGCTCACCACTACTACCACCACAGCCACTGTACCTTTCAGGCCCAACGTACGAGAGGAACCGGCAGTCGGTCCGGATAGGTGGTATGACCTCATGATAAGTGGTGGGAACATTCGTCCTAGTGTGCGGTTTCCAAAGGACTACTTCGAGCCTGTAAAGGCTCCTGATGCAGTGTTGCATAAGGAGCTGTATGAACGATGGCTGCATGAACACCAAGTTGGCATGCAGCAGTATGCCGCCTGTGTGGCAAGGGCATCCGCTGACTATGCCATCACCATGCAGGGCAAGGAGGTCGAGAGACTGAGGCAGATCTTCGAACAACAACAAATCGACTAGCAGGCAGAGCCGGATAAGGTGATCGAACTCACCAAACAGCTAGAACATTCGAAGAGGGAACCTACAACGTCCCGTGCCTTCCAAAAGCTGCGGAGGACTCACTGGACGATCAGGCCAGAACTATGAAGGCGCTGAACGTTAAGTTCATCCGAGTATTCGGAATCGGGCTAACCCAATGGAGTGGGTCCCTCGAAGAGCTCCAAGGCTTGGTGAAGGACTTGTAATGATAATTCGAGTGTTCGTTTGTTCAGTGGTATTTTTGATGACTTGTGCATATGATGTTTCGATGATATCTTAATAATTGTGTTCGTAATTACAGAACGTCCATGATTGAAATCATGATTCGGGGGGAAAAAAAACAAAACATAAACCAGGTGTGAAATGCATAATTGTCAAGAAATGTCTTCGTTGTCTAAAAAAAAAAAAAATTATGAAAAAGGTGTCATACTTTAAAGAGTGTGGCTTAGACTGTATACTATGATTCGAACCAAGAACTGTACATAGTGTTCGATACCTACCTGGTATTCGGATTTCGAAAATATACCTATTTCACTGGATATATAGTCATGTATCTATTACCTCAGGTGGAGGCCAAAAATTACTACATTCCTTGGTTATAAGAGTTAACGTCACACTTGTGTTGGTTCCATGTACATTTTTTGTAATTCCAATAGTTCACGTAATTACCTCTCCAGGGACGGTTCCCCCACATAAATATTTTCGAGCCATTACTTCTGTGTCATTCCGTCCTAAAAAGTCACATATTGTGCATTCCTTACCTACCTTAATATAATTAATGTAGTAATCAATATTGTTTCTCAACGGAAAACCATACAGATCTGTGATCACGGTAGTTAGAAATAGTATAGAACACATATATTCACATTATATATTCATATCTTTATTAAAGATGGATACTCACGTATCTATCTTGTCGTTATGGTGTTGGATCTGTAAGATCCCTGTTATGTACAAAGTAATGTAAGTGTTGTTTGATGTGACAGGTCAGTCTAAATCTAAAAATTGTACTTTCTACATGTATGTGTAAAACGTAATTCGTACCTTCGAATGTACCCCAGTATGGTTATCTGATATTATTCTCCTATATTTGAGTATATTATATCAGATGTATTAAGACCCTTGGCATAATCTGGTGGGGGTGATGTAGGGGCACGAATAATACGTGTACATATAGGTCCGTGGAGTCAGAGCGGGAAGTGCCTCCAACGGACACTAGGTGGCAACACCTACGCCATGTCCTTTCGGTTATCCGGTAGCGGAGCCAGGCAGGGCACTCCAGACGGCGCTACGGAGGAGTGCCACGTCGACACTGCTTGGTCCGCGCTCAGGGTATATAAGAGGCCGAGGTTGGCTACCTCAGGGAGTTCGTCCCAGGACGAGCTCTGACCCACACCTTTCGTACCTTCGCTTTGATAGGGGCACCTACACCCCTCCCTCACTATGGTTCCTGCACCAGCCATGCTGGCTCAGGGCCTGACTGTCCGGTATTGCTAACCTTCGAACTATCGATAGAATCCTGTGTGTCTTCGAATGGTTAAAAGACCAAGTGAACCGAGTAGAAACCTTCGTGTACTTTTGAGGCCGTGATCGAATAAAAACCTGTTGCATTCAAACCGAATTTGGAACCTGTGTTCGCGTTATACGTAAACGAAACCCCTACATATGTGCAAAATACGCCATTTTACGCCATTTTCACGCCGCTGGGCCCCTAAGGGTTAAGTTGTAAGGCAAAAAAAGGTTTTGATTGTCCGGAACTCTGTGTGCAGGGGAATGTTGTCATGCTATTCAATTAGTGGCGTACACCTTTAGAACGTCTAAGGGCTGCCAACATATTTCGATTGCCAACAGAATTTCTTCATGATATATTCATTAGGCATGGAAGAGAGTTAACTTATTGAGGTACCGTGCTTTGTATTGGTGTCATATCCAATATGGTATTCGCAATTGTAGTATAATCTCACTGATATTTATAACTTATGATAAAAGTATGTGCTAAAAGAAAGCATAGTAGATGATATTTGGAATGTAATGGGTTCCTTTAGGAGAAGAATGACAACCACTCAACACTTAGCAATACTGAATACATCACCAGTGTCTTATGCAACAGAACTATGTACTCATTAGGAGAAAAATAAAGAGTATAACACTCACATCAAGCATGATTAAGTCTACTATTTACTATAATATTGTGAATTTGCCCTCACCTACAGTTCACTTTTTGACCCTACCCTTGCAGGCTTTATAGCCCACGCTGGGTTCCGGTCGGACACCAACCAGTCAAGGCCTGCACCAATCTTCTTGTTGTTACTGTGGCTTCCTAATCTGGCTTAGGCACTGGCTTCTACTCCTCCAGCTGCCTTTGGCTCCATACCTCATCAGACCATGACCTTCATCGTGCCATGGTAATTTGGAATCCCGTGGGAATTAGTCACAGGGATTGGGTAAGCCTTTTGCATTGACAATCCTTTGCTACTGAGGGTTTGCCCCTTTGAACACCTAGACATTAACACCACAAATGTGGACAAGAAGATTCAAGTAAGGCTAAAGATATTCAGATTAACTGAGAAATTATTAAGGGACTTTTATAATTATATTGTAACAAACAAAGAGAGTATTTTGACATTCATTAACTTCAAATAATTGTAGTGATATTTTATAGATGCATAGCATCTAAATCTGCTGCATTAGTTGGATAATTCTCAAATGGAAAGTGGTCATTATTGTAACAATGTGATACTCTCAAAAGTATTTAAATCAAGTAGGATGTTAATTCACAGTGGTTTTTCTTTTACTTCTTCGGCACCAGGGTACTAAGGATGAGAACTATGTCTTCTATGAAACATTGAGACCCTGTCATTATCGTCTATATGCTTATTGTTAGAGAGTACACACTATCTACGTCAATTGTCTACTAGATAGACAGATTACCCTTGTCCTGAGAATTCATCCCACCACTGTCACTGATGTGTAATCTAATTAAAATCATGATACAAAACAGTGATCAATGCCTCTAGTCCGAATGGCTGGTTTTAATTAGTACCAAGCAATTAGATATGTACATCACAGCCCTTCTTAATTCCTGATGAGACAGGGCTTGGTATGTTGCTGCTGAAACAATGATAAAGAGTCAAATATGTAAAGTAACAAGGCAATGATAGGTTATGGAAAAAGATCAGGCAGCACTTGAAGCGTAACAATAGGATTTTGATTGTAGTGGTAAGTACTGTGGAGGGAATGTGTTTTCTTTACAAATTGATACACTGGAAGTGTAACCTATATAAAACACTAAATGATTTGTAGCAATTAACAGTCATTGTTTCGTAAACTGAAACAACACTCTACTTTACTGCTCTGTGGATGGATGGAACTGTTCTTAAAAATTAATAACCATAGTAGATAATATGTCTCCTTGGGGACCATTAATTGAAGTGTCCAATCACTACAGAATGGACCAATGTGTATCAATGTTTGATTTGAACAATATATCATTATGTCAAGGGATTATAGCTGTTTTAAACTCTAGATCAATCAGACACCAACATTCAGTGAGATGAGAGAGAATGATTGTGATTAGAGTAAATAACAAATGACTAAGAATGCAGCCTCTCATTTAGATATCATATATGCACTCCTTTCTTCCACCGTATCCAGACTTTGTATTCATTTACCATTACAGTAGAGTTTATTAACATTTTCTGAGAGGGTATTGTCATTTTCTTTTGCCATCACCCAGACACTTCTGGATAAAGTAGATTTGACTCTGAACTAAGTCTACTGATGTTTCCCTTCTCTATCGGATTCCTATGTACACTTATATGGTTCTACTGAAAGGAGATTACTCAGCAAACACATAGACATCAGAAACATAATACCATTCATTATGGGTGTATGTTGTTCGAGAATATCAATGTTCTTCATTGCTGCTAACATCAAAGGGAATATGGTCCTTAGCTAGATGGGTGAAATCTAGAACAATTGAGACCTTTTATAAATGTTCTGGGCATAATAAGAATATATGATGCATTTTAGATCTGCCGTTGCTAAAAGTAATGTAATGACTGCCACTGTCATAAATGAGATGATTATGACAGAAAAGGGTGGTGCATAGTACATAACTCATCTGCTCAGTGTGTGAGTATGTTTATATTTCCTGAGCCCAGATAAATCCTCTTAAATAGAGTTTTGTTATGAATATTTCCATGATAGCTGTTGTACTTAGACAATTGCAGTTCCGCTATTATCATTCCGGCTGATAAATATCATTTACCTTTTACTTTGTTGTATATAAACCATGTAGTCGGCTATGGGTGTGTCCCTTACTGTCATTCCTTTGTCATCATCGTTGAAGGTCTAATATATTAGATTCTACACATCAAACATAACAGCAAAACAAGGTTCTCTACACCCATGTTCATGTTCCTTCTATCCAACCATATTGGATTGAATATTTATAACTTCCATTCTTCAGATTACATATTTTAGTGCTGTCTTTACATGAAATAGATTCAATATTGATGATTACATTCCCTATATGACCATGTTTAACTTCCATAGGCTGTATACTGGCCCATTGTGTTCAAAGATAAATGTAGTGTGCATACATCTTGAACATAAAGGCAAGCTGAAGGACAGCATACTCTTTGATCGCTTCACTTTTTGCAAGCTAATTCTGGAACAATTCCCCTGGTAAAAGCAAAAGAATTATTGAAATTGGTGACTTCAGAGGAGAGCACATTCAAAGGACCTTCCGCACTGTCCTTTGTTATTTGGTCTCAAAATACTATCTGCCCCAGACCATCCTCCCACATGCTACTGTAGGATTGTTCTGAATAAAGCATTTAGTGCTGCTGGATGACTAATATATCAGTAGATGTAGGCTTTAAGAATGATGAATCTTACCCAACCAACACTAACTGAACTGGAATGATATATTACAAATGATCGCATAACTTTTGATATAAGTTTCAATTTCTATGGCTAGTTTAACTTGGTCTTTAGTAGTTATGCTATGCAGGTGGTTTACAGAGGTGTAAATATCCAAAATACCTCTGATTTTAACTTAAACCAGGACTCTTTTCATTGTTTGTCAGGAATAATCATTCTCAATAGACTGCTATGGTGCACCAGTTGACTGGTTTTCTATAAGCCTGACAGATCACAGTTTCCAGACGCTATTCATACCTCTGTGAAAAGAATACTAAATCATGTCATAATAGAAAGAAACAAAAGAAGAAGAGAGGTCTTCAGTATTTTGCTCTTCAGCATTGTGACAAGAGTGGGAGAACCAATTGGATGGGGTGAAACATGTACTAGACAGTTGGACAGTTAAATAGTATACAACTTCGGTGAAAAAGGAGCTGAGTACAGTGATAAAAAGCATCTAAAGTGGTCAAATAGTCGTCTTATTATAAAGAGACTTTAGGGTATTCTTAGTGACTGTCATAAAGTAAACAAGTTAATGGTTGTTCATCTGAGGACCTACCAGATTACCATCCCACAAGACGACACTAGGCTCATAAATTTATGTTAGGCCAGGCAGTGGCCCACTCCTAGTGACAAGTTTATGGTCGTCAAATTCACAACTCTGGAAAACCCTTTAATGCCTGGATACTGCTATAAATGAGCTTTATCTATTTTGTAAACATGATGTATGAATGTAGCCCTCGTGAGTCTATTTGGCGAGCCTGCAAACATACGCCATGCTGACCATTTTAGGGTTGGTGCAGTGGCAAGTCTGGATTTGGTGAATGTCTAGTTTTGGGCTGGCAGATGCCAAGTAGTTCTTCTATCTGACAACTCCAGCTAGAAGACCTGCTTCCTTGACCTTTAAATTTGAGTCCTCAGAGCCTGCATTGACTAACAATCAGTTTTGCCTTCCACCTGGGTGAGGTCATGTTCATAGGAGTTTATGTGAACTAGGTCAAGTCTGACAAGAGGGTTTAGAATCCATTTTGGCTACAGAATGTGCCATGTTATTTTACAGCTCCCCAGAGGTTCCCCATCATATAATAAATATGTCAGTACCATACCATAGTTATGAAGGGGACCTAGGTCATGGTTGTATTACATGTTTACAAGCATAATTATGTCCTCTACAGTTATATAGCACCTGTGTTGTGATCCTTTCCCGGGAGGGGTGGGGGGGGGGGAGTGGGATAGAGGCTCTAGCTTCTGGTAGAGGTGATATTAGTGTTGGTAGCAGCTGGAGGTCTATTTAGACGCTGGAGGATTTGAATGGCATGACTACCGGATATGAAGCAGGGGTAGGGAAGGGCAATCTTCCTCTCATCAAGGACTGGCCATCCTGAAGCACCCCAGATAACAGGTAGCACCTCCTGAGGTCAGTGTCATGAGCTCAGGCCTAACTCTAAAGATGCTGTGGTTTGTGGTCGGAGAATCTTTAAAGTTGTGGTGTTTGTTCATGTAGTTAATCTCCATATACCACTTCTCTTTTGTTCAGATGTCATGGCAATCTTGCTCTATCGTGAGAAAAAAATTCATCAAACCCACTTATTTTGTTTTCATTAGTATACATTCCCTAATAAGTGTACATCGCCCTTTTCAGGCTGATTTCTTAACTCTAAATAACCCAGAATATATGTATATATATTTTTTATCCCAATTAAACGCTTAAATACTAGAAATGTATTTACTTGTTAAGCATGATTCGTGCGATAATTACATTGAATACGGCAATTTCCTTAAAATGTTACACCTGGCCAGGAGACCTTACAGATCATTTCTTGTCTTTAATGACTCATATTTTAAGCCTTAATGTTTGGTGTGGTAAGAAGCCCAGCTGTCATGCCAATATAGCTGAGTCAGATGTGTGTCCAGGAAGTGGCAGTGAAGTTTTGACCCCACTGAGGTCAGCAATGGTTTCAGCATCTACCCATCTGGTAGGACTGACACACTTCTATATTATAATTATCATATTATAGTATTTGGTATTTGTTTGAGAATACTCATTTTAACAGTCAAACATTCCTATGTGCTTCTATTGAATGATTAAGGCTAAAGGCAATGAAGACTAAAAAACTGCCAATTAAATGTGTTACTTGCAATCAGAAATTATTCATGATAAAAGACATATATTCAAAAGGCATTAAAAAATTAACTTATTGAGGCATCATTTTAACTTGGTCCTATATCCAATATGGTAGTATGCATATATACACAAGTGATATAATGTCTGTAATATGCTACAAATATTGTATATATGAAGTTGATATCAATTGTTCGGGACTTATCTGGTGCCTTCCCAATAAGGAGGTATAAAAACGTATAACACAATTTAACTCGAGAGGACCGATTCAATCATAACAATCATTTCAAGTCTTATTTTTATTACAATATACTTAACCCTCAGCTACAAAAAATTATTAAGCTCCCATTTGCAGGTTTTTACAGCCCTCAGCGCATGGTTTCCATTCAGACACCCAACCAGTTAAGGCCGGCACCAATCTTCTGGGACTAATTCCAACAGGATTCCAAATGACCATGGTACAACGAAGGTCATGGTTCAATGAGGTAGGGGAGGAAAGGCAGCTGCAGGAAGCCAGGAAGCCACAGAAACAAGAAAAAAATCACATGTGCACAAGAACATTTCATTTAGGCTGTAGATTTTAGAAGTTATCAGGAGGGGGATAACATAACTATTTTGTAAAAGTTGACACAGAAATTCGTAGAGCATCCATAACTTCAGTTAATGGCGAAATATATAGTTTGCCTCACCATTGTTACATTCCTAGTCAGTGTGTAATCCAATAATTTACAAAATCTAAATCTGCTGCTATGGTTGAGGCTTTGGCAGGATAATTCCAATTAGGAGTTGCTCGTCATTTTAATCATGCCATGATCTCAATAGTGCAAGCTTGACGTATTTCATACTTCCTCAGCATCACACTACAAAGAGGTGAATACAATGATGCTACCTTGCCTTTTATCAACATACCTTACATATACAACCTTTGATCTTAAATCTAGATACAGTGGCGGGGTCCATTCTACTCTTTAATAAAACCTTTATCCTTCATTTACTGCTTTTAACAGGGTAGAAAGTTGAGTGACTCCTAACACAATACCAGAGGTAATAAATGATCAATGAGATAGACAGAGCACCCTTGTCCTGAGAATTCAATGCATCTTACTCTACAATGTCACTGATGTGAATTCCAATTAACACCATGATACAAAATAGTGATCGGTGCCTCCAGTCCAAATGGCAGTTCTTGATTAGTACCAAGCACTTAGATATGTATCTCACGTCCCCTTTTGAATTCCTGATGAGCGAGCGCTTGATATATTGCTGCAGAAAGAAACAATGGAAAGAGTCAAATATGTACAATGACTGAAATGATATAGCATCATTATTAAATAAGGCAGCAGACCAGTGTAACCAATATAGGAGAGAATGATACTAATTAACAAAAAAGAAATTGTAAACGTATACAGCACTCTCTTTTGCTGGTCTGTGGGTAAATGGAACTGTACTCTATAATTAGTGGTTGTCATACTAACAGATGTCTACTAACAGAAGGGACCAATGTGTACCAATATTAAATTTAGAAAATAAACTAGTTTGTCAATACTGAGAAAAACTTCAGCTCTTTCTATCTCTAGATACATCAGGTATCAATATTGTTTGAGTTGTGAGAGAATGATTGGGATTAGAGTAAAATGATATCTCAGCATTTCTTCTACCGAGCGCTCTGTGTTTCACTTACCATCACAGAAACTGCCCCTATAGTTTGACACACATGAATTGTATCAGGCCGCAATGCAATTCACAGCATCCGCCTGTTTTGCAATGTTTTTTTCATTCTCTGGAATGTCTAAGGGTATTGTCAAATTTGTTTTCAAAATGTCAGCCAGTAGATATGACTCTGAACTAAGTCTGCTGATGATATTTCTTTCTATGTCAGATGTCTACTTTCACTAATGGTTTTGCAGAAAGGGGATTCCTCGATGCAGACGTTCCAGACTGTCGAACAGACTGCAGCTAAGGCACAAAGGATTTAAGGCCACTAGAGCCATAGAAAATAATGTAACATATAAGTGACTTTTATCTATACCAGTTTTGATAACAATAATTGTAACCATCTGTGGAATTTATCTAAAAACTTACTCTGTATGTGAAATAGTTTCTGCCAAATCAAAACAAAAAAAAGACACCTCAAAAACACATAAATATCAGGACATATATACCCAGCTAACATCAGAGGAAATAGTTTCTAGCAAGATGTAGCAACATTCTTAACAGTTGAGATATTTTAAAAAGGTTCTGGGTATGATAAATATCGTATATATTGTATGTTACATCTACCCTTGCTTGTGAATGATATCATATTACTATTGTCACTAATAAAAATCTAAAAAGCAGTGCATAGTCTATATACCTCATTTGCTCGATGTGTCAAAGTGTTTATTTCCCTGAACCCAGACCAGGTCTCTTAAATGAGTTTTTTTGTTTTGATTTTATTTTGTGATATCCACTGTATTTGAACAATTGCAGTTCTCTTTGTATTATTTTGGGAGATGGACGCCATCATTTTGTTACTTTGTCATGTATGAACAAACACTTATCAGAACAAAAGTTGCTAGGAAAGCGAAAAAAACGAGCTGTCATGTTGTATCATTGTTCACTTCGCTTTTTTTCAGGCTAATTCTGGAACGATTCCTCTGGCAAAAGTGAAAAGAATTATTCCAGTTGGTGACTTCAAAGGAGAACACATTCAAAGGACCTTTTATGCTGTTCTTTGTTATGCGGTCTAAAAATACAATCTGTCTTAAACCATCCTCCCACATGTTGAATAATGAAGCTTTAGCACATTTATCCCACCCACACGATCGTGAAGAGTTGGCCAACAATTTTGTCTGCACTCTTTCCCCAAGAATCGTGTAGTCAACTACAACATGCACTAGAAAATAGTCCAACAGCAGATGGTTTTCAAAATCATGTTTGTGAATGCATGACTTTTGAAATTAGTTTCCATTTCCACAACTAGTTTGACTGGGCCATAAATGGTTATACCATGCTGCTCAGGAGCGTCCCCATTCAGAAGGCCTCCACTTTTAACTTAAACTAGGATAGTGTGAATAAGGTTTTCCTCATTACTTGTCCGGAAGAATTATTTTGAATCGACCACTAACATAATACACCAGATAAGTGATTTTTCAGTAAGCTAGATAGACCACTATTTCCTAACACTATCCATACCTCACTGTAATTAATACTTATCTATGTCACAATAGAAAGAAATAGAAAAGAAGGGAAGAATGTGGTATTTTGATTTAAACTGCTCACGTATATATCACGTATACTGTTGCATTTTGTTGTTCTTTATTATATAAAATAAAATAAATGAATTTAAAGGAGCACTCACATTGACTAAGGAGCACTCATGGAACAAAGTTGATTATGATGGTGAACAATTTTGTCTTTGCATTCAGCATCAACATCAATAGTATCAAGGATGACTGAGAGAATATCTGAAAAGCAAAATCTGAAAAGCAATATCTGAAAAGCAAAATGAAAGAAATGTCTGATTATTCCTAATATCCTTTTACCCTGAGTAATCATGCAGTAACACATCAATGTATTCCATTTCCCCTTTGCGAGCAGCCAGACTGTATGTGACTGATGCACAACTGTAATATAAAAGAGACCATTCACCAAGCCAGCTATACATCTCCATCAGCTACCTGTACAGGTACCATCAAGTATATTACCTAATGCATTGGTAAATAGTCATCTCTTTTAGGTAGAAGCTCATCATCAAAGGTCACAGAGAAAGGCGATAGGGCTTTAGGGCTAGCCACTGCAGTGGTATCCGACATGCCTGAAGGGGATTGTTGGTCTTTGACCTTGACTGCCTTTAGTCTGAGCTGCTCGAAGCTACTCATGCCCAAAGCTAGCCTCTGATACTATCATAACAAGATGAGGGTGCTCCTGTATTGGCTGATAGACTCAATGGCTGATGTTGTATTGGGCATCCACCCAGAGCTAAACCTTTGTGATACAATGTTATCTCTTGTTCGTCTGATATGGCTTGACCTTTTCCTACAAAAGGATTTCATTCAAAAGAAATAGATTGTATTCCTATTTTCTCTGCATTTGTCCAAAAAAGGTAAATGGTTCCCAAGGCTTCAATTCCATCAGCTAATTCAATTCCACCACGTTAAATCATTCTTCCACGTGGAGTAACAGATGATAATTAATTTTAATAACCTAAAGAAAGATAGATTAGTTATGAAACGTTGTCAAATAATGTCCATAAAAGCCACCAACAATTGACATCCTCACCCTGCAGTTGTGTCTAAATAAAATTATGATATTATTTATTTTAATCATCTCTTCTTGCCTAGCTGTTATGCTTACCTACAAACTTACTCAGTCTCACTGACCTTAACAGACTGTGACGCAACATAGGAGATGGTAACATTAGGGGAAATAGCCAATAATGCTCTAAACATGATATTTTAGAAGATATAACAATAAAAGTAAATAATTCTGAGAAAATAACTCATGGCCAACTTTTGCTGACGATTCTGCCATCATAGAGATTCCATTTTCATTCTAAATGGGTCTTATTTGGAACGTAAAAAGAATGTTTTAACCAAATTTAGCATATTTTGTTCACATTCGGTTGCCATGGAAACAAATCCGTCACTATTGTAAAATAGAAAACCTTCTTGTCCATTCTCCCATTTTTAATGGATCCCAAAACTGAAAACAGTACCATCATTCCTTCTAGATCCAAATATACAGTCCATAATTAACATTCATTAATTTATTTTCTAATGTGGTTATTTTAATAGATTATGCAAAATCATGTTTATATCTAAAGGACCTATGATCTATTCTGAATTTCTACATCTTCCTAACATACCATGTTTAGGAGGTCAGTTCTCTGCAACCCTTTGGACTATTTTAACAATCGGAGTACCAAACTGTAGCTGAAGACATGCACCTAAAAGGGGGTTTCTCCCTGATGTCACCTCACACCATGTTACTCTGAGCAGGAGGGATATTGAGTTTCAACAACAGGATAGTGTGGGGAATGTCTTTAGGATTACACTCAAATTACAATGAGCCTTTGAAAAAGGGGTCACCCAAATATTATGGATGTAAAATTACTTATTAACTATACATTATAATTATTGAAGCAATGGTGTGGTCTTCACCTCCATCAAGAAAAAGACTTTTTATGTTTAACAATCTAGTCTATTGGCCGCTCTATACATACGTCTAAATGGTATTGTCAGGCATCTGTATATCTTTACCTCACAAAATCTAAAATATCACTGTTAAAAATACATTTTGCAATCCGGCGTTGATTTCACTGTTTAAAGGGACTTGCTACTTGTCGCATGATTACTGATGTTCTATTGACTTTTGCATATAACTCAGGATTATGTTAGTTTGATGTATTATCTAATAGAAAATCAAAAGAAATGAATTGTGGAAAAATATTTCTTTTGCCTTAACTATAGGATCCTATAGGTGTCCTAGCAGTGAATAGGAATACAGCTTAAAGAATACTTTTCATGAGCTTCGATTTTTGCCACCAGGTGGCTTCTGTGTAGGAACTAGCAATTCCCTTTAACCATTTTATAGGATGGTTTCATTTTCAACAATGGTATGAGATTTCTAATTTCCTAACACACATCTCCAATATCATCTATACAGAATTCATTTTTGCTATAGTAAGGCAGAATAGCACATCTGGCTTAAATAGCACCCACATGTTGGTGTAGATCATGTCAGAGGAGATTGTACTCATTGGATTCCTGATACATTACGGATTGGATTTAGACCCCATCAAATCTAAATATAATCCGATGGAGATGGTATCAAGTTGCTGAATCGCACAATCACTGAGGTGACCAGTGGCTGTATGTCCAATGTCTGGCTGGTCAGTCCCTGATGGGTGCATGATAGGACTGTGGCTCTACTAGCCCTATCACCACCAACTTAATCATCTTGCATTAAATGATAAGCGAATCTCTAGTATGATTGTCCAATATCAATTTTCCTTGTTCAACACTGTGCTGATCCAAATATGTTTATGATGATAGTTTGACTCTCTGATTGTTGTGCACAGTTTCCATTGTTCATTGTGTTATTATATCTCTATTTCTGGTTAATTCTGAAAAATGCTGTAACTGATCAATATTAATTTTGTCATGATATAGTGCCTAGTTCTACAAAATGATGCAACCAGTAAAATACATAGTCAATCAACAAACACTAATTGGATATAGTATTGTCAGAAATGTAGGTTACACAGTTGGTGCTGAATCAGCTTCATGTGACATACTCACATGAACTTGTCAATCATATGCAACATTACCATTACATTGAGTTTGTATTGTAAAAATTCAAGGGCTGGATGAATCTATAACACATGCAGCAGACTAGACTATTCCTAAAATCGGTCTACTGCCAATATGATATTGTAAGAGGTACAATATTGCACTTTTGAGTGACAAAACGCCTGCCTGCTTTTAATTGCATCACACTAGTGCACCTATTTCTACATAATACAGACTTTTTTCCCTGCCACATATCATGATATTCATATGCCTAATGGTTACTGTCACCACTATAGTGCACAGATATAAGATGAGATTGCACCACTCGACTCTCACTGTCATATCACCTAGATGTGTGGTGCCTGTGAAATGGATGAAAAATCACTATGACATCTCTCCAGTGGCAACAATATTGGCGGATTGAGTGTGAGGTGATAGTGAGGTCAGAGGTGGGTATAATGGTGTCAAGACTATATTGGGGATGGCTTCATTCATATTCCATACTAGTATTGCCACCATAGGGGATGAATGGTGTCACCCAATCAGCTTGTGTGAGACCTGTAGACGTGACCAATTATGGTCACTGGCTGGTGGACTACAATGAGGTGCATGTATACATGTATTCAATATACCCCACACATTATTCAAATTCTCATTGGACACATGTGAAATTATCCAGAGGGCCATGTGCCTTCTGTCTGCGTACTCCTCCTTTACTGACGGCAGCTGTTCTCTAGATAAGCTCAGACATCCTCACAAATACCTTCAATGATTAACCACATAACGGTATGGTCATTCTTGTTACCGTAAAGGTTACACCATCCCAATCTTCTGCGACAGGGCAGGCATTGATCAATGAATAATTGTCTAATGACAACTGGTCCTTTGTTTAATTATGCCATAATTCCAATCCTGGAAACAGGGCATTACTCTCCAGTTGCTCTTATATTTAGTGTATGTAGTGTCATGCTACAAAAATAACAATGATACTAGTACATACTAGCGCTATGATCTAAAAGTGTTACCTCTTCATCCGTTGCTTCCCATTTCGAGATACAGTCATTATCTTCTATTTTCTATTTTTCACAAAGGATAAGCTTGAGTAACTACTGACACAGTGCCTCAGTCTCTGTGCAGCTTCATCAACTTCTAAAAATGTTGCCTTGAGAATATTATCCTCCCACCACTTTCACAAACGTGAATTCTAAATAACGCCATGATACAAAACAGTGCATCAATGCCTCCAGTCCAAATGGCTGGTCCTAATAAGTATCAAGCAATAATAATGTAATATATGTACCTTACATCCCTTGTTTTATTGGTGATTAGGGAGAGTAGGGAGAGATATGGCTGCTGGAAGAAGATGGATATAACAAGAGTCTGATATAGGTATCTTGGCAGGGTAATGATGATTATATGATGAAAAATTGGAATATTACATCAGGCAGAGATCTAATATAAAGCTTCATGGATGGAGCTGATCTGTGGGTAAATGGAACACAGAGGGAAACACTATAATTCTGTCCTTTAATTAGTGATTGTCACAGAAGATAATCTACGCACCCCCTGGGGGCCTACTTATGGAGGTTTCTAATCTTTCCAAATGCCCATACAAGGGGCCAACGTGTATTTTCCGCCAAATATCCATTGAGATACAACCATCTACTATTTTGTCAAGGCTGAATGTGAGAACTCCAGCTCTTTCCATCTCTAGATCAGAGAGACACCAACAGGGCTTGAGATGGGAGGGAATGATTGTGATTTGAGCAAAATATCCACATCTCAGAATTGAGAAGAATGAGGAGAAAAAGTTGAGAAAATGAAGTAGTCCCAGCATGGTTCTTCTGCTCCATATCAGTCAATAGTACTTTTATGCACCCACAATGAAAATGAGAAACGTTCTGCATTCTCACATTCACTTCTTCATATTGCACGTGTTATTGCCATCCTTATATGTAAAACGATCTGCGAAAAAGGCCCTTAGTGCAGGGTGCACTAATATCCCTTTTCCCAGCACATATCACATATAATATCTCAGCAAATACGAGTCGTCATATGCAGCATTATTTATAACCCATGATGAGAGTATTCTGAGTGATCACGCTCTGCCTCATCCTGAGTCATCCTCTGTCAGCCATTTAATGAAGTCAATAAAGCTCCAGTGATAATGTGTTATCACTCATGGGTCAGTACTGGTTAGACTCTATTATTACACTAGATGACTCATTCAAACAAAGCATGTGTGAGGGACTCACACTCAGTCATGCAGATTGACTCAGATTTGCTGGGGTTCATTCATCATTGATGATAGTATGATCCCCTTATTACCTGTTGTTCTGCCACAAGTTACATACTGCTCTATTGTGTATAGTGTATCAATGTTTTAAAACAACCACAATACTATCGAAATCATTAGATCTGCAATGCATTAATAATACACTACATCAGCTTCTACTAAGGCGAACTAGCTATAAGATTTATAGCTGTCCTTTTCAACTCATCCAAGAACGTAGAGCTTTCTAGCATAATTATCCGAGAATTCAAGATGGTCAGGGGTTTATGAAAGGGGCGATTCACTCTGGCAATGACAATTCTATAATAAAAGGGTTATGTAGAATTCACACTAAAATAATATTATTAAAAATAGCATGCTGGATGCCTATTAAGACACACTGTTTACATACATTTGAGTTAGGTACAGTAGGTAGCTATGTTATATAATATTATTGCTGCTACTCAATATCTTCCCTATCTAAGATACCTCTTCCTTTATCGTAAACAATGATAGTGTAAACGGAGCATCGTGGGTTCTTTTCCTCGTTGCTTGTCAGGAAGAATTAAAATGAATTGTCTGCGAACACAATGCACCAGTTGATTGGTTTTCTACAAGATAGACAGCACACCATTTCCTGACACTATCCATCCGTACGTGTCAGTGAAGTGAATACTAATTCATGTCACAATAGAAACAACGATCAATGTCTCCAGTCACGATGGCTGGTCTTAATTAAGACCAAACAATCAGATCTTATAACTCCAGTTCTCCTGGCCATGGGTGCAGTTCATAATAAGACTTCATAAAGTTCTGATAAACAAAGATAATGTAAAGTGATATGAATACCCCCAGGGAATTAAGTACATAGAGGTAAGTATGTGTATGTTAGTGTAAAAAATGAAGGTAAAATAATTATGAAATTAGGTTGTTATGTGACGAGGTAAATATCACTGCCTGCACCAGTCTGGAATGTCCATGGTGAGGGCTCTGAAGGCTGAGAGTGGCAGAATTGATGTCGGGACTGTGAATATTAAAAATATATTATAGGGAAGGACAATCTGTACGTATCATGTATGTTCGTCTTCAGTACAAGATCAGCCATGTCTGAGGCTAATTCTGATGCATACATGACCGTGATTGATCTATATCAACAAAATGTTACTCAGGTTATAGGGACCTCTGTATGTCTCAAATGTACTATCAATAGTGAATATATAGAACTTTAATAAAATCAGCTTTTAGAACATTATTGATACAAAACAAACAACAAACCCAAAGGTGCTATGTATACTATAAGAGTAATATTATCTGAAAAGAGAGAATTTCTCTTCTAATGATCACATACCAGCTTTTCTAATATCCAAGTCTCTGTACGGGTGTTCTGTATCAGGCATGCCATGAAATGTAGTAGTTTTGTAGTACCATTATTCTCCCATTGTCAGACCTTATGTGGTTGATATACGACTACACACCATACAGTGGGGCAGCTTTACATCTTCATAAGCCCACCTGTACAGACCCATATAACTCAGTCTCTCCAGCTTTTTCGTGAGCGCATAGTGCTTTAACGCCCTTTGTTGTCATATGATCCATGCATCATTTGATATGCTTCCGTAGGTTTGGGATTATGGACAAATGCAGCAGAGGCAAGTCGTTCTCCATGGCTACACTGATGTATCATGACAACAAATGTTGCTTGAATGCAACAGAGGTATAGAAAACAACTTGTTATTGGGTGGCTCGATGTAACCAACTTAAAGCATTATCTTTTTCCTGATGGCGCATACACACATCTTTATAGGAATGTGATTGAAAAGTAGTGCTTGAGTCCCCTTCCTTTGTGATTTGGGGGCCAGGTCCCTTGCCCCCCCCCCCGCCTTGGTTCCAAACTATTGCCAAAGTATGTTTTAAACTTCTTGTATATGCTCCACCATGGGCTGTATAATATTTAAGGAGTGGACCATCCCAAGCTCTAGTCCTTAAGTTTCTATTATCTTTGTATTTCTCTTGTCTACTCCTTATATAGGCCTCCTTGAGTTGATGGGCGTACATCCTATCCTCCAACATATTTATTTTAGCTTCAGCATGTACATCATAAGTGGGCGTTAGGTGATCAACCCTTTGTGCTACCTTCAAGCCTCTGTTCTGCACTTTTTGTCTTTTCTTTAACAAATCCTTTTTTACCCCAGGTTTCCTGTTGGCAAATCTCATAATCTCCCAAAATGGCCACTAGCAGGTCAGTGATAAAAATTAGATATGGCTCCATCAGTTCTATTCTCATCTTGTATTAAATGATAAGTACATCTCTATAGCGATGATCAAGGATTGAGTATCTATTTCTTACTGTTCAATACCATCAATAGAATATGGCCTTGTAAATAAAACCAATGTGATTTATTTAACTTCAGAGATTCATTGTGCACAGTGGATATTGTTCGTTGTATTATTGTCCGTTTATATCCGGCCATTTTTTGAAGGATGGTATTGTTAATAGATATTTTGTATGATACATTTCCTGTTACCATGCTTGCTTTTGTGTACTCAAAAAGTGCTGCTTCAGCAGTTTTCAACTTGCAGAGGCAGGGTGGACTCAGACACTGAGTTAGTTAATTAAATTGAAAAAGACCACAACAATAATGACATTAAACATTAAAAAGTATATTCATTCGACAAACACTGATTCAGGGTGTTTAGGTGTTTTGTCAGATGTGGATAATTGAGTTACATGGCTGGTACAGTATTAAACTCACGTGCAGGTAGCCTGAGGGTTTTATGAGGCCTACTCAAGATGACTTGTTTATCTCATGCAACATTTGCATCCATTATATTGTTTTGGGTTTGTAGAAATTGAAGAGCTTAAGAAATCTAGGCGTCATTTTAACGGTTGTGAAATGCAGAAACAACCCATTTGGGTCAAACTGATCTATATTAACAGTGTTTCTACTGGCCCACCATAAGAGCTAAAATACTCGTTTAAATTATCATGGGTTTCATGAGAAAGCTCTTGCTGCTTAAATATAGCTGTAATGCACCTGTTTCTATCTATGGTATACAGTTTGTATATCCCTGCCACATATCATAACAATATTCAGCGGCCTAATGGTAACTGTCACCGCCATAGTGCACAGATATGAGATTAGATTGCACCACCCCACTCCCACTGTCATATCACCTAGCAGTGTGGTGCCTGTGAAATGGATGAAAAATCACTATGACATCTCTCCAGTGGCAACAACATTGGAGGATTTGTTTAGGGTGAGGGCGGAGGTGGGTGTGATAGTGTCAGGAGTGTTGTAGGGGTGGCTTCATTTATATTCCATACTAGTATTGCTACCATGGGAGATGAAGGGGGTGGTGGGGTGTCAGACCTGTAGGTATGACAGCTGTGGTCACTGGTTGGTATCTCTACTACAATGGGTCGTGTTTATATATTCAATAAGTGCCCCGCGCACCGTTCTCATGGGACATGTGTCAAGATGTCTAGAGGGCCATGTGCCTTCTTTCTGTAGAGCTTCCTCCTTTACTGACCACAGCTGCCTTCTACATAACCCATCTCAGACCTCTTCACTAGTACCTCCAACCATGACCCTGCATCTAGCCCCCTTCCTCCATACCCCCTCCTCCAAACACACACACACACACCTCCATGTCCTGTCTATCAACCTAGTCCTTTTAACCCCCCCCCCCCACACACACACCTCCCTCACCTCCTCGCCTCTAGAATCAATCTCATGTCTCTCCAATGGAATCCCTTCAGCTGCGAGTTCTTGGTGGGGATCGGGGGGGGGGGGAGGGGGGTGTACGGTGAGAGTGGTGGGATATGGGCAGAGTGAAGGCAGGCCGTTTCACTGCGTATTGATTCCGTGTTTTACAGAGCGTGTCTTGTGAGTTGACAGCGGCGACCGGCCGTCGTTCTCCTCATGAAAGTTGGATTAGCTGAGCTGCTCGGAGCCGCTCCCTGCCATGATTTGTCACCCTCTGTCGGACCCTGCATGCCTGTCCGGCCACTACAGGACTTCCTGCTCAACTTGCTCAACTAGGTCAGGGTCCTCCCATGGTACCACCCATTTTGTACTTGTACCAAGTCTTGTGGACTGAAGACTTGCAGGATGAGACAGTAAAGCCTAGATGCATGCAGGACCATATATTATGGGATTGAATATTACATGCATTTGGTAAATCCAGTCAGTCTCATCGGAGCTCTATCTTCGTCCAATCTGGGGAAAGGTGGAGGCCATTGTCTGCCTTATTTGACCACCAGTATCCATGGGACAACTCGGCGATATGACTATGACTGAACAATAATGAATATCCTATCAAATGGCTTCAGTAAGCTCTAGGCCATAAATACTAGCAGTAGGACATGGCGGGTGAATGGCAAAGTGCTATACTCTTTTTTTGGTAGACCAACTCTGCCACCTCCCTGCCGCTAGTCCCCACACGCTTAGAATACCGGAAATTAATAAAGATGGCGGCCAGTTAGGATGACGAGTGGCCTTGTCCCCTATTATCGCTCAGTGTGTTCAGGCCTATCTGACTTCCTGAGTGAATTTGTCGAATTTCTTCTATGTCACTTATTTTCTTGTTTGAACTCTCCCGGGGTGTTTCCTCGTCCCAGTCCTCTTTCTGCAAGCATCCTCCATCTCCTGGTTCCTTGCTCCTCCATTGACATATTTCTCTCATATTTCTCTGGTTATTCCCCTTCTTGTCAATTTCGTGCCGGGGGATGGATGCAAGGATAAATTCCCTACAGTATTAGATTTAGGAAAGGTTAACATAGTTATATTCAGGGCTTTTTTCTTGCCAACCAGTATTTTGCCTCACTTGCAGCAATATGTTGCCCTACATAAGTGTACATGAGGTGTTTGAATAAACATATTAAAAAAGCAAATGATGTTATAGTCTTAACCCAGTTTAGACCAGTTTGCTATTTGATTGGTTTATTATTGTAAGCTACTGTTGTTTCTATCTATAACTATCAGGCTGTGTCTCACGAACTTGGGCTAATGTCAACGTCTCTGACTGGGTGCCATCTCTGACCGGTGCCATCTCTGACCGGGTGCCATCTCTGACTGGCCCAAATAAAAACAGGTTATTTAGGGCAGATGATGATACAAAAGAAGGGCAACCTATTACTACTTTATAGAGTAATAACATCCATTAACCTTTTTAGACAAATTCTATCTACATCTGCCCTAAATAAACCGTTTCTATTCAGGCCGGTCAGAGATAGCACCCGGTCAGAGATGGCACCCAGTCAGAGATGGCACCCGGTCAGAGACGAAAACATTGGCCCAAGTTTTCGAGACACAGTCATCACTTGACTATACGCGCTGGACCATGACGTCATGAGCAGCACGTCAATAGCTGACAGTATCATTAATACATATTTCAGTTGTCACAAATCATGTATGTCCCCCCGGAGGCATTCTGACAGGAGCACTGGAAAACTGCCACTCGCACTTCTTAAATGTTAAATGAACGTTAGCAAATACTATGATGTACACATGGCCGTGAGGTCAGTTAATATGAATGGCAGTGCTGTACCCTGAGTCCAGTAGTATTAAGTAAAGTAAGGGCTGGAGAAGGATTTGTAAAGCTAGTTAGATGGAAAGGAAACATAAAGCCGTTTTCATGCAGTGATATATAGAACTAGGACAAACCAAACAATTATGTGAAAATGACGGTGCGAATGGAAAGAAATTTGATGTTTATTCATTCGCTTTATCCAATTTTTATAACTAAATGTATATTATAACTAGCTATATCCCTGTGAACCAACAAGTTATAGCCTACCTCAGCGATGAATTTTCAGTACTGGTTTTAGCCGACAGCGGGCCCATACAACCTTACCTGGTCAGAATATGATCAAAGTTGAATCTAGACTAATTTATATAGAATACAATAGGCTACTTAAGAAAAAAAGCATCTTTGGCTTAGAGCTTCCATATTTGGAAGTTAAAATGAGGGATTTAGAACCTAAATTGCTGTACTTATACTTAAATATGTCAATTCATAGAATGCCTCAAAATGATGTCTCTGTTGAAAACAGAATGGAAACACCCTCTCTAGCTCAAAGACTGTGAACAGTTTGCTAATGAACATAAATAAGTATTATACAGACACATAATTATAATGAAACAATACCTAATACAGCATGATCCCATGCATTGTGCATTGCCTCAGGTGTTCTCTACAGGATAAGGCATATCTCCGGTATGATTAAGGGGAGTGTTCTAGCATTAATCATATCACTCAACCGTCTAAATCTAAATAACAACGCATCATACAACACTTTTGTACCTTAATGTTGCTGGCGGCTCTGAAGCTAAGACTGGTTCTGTCTACTCCACCTTGCAAGGCTATTTTGAAGATGAGGTATCTTTAAAATATAAAACAATATATTGTGCATTTTCAATGTGTTAGGTACCCGGATCATAATGATAATGATATCACCATTTATGATCACGAATCATTAAACAAAAGAATGCACTAATCAGCTAATCGGTAAGTAATATAAATATTTTAAAACCATGGACATCTACCCCCTAGGACATCTACCCCCTAGGACTTTTACCCTCTAGGACGTCTACCCCTGGGGACATCCACCCCCTCCACATCATGTAACTCAACCATACGGGCAGGTGGAGGGGGTGGATCTCCCAGTGGTAGAAGTCCTAGAAGGTAAAGGTCCAAAGGGGTAGATGTCCAAGGGGATGGATGTCCTAGGGGGTAAAATTCCTAAGGGGGTAAAAGCCAAGGGGGTAGATTCCAGGAGGGTAAAAGACCTAGGGGGTAAAAGTCTTAGGGGGTAGATGTCCAGGGTGGTAAATGGCAGGGGTTAGATCTCCGGCGGTAGATGTCCAGGGGGTAGAAGTCCTAGAACCGGTTGACATTAGTGGACATCTTTAACTATCAGCAATAATATGGGACTACAGAAGTGTATGTGATACAAGCAAGGTAGGATTGGAACTCATCTATAGATGTCAACTCTTCTCCGTACGCCGCTTCATAAAACAGTCAACATCCAAATAATTACGCTATTTACCATCCCAGTGTGTACAGAAATCAGTTTAATCTTGACATCTGGTCCATTAACCAGTTACCAATATTGGACTGATTCATGTGCCATGCACTGCATGAGATTGATTCAATTTAAAGGATGGTGTTTAAGGTTACATGGTTTGAAAATCTAGGGTAGGCAGGGCGGATATTCTCCTCTCTTAAAACTTTTTTTAATAGAAGTCTAGGCCTCAAAAGCAAATCAAAGTGTGGCAATGATTCACAGTACACGCACTCGACTGCTGGGCTATCAAATTGACTAAAATATCCCCAAAATGGCCAAAAATAATATTTTTGAAGAATCTAGACCTTTCTAAGTAGGGTCGGGTAAGGCTTAATGAAACTGAATTTTTGCTGAGTTTCAATTATCAGGAGTTAACCTCTGTAACCATGTGTGCTTCCTTCCTTCCCCTGTGCCCCTAGAATGTCTCACTTCACACACTCAGACTTGCCACATCCCTCTTCATTACACATCTCTCTTTCCAACATTCCATCAGTTTACCTCCTGCCCTTGCCGCACCTATTTCCTCATCTTCAACTCAACCACTCCCACCAATCCGCATTCACTTTCATGTAACAGCCAACGTAAGTAAATGCCACAAACTCAGTTTGCTTCTATCAGAATTTATGGCTGCTGTCGGTGGTGGGCAGCCAGGCATTTTAGCCATACCTTTAAGGTCAATGTCCCACCCACTCCCCTCAACAAATGGAGTTTAAATGCCAGGAACGTGTAGCTGTTGTTACAGGGCAGATTTTACGGATTTAGATTCTTGACTGTTATTTCTTTTTTGAATAAGTAAATATAATTCTCCATAGTATATATTATTGTATTGATTTATCATAGCCAGGGGAAAGGTTTGACATTGTGACTAGTGCAAAATGTTGCCAATGTAATAGTGAAAAATGATATCCAGATAATATTATATGCCATGTGTAATGCACACAGATTGTGCCATATATGTGAGCAGGCAAGCAGAAAGGGGTATCCCCGCGGGATTAGTACCAATTTTAGCCACCAGGGGGCTCCACCATGGCCTAAGATGAAAGAAACAGGCTAATATTTCCTTTTTGGTACTTTTTTCTGGAGAGTTCTTTATTCTTATACAAAAGGTTCCATTTTGGTTAAAAGCTTCCTTATTTGGAATGAAAAAAGAACGTTTAAAAGCCTAAATTGGTGTCTTTGTTGATATATGTTGCCATGGAAACAGGATTTTCATTCCAAATAAGGAAAATAAAGAATCCCATTGATAGAATGATTAACAAGGATCATTATGGTCAAAATAGAATAAAATTATCATTTCTAGATCAAAATCTATGGCCAATAGAATGAAAATGTATGATCATTTTCTAATTATTCTAATTATGCTAATTAGATAGAGATATCTTGGAAACTATGAGATTTAGAGCTAATTCAGGTTTTGGATAGGGCAATGCCAACCAATATTCAAAGAGTCATTTCTCAAAAACTAGAAATGATATGTTCTTGTGTAATATATCACTGGAAAGCTTATGATATCAATTTTAAAGTTGACATTTTCGTTGGATATCCCTTTTCCCTTGCCTGTACACATATGTGTAACAGAATAATAATTATACTACTTACTCCTTAACCCTTTATGAGCCACATATCATTTTAATGCAGTATGCCCTTGGTCGTGATAATGTGTAAATGCAGCACTGGCGGTAGCTTGCCAGTGTTGCATTCATTGTATACAACGACAGCAAGGATTATATATGGTAGGATGTCCAACTCGGTAGATTGCCATGTTATACCCCCCCCCCCTCTACCCCCCCATGAAAGTGGGCGACTTTGTGTGCTCACTATTGAAAACTATGGAGAATAAGGGGTTTTATGTGGTTCTTTTGAGTCTTTATTAGAGTGATACCAAATGAAAAGAAGGGGTTACCTAGACCAAAAATCCTGCTGAATCCAGATTTTGTAATCTTGATTCCCAAAAGCTGACCAAATCCACTCAAAGATGATGTTTGATGATGCAAAGTATTAAGAAAATGTACAAAATAATGTTGAAAATGTTAGGGACATTATCTATATATAAACCTGTCAATCAAAATCAGTACCTCAATCTACCTATTCAAAAGCGGCCTATCCCTCAATCTGACAGGCACTCACAACTCTAGTACTGTTCTAGTCTACTATGTGGTTAGGTCCATTTGGAATAGCAGATAGATCCAAGGGCTGACAGGCTCATGTCCCCGTTGTTACAAAAGGTACATTATTCGGAATGCTTAGGAGATCTCTAAATCATATATGTGCATAATCAATATCATAGCTGTATTTCAAACATATTCGCATTAACCCGATTCTCCAAATAAATGCATTTTCAATTCCTTAGAGTTGTCTTTGAACTTTTTCCCCCACTGGCTATGGGCTCTCCACTAATTGTAATGCCATTGAGCTGCTCTGTGATCTCCGTGTCTGTAGCTCTCTAGTTAGATTTACTCAAAGTAATGAGCAATTGGAAATCACGTAATGACCTTAGGCGGTGTCTGAGCCAGAATCAGTTTAACTCTGCATAGTGCAGGGATCTAAAGATAGCCTTTCTTGATGCTCACAACCAGCCTCACTACACTATGTATCTATAGATGTATACTCGTAAAAGGAGGTTGAGGTTTGAGTATTTTTATTGCCGTAACATCTCCAGTGAAGGAATATTAAAAGTTTTACAAATTCACAATATAGCTTAATTGTCAACATGTACAATGTCATTTGTAATATGATAACAATATTGAAGAGGCCGCTGACGAGGTGACTTCACCTAGGATGTGAAACTTGGGTTTATAAACAGAGCATCGAAACCCCTGTTTATATTGGAATCTTGTATCTTTATGATATACTAAGAGACATGCTGATGTATGTCCAGGATATGATGTATTATCTTTGTGAACTTATGTATAATATAAATGAATTGTGGGCATCTCATCTCAATAATTGTTACAAACGCCTGGTGCTACATCTATAGATTCAGTTAGCCTGCAATTTTTGATCGATCCCTTAGTCAAGCATGCAATATGTGAGGGGAATACTGAGTTGGGTTTGAATTTAGGTTATTGGTTGGTATGAGTAGGTGAAATTTGTGCTTTTCAGTCAGACATGGTGGCAGGAGTATTGCAGAGAGTGCCGACGTCAGGTCGGCGCTCCTTTTACAGCCTTTACTTGGGGGCTGCATTATCTCAGAATGTTTATCTGTCTGGATTAACCCATTAATGACAGCATTTGGTTAATTTGTAGTATGCCCATTGTCAGCATAATACATGAATGCAGGCCTGTCAAATTTATTAGCGATGGCTTGCATTTATATACATGCATTATGCCAACCCTTGGGGTGTTTTGCAACCCCGTTGGTTGGACATAATGCTTGAATGTAGCACTGGCGAGCTGGGGCTGCATTCATGCATCATAACGACAAAAGGCACAATGCATGAAAGCACTATACGGCCTCTACGGGTACTGTCTGTGTACCTTAAAAGCTGACATCAGCATTTCCCTCTGTCCTGCAGTAGTTAGAACAGTCCTTCCTACATAGTGTTCACCATATTAAAGTGGCACAATCACCAAGCGTATATCCCACACACAGTTCTAGTACTGTTCTAGTCTACTATATGGTTAAGTACGAGTGGTGAGAATGCCCCTTTGATATCTGATACAAATAATTGTAAGGCACCAAGTCTTTGCTTTCGAGAATTTGAGCGGATTCATTTTTGTAAAGATGTCCATTATGTAGGCATAGATATGTCATTTAGTGAGAAATACACTAGTTACACTCACCAAAAGACGATCGTCATCATACAATTTCTAAAGCTTTATTTGCTGTGCAAAACCGACTGGGCATTCTTTATCTCACCTGTCCATGATAGGGTAGTGGTCTGGTGGTTAGCACATTGGATTCATGATGCAGAGGTTGTAAGCTCGAATTCCTGCCAAGCCATATCTTGTTGACCATAATTATCATATTTTGGTTTAATAGGTAGAGGTGAGTAGCAACCTACAATATTTACTAAGATTGAATAATGGAATATCAACTGTATTTAGTTAAAATGCTAAGTCCCATTTCTTCAAAGGCATAAGATATGAATAAGTATTTGTTAAGCTGGGCCATCAAGGAATAAGTTCAGCATTTTCCATACATAGACTAATATAACAGCTACACCAGAGGGCAGCAGTGTTTGGACAGGGGACCATGAGCATTGTCCAGCTACAACATATTCACCCTATCTTTTGCCTATAAGAACTGAGCTCCCAGTCCTTAAGAGCCCTCTTGTGAATCAAAACTGAACTATATCCAAAAATGCTTTTGGCCTCACTTCAACCATGAAGGTCAAGCTTTAAGCTTGGGAGGGATGTCAACACTGCGACAACTGTTATAAGCACTACCCTATCATGAACCGATCACATGAGAAATTTCCTGTGAATATTAGTATCACTCTTCCGTTGTTGATACCATGAAACAGAAATCTTCAAAGCCCAGAATTATGAGTGAAAATCATGTTAGGTATTGTCAACTGTTAGAGTGAACTTAATTTTGGAGAGCGTTGTGAAATATTGATTACCATTCGCAGTGTAAGAAAATTATTGCAGTGGTGTGCACATGCCTGTGTCTTTGTTAATTCCTCCTCTTTCTTGATAGAGAAGAATTCCGGATCTCAACTCATGTCAACTGGAGGAGAAGAGAATTTGATAACAGATAGATAGACTAACTATAGAATTACCTTACAGCAACTGATACAACTGCATTAGTTATTTGATATTGCCTATAGGATAAATCAACATAGAACTATTAAAATAACATCATAATATTAGAGGATGGCTAATGTTTTAAGCCTCTTATAAACTTGTTCTCAATTTCAACATTCTATTTCCATCAAAACCAAACCCCATAGCATATATCTGTTTCCGTGCCCCCACCCATCCCTATGTTACACTTGGCGTACATTTTAATCCCCACTCTGCTTAATCATCATTCATGAGCACAGCCATTCCTCATTCCAATTATACAGTATCAATGCCATACTTTTTAACAGTGTAGTTTACAGTAGCATCACTTTCCTGTTTATGGAGGCCCAATCAAAAATGCCCCACTGGTGCATTTTATGCATTTCCTCCAATACATTTTATCATTATAATATCCTTTTGCAATTTAAAGTGACCCATTCCTCTTCGATGCGACTAGCCCCTGAGGCAACAGGCAGGGGCTATATTTATGTTTGAATGAGCTGCTCCATTGACATTGGCTGCATTGTGTTAAGCTCACTTAAACAAAAGAAGGGCAGTGTACGTGTGATTAAATATTCTCATTTCAAGTACGGTATGAATTTCTATAAAATGATGGAAAATAGCTCATCAGAGGGAATAATAACCCAGCGTTTATCACACAATATACATGGTAATTCATATCTCGATGAAAAGCAATCAAGGGATATATTTCTAATACTACTAATGCAGTGAGGGATGAATATCTGAATTAGTCCCCTCATCCCTTTTTTCCTTTCATAATGAAAGGAATACTAATCATGCGGCTCTTCTGTTAAGAAAGAAAGACAGTTTACATATTTCAACCAGGGCAAAATTGAATGAATACTAAACCACAGCGGAGGGCTAAGACAAAGGAATTCACACCTTGGTTATTTCCACTTAGACTCACATAACCTCACAGGTGTGGTTTAAAACAGATAGACAATGGTTATGTGAGGCCAACTCAAAATATAACTACTGTAGAGTGGCAGGCACCCTATAAGGGTGGCAACCAGTTAACTGTGGTTATTTTGAGTTAGCCTCACATAACCATAGTCTATCTATTACTTATCCAATACTCGATCTCCCAACCTTTCTTATAATCTGAAATCAAAATGTGATGATCATACAAATACATAATATTGTAATTTGCATGATAATGCGAGATGCAAAGATGTATTGTATGTCAATAATAACCTGAAGTTATAATACTAGCACACCAAGGACAAATTCACATTCTAGTACTTAATTTGTTATCTATCTGCAGAAATTGTGCCAGTGAATATAAGTATCAGCGTTGTGTTATGGAAACCATGAAATAGACTTCTTGAAACTCCATATCAATGAAAATATTTTTGGGTATTTTCAACTGCCACAGTGTATTTGATTCTAGCTAGCGTGTGAGATATTGATTCTAATGTTGCAGCCTAAGAAAGGTATTGAAATAGTGCACACATAGCTGTGACTTTTTGCATTTCTCCTTCATTTTTATGCTACCTCGAATCATGTCAACTGGAGGAGACCCGACAATATTTATTATCAAGTTGATAACACGCTGATAGATTAACTACATAATTATTGACATACCACTAACAGTATTGTTGTATTTATCGTTCAATATTACCAGTAAGATCATTTACATAGAGCTATCAACAATTATGTAATCACAATTTTACATATTAGAGGATCTCAAGCCTATTATGAATCAGACTATAATTTCAACATTCCATTTTCCTTTGAGCCATATGCCATAGTATATCTGTTTATGTTCGCCCACCAGTCCCTATGTTACACTTGGCGTTGCAATTTTAATCCCCACTGTGCTCAAGTATTCATGAGCTCAGCCATTCCTCATTCCAATTATACAGTATCAATGTCATACTTTTTGGCAGCGCAATTTACAGTAGCATATTACCTCGCAGTTTATAGACGCCCATCTCCCAGTGGTGCATTATATGCATTTCCTGTCTCCTCTAAAAAGGCAAGTGCACTAAAATATCAATACACAGAAATACATTTCACTCCTTTTACAAAAATCGTTTTGCAATTAAAAGTGACCCATTCCTCTTCGAAGTCGCTAACTCCTGAGGCGACAGGCAGGGGCTGTATTTATGTCCAATGAGCTGCTCCATGGACATTGGCCTGATTGTGTTTAGCTTACTTTAAACAAAAGAAAGGCAATGTAATTGTGATTTAATATTCTCATTTCGAATATGAACCCCCATAAAATAATGGAAAACAGCTCGCCAGAGGGAATGATAACCACCCTGTTTATCGCAAAAGTGATTTCTTGCTAGGTAAAAAGCAGCCAAGAGATTCATAGCGGGTTGGGATGAATGTATATGTATCAGACACTCACCTTTGTCAAAGGTACACTAATCATGCAGGTTATCTATTGAGAGAAAAAAACAACTAAACAATATATCGGAAAAGACGAAATTGAACATATCCAGTATGGTTTCTCAACCACTCTCGTGAATTGAAATCAAAATGTAATGTTGATTTATATACATATTGTAATACTTGTAATACTGCTAGATGAAACAATGCACGGTTTATCATCAATAGCAAGTAGGACTGGTTATGAATACTACTCACGTCATAATTATAGTTCGCAGGACTCATATCTCCAACGATGAAAATTTCTTCTATTATTTTCGCTCTCCTTATCAGAGGACATAATTTCCAAGTCTAATCACACTCGGGCTAGGCTAGGCATCCCTGTGATCAATCAAAAGTCTCTTATGCCCTCTATTGGCCGCATAGTGCTTTGATGTGCTATGCCCTTTGTTACCATGATGCTTAAATATATACAGCCCTGGCGAGTCTAGTCGCCAGGACTGCATCCATGCATCATACATACCAGCAACTCAATAGAGTCTGCATGATGCATGAATGCAGCCCTGGCGAGTAGATTCACTGCATTTATCAATAAATAATTACTACAAAGGGCATAGGACACTATAGTAAAGCACAATGCAGCCCTTAAAGGGTTAAACCCCTGCCTCTATAGTAATAGTACAGATTGTCTGCAGCAAAAGGCGGTGCTGTGGATGCTGAAGGGGGACTTCATACTGCTTATTAGTAGTCACACAGGGCGCGGCAATGAGAACGCACAAGCTGCAGTTTAATGAGCCAAGGCAGAGATCGGCAACAAGCCACGATTAGGCTAACGAAGAGTTGTCGCCGGACGCCTGTGTCGCGTGTGAGTGGTGAAAATGAAGATATGCTGTAAATGGGGTTTTAAGCGCTGTAGTTTATCATAATTATTGGGGCAATCCGCTGTGGTTCTAAATCATGCAGTGGGATTGTTGTCGCTGCTGTTGTGGGATGGGGTGTGTAGGCTGAGGGGGTATGGGCTGTATTAACCCCCTAGGGGCAGCTACAACAGACAGATGGGAACACATTATCCGTGTCCTTGGCCTAGCAAGGCATTGATCAATTTTGTTTGGGATTTTAGTGCAGTGCTTTCTGAGCATGCATATATATGACATGGGACTTTTTAACTTTCTCAACGGCAGAAAGGGCATGTACAGGGTAAAAAATCCCCCAAGAGAAAGAACAGGCGGTGGTTTTATTCAATATCGAGCAAGGCCATTTTTTCAGTTGAATAGACCATTGACTGGTGCTGACTTTGCTCCCATTATTAACCCCACATCTAAATAGGCTACTTATTCTGTTAATTACCGATACCAATACACACCTCATGATACATATCGCGTAGGATCTTATAGCCATCGTCCACAGGGGTACCAAAATGGCCATACATTTCCGTATAACTTGCGTGTACAATTGCCGTATACAGCCGATTTATGCTCTGTGGAAGGTGGTCATTATGGTCTGTTCTGATGAATTGAGGATCTGCCTTTTGTTGAACCGGTGATATGCCAGGGATGGGAGCAGACTCCTGTAGGAAACAGTGCTTTTATGGCGATACATCATAAACTTTTTATAATGTATATTGATTCATACCATCAAAAAAATCTTAACTAAGTTCATTGGACACATAAATACACCAAGCTGGTTAATTAGTAGTGACACTGTTCTCTTCTTCCTTTTTCTGCCGGAAATGACATCGGTCAGACAAACATTTATTGAAAGGATGGTTGGTCTTAAGCTGGGACTCCACTAGCCGATTTTTTGGGTAAGTCTCACGATCCGATCATACCCTGATACCCCTAGCTATCCTATATATTAGTGAAACAATCAGATCAGATATAAAGTGTCAGGGTTTGTTTATATTAACATCAGAAGTGTTATGTATACCCTTTTATTAGGTAAACACCGATCTAGAGAGGTCACCATTCAGATAAATCAAAATCAAATCTGTTTGATTTGAGATCGGGAGCCAAAATCGGCCAGGAATGCAAAATCGGAACCTAAATCGGAAGCTTGACTCTGTTATATTGCCTTGGCAAGTCTAATTTCCACTTGTTTATAAACATAACCATTATTTATAAACACAACCCCATGGCAGGGTCTATAGGACCTCCCTGTCTAAGGTATATATAACTGTTATGGTATATATCTGAGTCAAATTCGTGAGAATAGCCCCGATTTGAGAACAAAATCGGTTAGTGGAGCCCCACCTTTAATCTAATCCAGTTCTATAGGCCCCACAGATCAGGATAAGTAAATAATATTCTGAAGCTTTTCTGTACCTATACAATGTAAAAGCTATATCCATTATGACATGAAGGTAAAGGTTATCAGTTACGGACGATGTTTACATCACCGCAAAAGTCTGCCCTCTGATAAAAAGAAAAGCTATAACAAAGATGTAATTAGGGGTATCGTTCAACCCCGCCCCTCCTCCCCTGTCACTATCATCCCCACATACACAATACGAGTAAATAAATAACCTATACACCGGCTCTTTCGGTTAAGAGTGATTACATTTTCAATCATACATTTCCCAATTTGTCAATGCTGTATCATATCATATCAATTCACATTTTAACTGTTTCTTACCTTACAACTGTTTTACCAGTTGGCACATTCAAACATATATTCATACCTACAGTTAATAATAATTTATTTTGGCACATTATTAATATTTGCAATACAAGACTCAAATTTCAACTAATATTTCTATGCTGGTGGGGTTTGGTTATTTAGTATTGACAAAAGCCATCGAGTGGCAGTACTGAGTGGAGAGGAGCCTGGGTGTTTTCTGTTGGTCAGCTCACAAACACAGTCTAGTAGTACCTGGTGTGTCCCTGTACATGGTACCACCTTGTTGATGTAATCAAGGGCTGAATAGAATACTGGAAGCATTTTATCTTTTCTGATCTATATCTTTGAATCTAACACGGCTAAAAGTCACAAGTCAGATTGAGATCTTACCAGTACACTGTGCTGAGGGGTACACTGTGCTGAGACGGATATATTTCTTAGACACTGTGGTTTGGCTCTTTTTTAGCCAGGAAAATCATAGGCCAATGGCATGATTACAAAGGTTTAGTTTCTGCAATTAAGATAAGGGCACAGCTTGGTATGATATAGCAATAAATTGGAATGTCAAATGACATGATGCTGATCATAAGATTCTGTATTCCCTTCTACTCTAAAATGAATCAATTTGATTCCAAACTATTCATAAGTCCTTCAGATAGCATTCTGCCAAACACAATGTATGGGGACAGCACTGATAAAGATTTCGGTTATTATACTGCCATATCTTTCTTGTGCATACAGGCGCAAGGATAATTGTCCCCGACCTTTTGTGTGTTATCTTTATGGGTTTTTTTGTCATTGAAAGGTGAAAACCGATCAGTAAAGAACGAGAAATACTTTTCTTCAATCAGTGACAGTTTACATTTTCCTGGAATCAGAAAATGATGAGTGCCCATCCAACCTAAAGTTAATTGCCATAGAAGCCTTTCCCATGCCTATTGTTTTATCTGTTTATGACCCATTCTCCCTTTTTCCTTCTGCGCAATAGGCAAATCTCATTCAGGTATAAACTAGACTCCCCCTTGACTTGTAATGGCATAAAGTAGAATATTAATGACCCTCCAAGACTGCACAGTCCCATATCAATTATTTAATGTATTACAATATGTATGAACCACATGTCAGAATTATATATTCCCCTACTACATCACAGGGAACCGATTCCCAAACCCCAATACGGACACAGTAGTGTCGAAATGTATTATCTGTGCCCAAAGCCTTTATATTTACCCCCATCATATAGTCTATAGATAGTGGTGTTTCTCACGGTAAATAGGTAAGTATCACATCCGAAAGGAATACAGCACTCTGCCATTTAATACAGGCAATAACATTTTGTATCATAAGTTTTGTATTTGACTTATTAATTGTGGTCACAATGATGCGATTATTGATGCACACAGTGAAATAAAGTCATAAATCGTGACTATTATTTTTGATACACAGAACAACTTTAAAACATTTAATTTGAGGGACGTCAGACCATGGATGGACGCTGTAAGAAAAGTACACATGCTTTAATTAATCTTCATATATCGATTTTAAGTTTCATATTGACTTTCTCATTTATCGTTTCATGTTACAATGCGCGTTCAATTGAACTTGTTGAACTCATATTTATGTTATTTACTTAAGGGCCTTCTTGCGTTGTTAATTACATTTTACAAGGTTACACTGATTAGCCATCAGCCTCTCACCCTGACAGAGGCATTGCCTATGAGTTTGCATTTACTTGCACACCATATAGCTCTCTACAATGATAGGTTGGTGAATTACATTGTAATTGTTAATGGAAAAGATATTGTTCCGCAAATTTTGGGACCAGGCCAATATTATGTGCTTGAAATTACCGTTGAAAGATGGGATGTAAATGTATACTTTCAAATTAAAGAATGAAAGATCAATCAATTCCAATATTGTCTTATTTAACTTATCCTTTTACTGAGACGGCCTCATCCAAACGACTATTGAGTCGGATGGTCACCGGCAACCCCCATGCGGTGGCTGTTGAATTTCTAAATTCATGAAGCAACTGCTAAAATTAGCGTTGTCTTGCAGTTATTAAGATAACAAAAATATACAGTAACCAATATTGTATGTATACAAGGATGGGGTGCATCGGTGTTACCTCTGTAGAGATGTTGCAGCAACGTGTACATATAGAACCAGAAAACTGCTACCAATTTTGTATTAAATCTTCATCATTTGAATAGCTTTCTGTTCCAATTATGCTGGTTATATGTGATATGGTTTGTCTTTCGGTTTGTTCTTCCCTTTACAATAGCATTATCCCATTGTGTCAACTGCTTCGAATCATCACCTATCTCTCATATTTTAAATCGGCATAACATAACAAACTAAAAGCCTCATCCTTGGCGGAGGAGTATAGTATAGAGGCCACCTCTATTACCCCCCTGGAGGAACACCAGAGGCGGTTCCTCCAGCACATACACACACCTGATCCTGTTGGCGTCCTATTGTAGCCTTTAACTCTTTAAGAACCACATAGTACTGCATCATGCCATCGATGCTCATGATGCATGCATGCAAGTAGAATAGTCTCGGCAGCCCTACGTACCAACCCTTCAGGGGTGTATCCACCCGGTAGGGTCGGCATGATGCATGAATGCAGTCCTGACGAGTCACTTTCCAGGGCTGCATGAATGCATTACATTATCATGACAACAAAGGATAAACTTGCCTTAAAGCACTATAGGCCGCCCTTAAAGGGTTAATCAGATGCCACGAGGCAGTGATGCAGCAAGGAGGCTACAGCTAGACCGAGGCCAGACAGGGGGCCACAGTGGAGCCTTCCTGGAAGGTGGGCAAGTTGGCCGAGGATCAACATTGGCTGTTAGATGCTTCCCCTCGGCACGCCCCATCCCCGCCCACCTTACACGCTATAACCTCCAGCCTGCCTCCCCTGCAGCATCTACCGTTACACCATGGTCAACTGGGTGTGCTCTCTATTTAAGCTTTGTATTTGAGATATATAGCTACGGTGTGTATTTTGTTAGGTGGTAACTTTCTACTTTAATCAGTGTATTAGTTATTAATTATAAATGAAATGTGAAAATAGTATGCAATAGTTATATTAAGTATTGACAGCGCAGTCTATATTGAGGGTAGGTCGCCTTTTTTCCGGAAATTCCCTGAATTATTTTGGTCTCCGATTCTTTTTATAATATTTGAACAAGATTACCATTTTAAAAGTAGTAGCTTGTAATATGCAGGCTGACTTTCATAATTTCATCTCCTATTATGAAATCGTTCTAGTAGTACACATGTAGTACTCTTCATTACACTGCATGCTATTTAGATATTTAGGCACATAAATATAGGCGTACAGAGTCAAGTATGAACTCAACGATATCATCATGACCATCTAATAAAGTGCTTAATGTACTTTAATGGGGTACTTAAAGGGCATGTGTGTTTCCATTTTACATTAAGGGCAAATGATCCACCAATTTAAACCCCTACGTCCCCTCCTATGAAATGCCCGGAGTAGCGGTCCTGGCCCTGCTATGACTATTGGGGCACCAAGACATGGCCCTTTAGGTATAAGTGAGCCCACGTTGGTAAAACCTCTAGTTGTACATATATGTGACATGTAGTGGGAAAAGGGAACTTAGTGCACAATGCACTGCAGTAACCCCTGCAATAATGCCCCTTTTCCCAAATACTGTCCCACATATACCAGTGAAGAAAGTAAACAAACACACACACAGAAAAGTGAGAGTCATTGTCGCTAAAACTACCCTCACCTGAGGGTCAAGCACTGCCTGACTCTCAGGTGAGGGTAGTTTTAGCGACAATGACTCTCACTTTTCTGAGGGTGCAGCTCCCATTTACCTCTACACTACAGCCTACAACACCTTCTCACACCTCTCCATCTATCCCCACAGAACCTGTAGCTTGATCCCATCTCTCTAAACACGGCCCACAGCGTTGAGGATGCCTCCTCCTGAAAGCCGATCTGGGGAAGGCCGGGCTCATCTGCCGTGCTGGTCTTTCATCGTGCCAGCCATCGAGGCCTGCGGCGGATCCATTATTTAACCCCCCCCCCTCACCCCCCCCACCCTCCACTCACACACCCAAACACAAACTCACACACACACATACCCAGCACTCCCATACGCACGCATCCCTTCTGTACAAGTCCCCCACGTCTCATATAGGTAGGTATATGTGTTGGAGGGAGAGAAGGGGACTGGGTGACACGATGTAGGTTTTTTGATGGATTACGGAGTGGTCATTTTTAACAACGGGGGGAGGGGGGGGTGTCGGTGGATTTTCACGCAAGCGGGTCAGAATTCTTTTGGTCCCTCCCTCCCCCCTTGGAAGGGGGACGCACAGGCTTTTTCGCTAAAAAAGGGGTGCAATGTTTTTGGTCCCCCCCCCCCTAATCCACCAAGCCCACTCCTCTGTTGTTATAAAATGACCACACCCTTAGGGAGTCAGTTCTCAATGGTCAAGTTTATGATGATTCAGGATGATAGAAACACACTTTGGAATGATCTCAATATTGATTATGCATTGATCACTCAGTTCTCAGCAATGACTCAGTCAGCAATTCCACTGGAACTTGAACCTGCTAGGATACATGCAGGTTGGATGACACAAAGAAGGAGTATTGTCTAAATAGATAGTATACAGTGGCATAAGTGGCATGATATCTAAGTCAGGTAAAACAACACTACCTTTCTGTGCCAGCTGTTATATATGAAGGTAGTGGTTCATGCATTATACTGTATATGTTTCTCAGTATCATGCCTAGCTTGTATACTGTTACTGGACATGCGATACGGTACTGTCTAGGCTGCACTTCCACATTAGGTTGTATCGTATTTCCCATCATGCAGTAGTCCAACGCACACATTTGGCTTTCTGGCCATACTAGCAAATTCATTATGCTATGCTGCTCCTTTTTTAAATACATTTTTACATGTAAGTTTCGGCTTGAATTTATTCAACAATATTATGTTCATCATCTACAATAGCCATGAACAGTAGTGTTTTGTACAGCTAATAATGATTATATTAGCCCCTAGGAATGCTGTGCTGACGATCTGCTTGTTTAATTTCTACAGAGGCACACACTGAACTGACTGTGATTGTAGGATTTAACTGACATTGCAGCTCTAAGTAGTAAGCTCTGAACTTAGCCTTAGTTCCCCTCTAGTATATCCAAGTAGTCCAGGGAGGGGCAAAGCTAGTGATTTCTGTAGAGCATAATATGCAAAGGTTGATAGGTTAAGTGTAAACATTACAAGAAGACACTTTTGCCTCTTGCGGTGAGATAGATTGAGTTCATTAGTTCGGACAAAGGTAGAGAGGGAAAAACTTGAAGTATCAGTAAAAGGGTTCACAGCCAAAAATATTTATTTAATAAGTTTCAAGAAAATTAAGATAAACAAACTCACCTGGTGGACAAATGAATGGTTTTAAAATAATACCTTTTCTTGAAATTTTCTTAAAACTATAGTCATTTGTCCGTCAGACAAGATGATTTAACTTATTTTCTTGGAATAAGAAAAATTATGTTTGGCTGTTTTGGGATCAGGCAAGACTCGTATAGCAGGCCAACCAATTGGCACACTGGCAGTGCACTTGGCAATGCATTGAAAGAGTTTGATTCCAAAACGCAATGAGCGCCATCTTTTTTTTTAAATGACTCCAATTTTGACAAAGGTGTAGGGCAGGAATAGGTAAATGCAATTTTTAAACAAATTTTTATCAAAATTGTATTTTTCATGTCTTTAGGTCCTCTCTGATGTACACATTACATCCGAGGCACTAAAATTGCCAACATGGTAGCCTTAGAGAAATCACATGCTGTAATTCTGGAATGGATTTGTTGCGTTTTGCAGTTAGAATGGATTTGTTGCGTTTTGCAGTTAGAACATAGTTTTGTTACTTTTAAAATCACTTTGGGAAGTCATGAGCCCCACCAGGGCTGCATTCATGCATCATGACGACAAAAGGACATGGCACATTAATGCACTATGCAGCCATCAAAAGGGCAAAAAAGGTGACCTATGCATCCATGTCAGAGATGTTCAGAGCTATACACTCCTCGATAGACCTTAGCAATGAATAGTCTCCCCCTGGGGTACTGTTCCCTCAGGAGCTATATTATCAGGACAAGTACAGTGGTCTGTCTATACAAAAGATGGCCTGCCTCTTGATCCAAATTATCTAATGTAGAAGCCCCGTAGAATCACGAGACCCCAATTCAAAGATATAATTCATAAAACTGAAAGGAACTATGTGTATGTCAAATTCTATAGCAGCTTCATGCCAGGACCTTCTGTGTAGGTTACCGCATATATGTGTGTGTTTTTTAATCTGTACACACATTGCATCACAGAATAATGTACATTAAACAAACTGAATTTCTGGACGTTGATACTTCTTGAATGATTTATTCAGTCAAACATTTATTATTAAGATTAATATCACATACTATGTGATGGAATACTGTTTTGCCAGCTTATATTTTACACAAAACGTGGGAGAAGAGGTTTATTTAGATAAAGCTATTATTTTCTGCTGACTTTTATAAAGGGGATCGATTTTATGGGTGGAGTCGTGTTGCAACGAACTTTAACACAAGTTATAAAGTAATAAAAAACAGAGATGAGAATGCATTTGAGTGGCAGCCACACATATATATTTGCTTGTCCTCAGGGCAGTCAATTTCTCACTTTACGGTTTGGCTGTCTAATAATGACCAATATAATCTGCATTCAATAACCCCTTATGCTTATTAATCGGTGTTATGAAAAATCAGAGTAACATAACCCATATAGGAGACTTATGCAGACTCATTGGTCCCACTCGGCAGTGCAAGAATTTGTGGACTGTCGAGGGAAAAGGGTCCTCCAAAGATTAAACTCAATTATAAAATTGAGGTCATCAGCTTTCCAGTGATATATTTCATTAGCAGGTACCACTTCTAGTTTTTGAGAACTGGCTCCTTGAATATGTGTGGGCACTGTCCAATCTCAAATGCCAATAAGCTCTATCTTACTTTGTTTTAGAGATATCTATATCTAATTAGCATAATTATGAAAATTCCCAAATATCCAAACTTTTTCAAACATTTGATCACAGCTTTTAGTCTTAAAATGGGATTTACATTCCGTTTTCAGCATAAAAATCTTTGTGGGGCCTGTAATCATTAATATCTAGAAAAATTCAATTTAGAATGAAAATCATGTTTCCATGGCAACCAACAAGTGCAAAAACACGAATTTAGGCCCAAAAATGTTCTTTTTACATTCTAAATATGGAAGGTTTTCACTAAAGTTGGAATTTTCTAAAGTGGCTTATTGTATTCTCCATCAAAAAGTAGTATAGAACAATTTTTATGATATTTTGAACATTGTTGGCTATATGGAGCCCCCTGGTGGCCAAAGTTGGAACTAAAAATCCCCCGCGGAGGTCCCTTTTCCCTTGTTGATCCACATTTACTCCCCAAGTATTAGGGCTTTGCTAATATTGGTTACTGAGAGTCTGCATTGCAAGTCACATCCTCTTCAATTATTGCCTCTTTTTATTCTAATGTTAGATCTTCAGCTTGCTCAATCAACTTAAAATCAAACATGGCTAGAAACAATGCCTGTCTCATGATCCCGACTTCAATTGTCTTCAATTGCTTTGTTTTGCCTACTTCCCAGCAAGGCAGCTGAAAGACTTCCATTTTCAGATTTTTGTGGGGTTTTTTGTCCTTTTTATCGTTCCTGTGAGCAATTTGGGGTAAATTCTGGAGAATTGATGCACATATCTGTGCTTGCAAACTTCAGCGCTGACTCATCCAGGGCGGCCTCGACACAGGGATTATCAAGTAGACTCTGAAATCGCCGAAAATGACCACAAATAATAATTCTCTTTTTTCAAAATGGGATAAAACACATTTAGGGTCGGCCCTGTTTTGCTAGGTAGGGAGGAATAACCTGAAACACACTTCCTTTTAAAATTTTGCCTCATCAAGCATTTGTCAGGGTCCAAAAATCGTTTGTCTGCCGGTGCAAGTAATTGGCATTTTTAGGTGAAACAGCCATGGGAATAATTCAGTTAAGGTCCTGTTTTTAGGTTACATCGTTATTCTTGTTATATTTCCTCAAGCACAACTAGATTTATTTGGTGAATATAGTCCAGCTTATGCTATAATCACAGCTTTTTTGTGACAATAACCCAGTTTAATCTTGATATAATATAACTATAATACCTTATTAAGATATGAGATCCTTTATCCAAAACAATAAACCAATCCCTTGGTCGAGCACTTCAGTGAGGGTCAGCCGATGTTATTCTCACTCAAATAGCAAGAGAGTCTGGCAATGCTTGACTCTCTTCCCAGATAATTATGGACTATTTGAGATTGAAAGAGAGGCAACATAGAGTGTCACATCATTGCCAGTCTCTCCAGCTATTAGATTTCAGAGAGAGTCCAGCAGCTAACATGAGAGGCCAGTGTTGCATACACCTCTGTCAAATGGTTGACCCTTGACAGTGTGTTGACCCTGGAAAGTGTGTTAACCCTGGAAGGTGTGAGCAAAATCATCGTCAGGCTGTTTGACGTGTCCTCAGTGTTGGCTCATGGGTGATAGGTTAAGAGGAAACATTAAAAGGAGAAGCTCCAACCATGCCCTTGAGCGTGAACTCCATAGTGGAGGAAGAAATAAAGAAGGCAAAAGACCAAGTGTCAAGTGAGAGAGTAATTCTGGAGAGAAATCATAACACGGTTCTTCAACTTATCGAAATAATATTAAAAGAGGAATAGGGTTTAATTAATGATCATCTGAGATACCAATGAACTGAAAAAGAGGACTGTGACAGCTTGCAAGCCGTCACAGTCATGTATACTATATTTTTTTACATTCAATGGCAAAATATAGTATACTTTTACTGTTTTATGCAACCCTAAGGTATGATGCGGAGGTTATTTACCTAAAAATAAATACCAAATTCCTAAGATATTAGACATGAATAACAAAGCGGTATTAGAAGCTTCTAGAATGAGATGGATACAGCTGTGAGCTAGTGTATAGGATTGGTTTGGGTGTTTCTGATGTAGGGTAAGATGTGCCGTTTATAGACGTTGTGGGTGAGGGAGATATGGGATTGTTTCATGATGGAGAACTCACCCTACTCTGTTCACAAGCTTAATGCCAGGACGTGCCCTAATCCAGCAGGACGGGACAGGATTACACTGGATGAATAGTCCCCTAAAACCCCGGAGGAGGCAGGTGTTAAGTCGTGTGTCGGTGTGTGGAATGGGAGAATAGGAAAGAAGTACAGGGCCTAAGATGGGCAATGGTCTGAAAAGTACATTATATCGGATAGATACCTCACCAGGAGGAATCTTCTACATTCTGTAAGATGTAGAGTAATGTATCGACATGTATGTATTTCCTGTGAAAATGTTGGACTGGGATTATAGTAAAAGCCATAGATATTAATGATCAGGTTTTGAACTAGAGTTTATATCTAATGAACATCGAAATGGTATATATGAAATATAAGAAGATTGCAAGTACGGTCAGGCAATTAATTATCTAACTGTAAAACGGCATGACTTTCAAATTACATACTAATGTGATTTCCTTTCATCAAAATCTCCCCGAGATGTATATCTAGCTATCTGTGAGTGCATAGGTTCGTGCACGTGTAAAACGCCTAGCCCACAAGTTGTATTATACTTCTATATGGGGACACTCTGTACGTGACCTGTGACGTTATCCGTTGACCTTTCCATACACGTTGTGATCTTAAACTCCCTCATACAAGTCAACACCTGACCTATATCTATGCTAGAGTAGTTTAGAGCTACTCTATGTTATACGCCCTCCATTCATTTTCTTCTTTCACTAGAAAAAGCTGTACACTATCAGGAGGGGGTGCATAGTGAAGGGGATTAGTCTATACAATAGATGGCTAAAGTCTCTTTTAGGACCAGTCAAGTAGCACGATGTCAAATTATATTTCTATTCTCAGCCATATATCACAGGGTCGATCAATTGTGTAATGGCTGATATTTGTGTTCATTTGAATACAAAGCAGATAGGCTATTACATGAAACAATCAATCAGAAATAGTATTCCGGAAAGAGCCAATTTATTAACAACCTACATTGCCAATGGGCATTTTCAAATTCCACTTACCTGTTCCCTCTTGCACTTGTGTATCTGATGTTACCTTCTTGGCTATACTGGATGTTCTAGATCACACCACGGCTCTGTATTAGCCAAGACGGGGCCTTGTACATTATGTATTCTCTAGCCTCTTCTTCCAGGAACTGTTAATGGAAGGTTAAATTAGTCAGCCTCCTGACTCTGAGACATGCCTAACTACCATAGCAGGTGGATGCTCTAATCAATATAATATTGGTGAACACATGGGTCCAAGATGAAAATACTGATGGGATATCAACAGGTTCTGGCTATTTTGTAATATGCTTCATTGTGAGGCATTATATTAGAGTGAGCCATACTTACATGGGATATACGGTATACTCGTGCTCTCTCCATAATCATCGTGCAGATGTAACAATGACCCATGCAGACCATACAAATGACTTTTGCAGCAGTTTCTTTTTGGACTTTGATATTCCAAGGAAATGTCAACAGCCCACCCACGCAGTCAGGCTCAGTTTCCTGTTGATTCATTCTGAGTATGACCAAAAACTAGCGTGGTCTATAGAGCCGAGTAAAGTTTGCTAGGTTAAGCGGAAACATTAAACCCCCTAGGTCCACCTAGTTTCTGAGTTTATTTGGAAGATAAATATAGGTTACTGTGGTCTTATGGAGAAAACCTGATATGGATCTAGCTACTTTTAGACCAAAGAATCGAGCCACCTTAAGGGCAAGGCTGTGGTGTGGGTGTCATTCTGGGTGGGATTGGGTTATTCTGGGCAGGGACCATAGGGTCTTTGACCTCATATGATGAGTTCTACAGACAATGATAAGAGCCCCTTTGCAGATGTTGGAATATGTTTAGTGAAAGTGTCTAATGGATCATTTGCAGGTCATGGGCCTGCAGTGGGTACATTGGATCGATATGGTTGTATGCAATAACATGGAATGGAAACGGGAGATGGTTTTTGGTTGGTAGCTCGTCCTGTTTATTAATCTTTTTTATTACATGGATAAGAGTTCTCTACGCTAAATCTAAAATGATATAAAATGTACATTGTACATTGAAAGCTTATATTGGAAATGGAGTGAAATAAATCGTGTTTTTTTAACTGCATTTAAAATTGAGTCACTTCAATTCAATGCTCTCTGCATAATAAAAAATTATATTTTCACAAACATACGCCACCCCCACAAATGTACAAAAGTACACCTGAGGTTAAAATCCAGGGACCTTACATGTGTTCATTGGGCATCTTATGAAAAAGTATTATATATATATTGATCTTTATACTTGTTTGTGAGGGAATGAAAAAGATGTGAGATTTCTTTCATGTCAGAGAACCTCCTGTGCTCTGTTCATAGGCTTAACGCCTGGAGGTCCCTAATCCAGACAGAATGTGACAGGATAAGCCCAGATGAATATTCTCCAAAAACCCTAGAGGAGGCAGGTTTTAAGGGATCTCTGATGTGGGGAAAAGTGAAATTAGTACACTGTCTGGTAATGTATTAAGTATATGAAGGCAGGTACTAGCCCAGCTGCAGCCCAATTAGCATTCTCTAACTGTTATCTTTCTGTTTAAGGTATATCTTTAGGAACAGTTCGAACTTTCTCTTCAAGTTCTGATCAGTTTTCAATATGTGGTATGCACTGGGAAATGGGACCTTAATGCACCCTGCTAAGGTCCCTTTTCACAGATCCCGTCACATATAGAGAATATACCTATGAATAGACCTATTAGAAAAGTAATATTCAGTGAGATTGGGCATGAAAGTCATGAAAGTGTGGGCTAATGAGGTGGGCAATTTCCATATGTTAAGGTAGTTTAGCAACGAAGTGACCTATACCAGTTATCAGTGTCCATGTTGAAGATGCTGGAGTAGCACAGACATACATGGTAGATTTCAGCAGTGGATACTCTCCCAAGCGACTCATCTGCAGCCACCTCTTCCTTCACCAGCAATAGCTGTAGTGTCAGGAGGAGGTGGGCAAGGCAGGGGATCAGTCGATACAAAAGACAACCGGACCCTTGATCCATCAAGTCTCTTGTAGAACCCCTACAGACTCACTAGCCCCCCCCCCCCCACCTCAGGGCCTGCACACAGTTCAGACACTGTGGCAGACTCTACACACAATCATTGACACACTCAACAAGACACAGTGCAGGCATAGCAATGGCAGAGGTGGAAGAAATCTACTAAAGGGATGACTGATTTCTACCCTATCTAAATGAGCTTTGTGAGAGGGATCTTCTCAATATGTTTCTACAAATGATACCACTGTGCTCTGATAAAATGTTGTGACATTTCGTAGATGGTTTTGCGGCAGAGGGCATTAATTCTTTTTTGAGAAATCCCAGAGCCACTTATCACAATGGCATACAGACTAAACTCCTTTATAATCTTTTATAATCAGTTTTATGTCGGGAAATGCTTCGTGTGACCATAAAAGTAGTATTTGTAGAGAAAGCTCTGTGTATATATGAATATAGACAATTAAGTTATTGGTGATTGTGTGAAGATAATAATAGCAATATTATTATGACAATCATATAGCTTCACAATGGCGATCCAGTAATTTAAAAAAGTAAACAGAGACACTGGGTTTGGCCTGATTGACCTGATATACATAGCCAAGCATTCGCCAAACACAATGACAATTGGCTAATTAATTTCAATTTGGACAAGAGATAGCTGGAACCACATCCACCTTTGACTTTTCATATTTTCATTGTGGTAAAAAGGATAGCCTTAGATTTCAAAATAGCCTCCTTCATTATAAATGCATGCCCATATGCGTCAGGAACGTATCACCTCAATGTATCAGAGAAGTAGTTTTTACTCTGCCTAGGTAACAACAAATCAACATAATCTGTGGCCAGGTGAGGGAAAGCATGCCTCTAGGGGGAAATGGCTTTTCAAAGTATATGTTACAGGCTTTAAAATGAGATATCTTGAGCTAAAATATCCCAAGTAGTTTTGCTGTAACTGCTTGTCAAACCGGGGTTGATCTGTATAATTGAAAATGGCAAATAAGCTCTAAATCCACTATATCCTATTATGAATACTAATAATGTAAGAAATACAGTTTTGTTGAAAAATAACCAAAGACATCTGATGTTTTTATCATAAAATTGGTTCTAGAGGGAATTTCTGAGGTCTGTTTTCGATTCTGAGTTTCTTGTGAAATTTTCAAAAAACATTTGTGGCAAAAAATCCCATTTGGAATAATGGAGTGTGTCCATGGCAACCAGAAATTGCCATATATGCCAATATTCCATGTTTCCATGGCAACAAATGTTCCTTTTGCATTCCAAAAATGGAACGTTTTCAGTGGAGATGGAATAATTCTAAGCGTATCATTGGATTCCCCATGAAAAACTGGTCTCAAGCATTATTTAGTATATTTTTCAGTGTTTTACCCATATACTGCCCCCTGGTGGCCAAAACCAGTACTAAAAATCCCCTATGGGGGCACGCTTTCCCTCACCTGGCCACAGATACAGATTCCAACCTGCTGTTAACATAAGGATCTATTGACGATTTATCCTTCACAGTAAACAGTTTCCTTCCATATCTAACATAGACACCTGCCACTTCTAGGAACAATAAAGCTGGGCGCAGCAAGCAACCATCAGATCTTTGTAAAACATCAGTTTTATGACGGCCTGTCAATAAGAGTTGTTAATTTTCATAAACATAATTTTCATAAACTAGGGAAATGGGTTTCAGGGAGTTGTTCAGTTATTATAGTTATATTAACACAATATTCAACTCAGCCAGTTTCAATTAGCAGTGTGTTTATTGCACTATCACTTATAGCATATAGACAGTGCATCAATCAACAAACTGTTTCTTTTCTGAACTAACATCAACCTTCTAAAACTGTTTTAACTATACTTGTTAAATGATGTATGTTTTGACCATATTCCTCAAGGTTATATCCGGCTGCAGGTGCCAGACTTGGTAGATCACAACTTCTAAAGGTCAAACTATTATAGAGGCATCACGTACATTATATTTGAATGTATTTATTCAGCCTCATTCAAAAATAACCATCTGGTAGTTATGTTTATTTTTGTTTCAAAGGTTCACTTTCGACAGCCACACCACAGAGACATGAAGGTGGCAACGGGTTATATGGCAGAGCACAGAGACACAGGGTAGTACAAGATATAATTATTGTGCTGGCAGCCTTTCCTAATCCCGCCGGATCATTGTTACCCCCCTTCCCTCTAGTGAATAAAAAATAATCCATTAATTAATTCTCCCACCTCACACCTGGGGTGACTCTCACCCTCACGCCCCCCTCCTCACGTGGTCTAATCCTCATACCCGACATTGGGACCGTCCAGCCAAGAACTCCCCCTCAACCTCCCCAACCACCCACACCTTTTTCATAGCTCATTAATAAAAAAACCTACCATATTTATAACCTTATCAAATATAATAATATCATTATGTGTTTATGTCATACCATTTTATATTATTTCATAATATGTATACCAATTCAATTATATACATACACCATCAAATAAATATATGGTGTCGTCATCAAATAGAATTTATAAAATGTAAATAAATTTTATTCACATCACTTGTCACTGAGGGGGGGGGGTACTTGGTAATGATAGGGTTGTCATTCAGGACTTGGTACGGATCATCATACGTGTGGCTCTCATGGATACCTCCCAACCCTTCCACTCCTTCCAGTTTAATCCTTTGCCCTGTACTGTGCTACCATACAACCCATTGAGGTTTGCATGGTGACAGTTGTTATACCACCACCCACCCCTGAAAGTGGTGGCACAGTCTATTTCAGTATACTTATCATAGTCATGGTCATACGTGCTAAACCTTGCACCATTGTGATTGGCCATTGCATCTCCTGAAAATCAGACAAACATATCGTTCTTTTCAATTAAAATACAGAAAATCATTTGCAGACGACAGGTGGCAGCACCTGTCTTGGCTCTGGGATTTGGATAGGAGTCATTCTGCGCGTTTAAAATAGACAAATCAACTCATAACTAAATTAGAACAATTCTATTTCTATTTCATTAAAAACTAAATGAATTGTCTGGGCTAAATTCATGCATGCACAACAAAGAGCCTATTGCATTAAGTTAAAGCAGGATGTGGCCTTTGAAGGAGTATTACATATTATAACATCTAATTTTTAATGAAAATCAAGAGGCTATTATTTGTAATAGTCTCATGTACGTACCAGGGGGGCTGCCTCCAGAGAAGCCGGTGACCGTAAGTCTGAACTTAAAGGACTCATCAGCTACCCAGAAACTGCTGTAATCAGCGAACATCACCTCCCCTTCAGGACTCATCAGTTCAATTTTGAGTTGCTGGTCATAGTATTTGGTGAGTTGGTGAATCTTCTCATTACCAAGCCAAAATTCTCCGCTCACATTGCCAAATCCAGCTTTGTAGGTTGCCCAGTTCTTATAGAACTCCACACTTCCATTGTACCGGTTTTGAAAGACCTGGTTTGAAGACAATGCATAAACTTAATTGTTATTTTTTATACAACTTCAAATCGATTAGGGACTTGATTTGTCAATTGAGTCATTAATAATTTTAATGTGGGTTTAAAACAAAATGGCATATTTCAACATCAGCTTACTATCTCAAGATATTACCCAACTAAATTTTAGGACATTTATCATCATTATCTAGCTCTTCTTGAGGAGGTTTTTGAGGCTTCTGAGAAGCAATCTCCATTATTCTCAATAATAATATAATGTCAGTATAGATAGAGAATAGAGATTAATATAATTATGCTTCTGAATAAGGTTGGCTCTGAGATTTGTTGTAATAATGCACCAATGCAGCAGTGTTGAATAATTCATATTGTTATATCATGCTGATCCTTTTCCTTAGGGTTGGCATAAATGCAGCACTGACGAGTTACTCACCAGGTAAAAGACATATGACATAAAATCACTTTGCATTCAAGTACTATGTTAGACAAAATACAAACCGTCCAACCTCCGCCGTCTACGCGTTGTTCACAGTAGACATTGAATGAGATGTCCGGGTCTGGAGATATGGTATAAACACCTGAAGTGGTGGCCCCACGTGCAAGAGCATCTTGACATCCTCGGTAGGCTGCAAGTTAGTGGGGACTTGAATAGTTACTGTGCCATCATGAATAGTTAAGCATTCCTGTATTTATAGATTTAGAGCTCTGCCCCCCCCCCCCATAACTTATACAAAACAGGCACTTTATTCAAGGTGTAGTATTAAGGTATGACAGATATTTAAAGACACTTCTATGTTATGTTATGACTCAGGATCTATGATGGTCAAACAAGAGAGTGAGCCACAATTACCCCCACTGCACCAAATACTTCTGCAAAGAAGCTGACCAGATCACATGCACTGGGGACCATCTGTTGATAACTACTGGAAGAAAGCAAGGTTGGAGTGGATGTGAAACAAGCCATTGTAATAGACCTTAGTGCACAAAATCCATGCAGTTACTTTATGAAGAGTCTGGATGCAAAACGACACAAGCGCCATTTTAAAGATGGGGACTAAATTCTGACAAAAAGTAAGATTAGGGATAGTGAAATCTATTCCTCAAATTATTTTTCCCAAGATCATTTTTCATCTCATAAGGACTAGCTTACTTGGTATAAACTCTGCTACAAAAGTACAATAATTGACCTCAGGGTGTCTTGGCCAAAAATCAATATGTGCCTCAATTCTGGGATGGGGATATGTGTCGCTTTGCATCCAAACTCTTCTTTTCAATTCTGTTAAATATCCAATCATGTTATTATGTTCAAAGTTGACTTGGACGCCTACGGTCACAGGCCTACACTGAGCTATGGTGGAGATTGTCGGCAGGGGTTTGCTAGTATAAGTAGAAAGGTCTGACACTGTGGTGGTACGGTCATCTAGGTGACCACGTGACCAAACACGACATACCAGGCCTATACTAGTGCCATCTACTGATTCTTGTGGGAACTAGCTGTATGTCGTGTTTGGTCACGTGTTTACCTAGATGACCGTACCACCACAGTGTCAGACCTTTCTACTTATACTAACAAACCCCTGCCGACAATCTCCACCACAGCTCAGTGTAAGCCTGTGCCTACGGTAGTGCCATTCTCGCTCCGAGTCTAGGCGGTAGTAGTGCAGCATCCACTGAATCAGTTCAAAGTTGTCTAGGAGAACAGGAGTTTATTTGTATGGGTTTGTATGGATTTTTTCCCTCTTCAGGCTGCACCTGTTCTTCTTTTAAATGTAGGATCCACCTCTAGTATGTAGAATTCCAATTAGTCTGGAATATTTCTTGAGATAATATGTCATTCATAATGGCCCAAGGGGCAAATCATTCTAAAACTTGGCGAGTGGTGTTTATAAGGTAATATGAGAGTGCTGAATGGGATTTGACCGCTTGCAGAGCTGAAAAGTGGACGTTAATTTCCATGGAAACAAGCCTAAAAACAAAATGGCCACCCATAATACCAGAGAGAGCATAATTCCAATGTGCAAATGCACACAATTACCAGGCCATGGTTAGAAAAATGATGGTTAGTATGATAAAAGCACACATTTTGTATATAACATTTTGTATATAAAATACAGCTGCCTGCATCAGGCAAGTAGCCCTTGTGACCAGCTTTCATTTGAACCCACTCCCATGTCTCTAACCCTAACGGTTCACAAGCTAGAATTTAATGTGTTCTAGGCCAATCAGATGAGCGAAGAATATTCACTGCCTGCCGAAAAATATTTAGAATGCAATAGCTCAGCAACCGCTGGTCCGATTGACTCAATATTTGAGGGCCAATGACAAGGCCCTCATAACTGCAGAGCTGACATTTTGATAGTGTCTGTCGGCTTGTCATAAAGGTGTTCGGGGGAGGATGGAATGTATGTATGGTATCAAGGGGAGAAGGGGGAAATTTAAAAAAGAAAATTGTCATAGTCAGGCCACTTGTCATTTGAATATTACTATTTTTTCATTGAAATATGTATACAGGATTTGTTTAAGTTCTGTATTTCCCCGACAGATTGACATTGAAAGGCCCCGTATTTCGTTGAAACCCTTTTTAACCCTCTCACCGCCAGCAGGCGGCTATAGCGGCCAGAGCACCTTATTCACTAAGCTGAACAAGAAATTATTACTTGAAATTGGTGAAAATATTTTTTTAGAAGTCCTGGTTGAAGCACCCAATGTTTGGTATCGTATTAAAGCTTATGACATCCTCCTTCACACTGTACACTCCATTCTGTGTTTACAACGAATGTTCAAGGTGGAGCTATGCCAAAACCTCATCTCAATTTTTTATATTTATAATTTTTTTCAAATTTTCTGCAAAACTACAGAGAAATCAGGCGGTGGGAGGGTTAAGGGTTGAAACGAAATACGGGGCCTTGATCTATCAAGTTAAGAAGCCTCAACCAAATTTTCTGGGGGGTTAAGGCATAATTTACCCATTGTACGTCCACATATGGGATCTTTTCTCTTCCGTGCGCTATGTTTCTTTCAATATAACTCGATTTTAAACCCAATAACCACAATATTATTTTTCGGGGAATGTGAATAAACCACTCGCGGCCTGCCACTGTCAAGCGCAAGCTGGGCGGCCACATTTTTATCATCTCAATTTTTCGCCGATCCATCAACTAAATAAGCCTCAACCAAATTTTCTGGGGGGCTAGGGCCTAATTCAGCTATTGTACTTGTAAATATAGGATGTTTTGTACAGCTTACGCTTTGTTTCAAGCTAAAATAATGTACTTTAACCCCCAAACGAAGCCAATGAAAAAAAAGTGTCATGACGACGAATTAGTAACCAAAACATCGCGCCTAGTCGGGGAATCAAACCCGGTTCTCCGGCATGGAAAGCGAGAGTGCTAACCACTAGACCATTTCGGCCACACACAAACGTGTTGTAAGCCTTAGCATATATGTTGACCTGTTGACCTTTGGTATCATTGCGCTAGACCGGAAGTGAACTTTTCGGGGAATACGGAGGTTTTAGGAAATACGGGGGCTGCTTATTCACCTTTAGCGCAATACGAGGCTCAGTGTCTAAGCCTACCCGACTTGATATTTCGTCAAACCATTTAAAAATAAAGTAATAGAAGCTAGCTGACAGAAAATATAGGTTGCTTTATGCAAAGTTGCTTGTGAAACTAATGGGTGCGAGGGTTAAAGGGAAAGGGGTGCCTATTTTATCAACAACCCTCTTGTGAATCAATTCACGATTGGCATTTTATGTCCAGAAGCAGGGTAGTTTGCTTGCTAAAGTGGCGGTCATTTTGTATTTGAGCTTTTGACCAGACACCCTGAAAATTCAACGTGTCATATTCCGATTCTACACCATTGAATCAAGCAAAGAAAAGTGTTTCCCAACCTTTAGAATGAGATGCTCCTTGGGTCATGATATTCGGAAATTCAGTCCATACTAAATCGCAAAAACCTCCTCACTATAGACTTATATGAACTGATGAAAGCATTTAAGAAATCAGCGCAGTGCAGGATAAAGACTTAACAATAGAATTAACAAGAGATCCCGTTGAATAATGCTGCTGCATTTATTAGTGACAGTTTTTTTCCAAATAAATAAAATTTGGTACATACTGCGCGGCTGCTGAAAACACGACAGGAGACCAATTAAACGATGTTCAATGACAGTTGCTGTAATTGGTAGACAATAAATATGTCTTATAACTGTCTAGTTTGTCCAATTTCTGGAAAGAGATTAAATACGGACGAGGCAATTCTGTTAGATACTGGTCTGAGAATCAGCTCTGATGAAAAACTATCCTCATGACCACGACTACATATCACAGGATTAGCACTTTACCTGTAAATTGCTATGGCTTGAGGAAGATTCTGCCCCCGACTTCGGTTAAATACAGTATGATAGCTAATCTTTTTGTGGCATTTAGTGTTCTGGAATACATCTCCTCCATCACAATACAAGCCAACGTAGCAAATATTCCTTTAATCCTCTTTCAATGAGTTTAAAAAAAACAAAAAACTTACGCCTTCTTGTGAGGGTTTGGTGCCTGTCAGTGCCCACTCCATCTTTTTGTCCACAGCATCTATCCGTTCCTGCAGGAAGTCTTGCATGTCCTAAAGAAAAAAATAGTCCTTATTTACATGGAGCTCCCAATGTGAAGATATAAATTATATAATCCACAGGGTAATAGTTACATACTTTATAACCTGTCAATTGATAAATGAAAGTAGCTAAGAATAATATCCATACATTCAAGTACTCTCCTCAGCACCATACTTGTATGGTACTATGACCACATCCTGTTCATCTATATATAGGACATCAGGAGGTGGTTTTGAATAACGGCGATGGGCGGGGGGGGGGGAACTTCCATGAGTAAACCTATTTATCTCCATACTGGGATTCAAATGATCTCAACATACCATATCATTCATAGCATTTTAAACTATAACAGGTCTCCCAAACCCCAAATTCCACCAACGCTCGATTCCCCTGTTTATACTATTGGGTCATAACGGCAAGAGCTATCCGCACGTCTGAGGCGTGGGGGTAGGCATCCTTGTCCCCACCCCTGTGGCGTGTGAGTAAGGTCTCTTTTTCCCACATCCAGTAGGGTGCAGGAAACACTACATGAAAACGAATACCTGGCCAAATAGCAGCTCTTATCTACACCCCAATAGCCACCTCATAGGCCTATAGGGTGTGGGAATAAGAAATCTTTTTCAAACCCTACCCAGTATGTGAATAAGACCCCCGGGGGGGGGCACTTAGTATATTTTGTATACACAGGTGTGCGGCTGGCAAGGGTAGTTTTCCAACAAAATGTCCCTAGCAAGGGTCCTCTTTGAGGAAAAAATGTCCCTAGCAAGGTTCTACTAAAATGACCTGTTTTTCGCCAAAATGTCCCATTTTTGTCCATTTTTCGCCAAAGTTTTGCGGACACAGGTAAAATTTCTCGGTGAAATTACTTATCCATTGGACATTTTGTGTTTTCCCTCTTCAAAAACAAGGACTTTCCGGCATTGTCATTGGTCCAGCCGCACACCGGTATCAGAAAAAATCAAGTACCCCCCCCCCCGGATAAGACCTCTTACTCGCACACTATATATATATATATATATATATATATATATATATATATATATATATATATATATATATATATATATATATGGGCATGGGAATAGCAGCTGCTACCACGGCCGTGCGGATAGCATAAGTACTTTTTGATCATCTGCAAGCTGACCAAATCTTCATATTATGCTTTAATATGGGGTTCCTTATATGTTGTATCTGTGTGCAGCTAGTCTCAGACTCCTTTACCTCCAGGAGAAAAGCATAATCCAAGGGTAGTCACTGTGCACTTGAATTTAAATGTGGACCCTTCATGCATGGGTTGGGGAGGGAAAATGTCCTTAGACTGGTGTGGAATTCCACCAAATGTTAACCCACCTGTTGTTACAGAAAAGACCTGATAAAAGCTATTACCAATAATTCATATATCATAACACTTACAGAGATGGCTGTCTCTATCCCATCGAGGCGGTTTTCGATCCTGTTAAACCGAGAGTTCACTTCCTTCTGTCGTGTGTTGAGACGCGTGGTCAGGCCATTTAACTGTGTACTTAGACGGGTGTCCAAGCGATTCAGCTGAGTGTCTCCTTCATTCAATCTACTCCCCTCTGCATGGACCATGGAGGGCCTGGCAGGCAGAGAAGCAGTTAGTACTACAGCTAGAAACACCATTAAAGCAGAAGGTCCCATCGTGTACCCTCAGTGAGTGTTCTATGTGATTTATCCGCTTCCTCTGGTACAGGTTTCATCCGCAAGTGGCTCTAGTGTCTACAGTTATCAGCTAGGGAGTGATCATTTTTTAAGAAGAGAGGGGTCTACATTTGTCCCCTCTTGGGTGGGAGGGGCAAATTTGTATCCTTCTTAAGCAAGGGGTGGGCGGTTTAAAGTCTTCACCTGCTAAGGGGGGATTTCCAGATCTCTGTGTGAAATTCCACTACCCCTTTACTGAAATCAAAGTGATCACTTCCTTGCATCCTGGTATTTCCCAGTGACTCCAGATTCATTGTGCAGTGTGTGTATGAGTCTCACCACCCACTCATGGTGCGGCCATTGGTAGACTCAGTTCAGTGTATCCCGATCTTCGGTCCCCTACTTAGACATCATTCAAAAAAAAGTAGTCGGTTGATTTACATTCTAGGATTTATCCATACTTCTCAAAAAGATTATTTTGGTCCCCAACTTCGGATCTTTTGTTTCCCCTTTTCAATCCCGCAGTGGGTTTTGAATTCTTTAAGATGTCCAGTGCTGCATAATGCCTCAGGGATTTATGTTCATTTGTCATCTTGATACACCAATAAAGTGTTAGGAGGAACTCACCGGCATTGCATTGGTCAAACATGTAGGTTTGATGCAGCACTGAATTGAAGAGTTACTCACCAAGGCGGCATCATTGCATCATGCTGACAAAAGGCATAGTGCATTAAAGCACTATAATTATCAAAGGGTTAAATGGAATAATTACACAGTCACGAACCACCATCCTGTATGTCCTGGTGTGAGGCTACTTGTGGGTATGACGTGGGATGAGGGAGCTGGGGAGGGGGGGGGGTCTGTGATGGGATAGGTGGTAGGAGGGAGTGTGCGCAAACACTAGCCTCTCAAAAAAAAGTATCACGTGGCACATGATGCAGGTTACAGGACCGGAAACAATGTATAACTCACTCTGCCAGTACAATACATGTAGTTCATGTTGATAACTTACATAGATTATTATGATTAATAACATTCAAACACAGGTAAAGCCCACATTGGAAAAACCTCAATTGTTTGGTATACATAACATTGCAGCTGTGTTGTATATTTGTCTAAAGTCCCTATAGATATCTCTGTGATGGATATCCCCTAGCCTTAAAACATTATGTTAAACCAGGGATATCAAGGATGTATGGTACAACCTGTAGTACTGTACCAGTTTTAGTAGGCCATATTCACCTGCAGTGCCCCCAGTAGTTGTGAAAGATCCCAGTAAAATAGTAATGAACAATCAGAAATAGCTGGACAAAAAAGCTGAATGGACATCTCAACAAATTTTGTCTTTCTACAGAATGTGAGATGTTTCATCAAGTTATCAACCTTTTCTAATGTGTACCTCCGTTCTCAGCTTTTCGCATACATCATAATTATTTCATGCTGCCATGTATTATTTGAATCCCCTAGACCACCACTGTTCCATACTAAGCAACAAAGGGTAAATTGCATTATACAATGAAAGGCCACGATCTGTCATTTCCTTCCTGGAAATGGCTATGGGTTGTGTTGAAATTAGTCTCCTGGCTCCAAGACATCCCTATGCAGATGTTAGGTGGTTCTCAGATCTTTTTCTTTTTTTTTGAGTATGAGATGATGTAAATACACCAATCCCGTTTATTTCATCCTGGTGTACAAAAAGAACTTTTTCAGCTAGGGAATATCCGACACCAGCAATGCATCATATAACACACTTCGCTTAGCTTTTATAATATATGTGGATCAACAAGGGAAAAGGGACCTCCGCGGGGGATTTTTAGTACCAACTTTTGCCACCAGGGGGCTCCATATAGCCAAAAAGGACCAAGATATAGCAAAAACTTATCTATACTACTTTTTTATGTAGAATATGATAGGCCACGTTAGAAGATTCAATTTTTAGTGAAAACATTCCATATTTGGAATGGAAAAGAACGTTTTTGGGCCTAAATTGGTGTTTTTGCACATGTTGGTTGCCATGGAAACATGATTTTCATTCTAAATTGAAAATTTTAAAATATTGAATGAAAGAAGGCCCCAAAACGATTTTTATGCTGAAAACAAAATGTAAATATCATTTTTAGATCAAAAGCTGTGGCCAATTGTTTGAAAAAGTTTGGATATTTGGTAATTAGCATAATTATGCTAATTAAATAGGTATTATCTCTAAAACAAAGGGAGATAGAGCTTATTGGCATTTAAGATTGGACAGTGACCACACATATTCAGAGAGCCAGTACTCAAATACTAGAAGTGGTACCTGCTTATAAAAGATATCACTGGAAAGCTGATGACATCAATTTTATTATTAAGTTTTTACCTTGGAGGACCCTTTTCCCCCGACTGTCCACATTTATTATAATGAAAAATAGATTGTATTCTACATTTCTGGTCAATGCACAAGTACAATTATTCAGCTGTAAGATGTCAGGTGTAAACATATTAGAGTGATCTTTACTTACATTAAGTATGAATAATACATGTATTTTTGCATGATAATTAAATATGACATTCTTAATTTTTAGAGACTGTTACTGTATCATATGATATTCCCAGGAGAAGGATATCCTGTTTGAGGAGAGGATAGTCTCGTACAGTTATACTCTAATGGGCACTGGACTCATTGGCTGCTATTGGCTACATGGTTAAGCTTTGGGTGGAATTGGGGAATAGCTTAGTGTTGTGGCTTGGGGTTAAGGGTGTGGTGAAGGCGTCAGAGAGATAGGCATGAACCCAAGGTTGTGTGACCTTATATGATGAGGCCTGCAGAAAGTGATAAGACGCCCAGTGTATGTGTTGCAATGTGATTTAGTAAAGGTGTCTAATGGGTCATTTCAGACACAAGTGTCAGTAAAGGGTACATTGCATAGGTATAGGTGTTTGCAATGTAATGGAAATGGGAGATTGGCTTGGGTTAAAATCATGCCCTGTATGTTTCATGATAATATTATTATATAGGAACATTATGTATAATTATGTAAATGTTTATATATCTACATGAAATCTAAAAGAAACCATTGTTTTTTGACTTGAGAAAGTATTTTTATAATATTTATAATATACATTGCTGCTATAGAGAAAATAGTATTGAGTGTTCTGATGTAAGCTAAGATGTGATTCTATAATTGTTTGTGTGGGCATCAGGGATATAATTATGAGATTATTTCATGTCAGAGAACCGACAGTGTTTTGTTCAAAGGCTCGAAAGCCATGGTGCCCTAATCCAGACAGCACAGAACATGATTAGTCTAGATAAATAATCCCCTAGAACCCTGGAAGTTTTAAGGCATGCGTGAGATGCCCGGGCAGTAGGAAAGGCAATGGATGATGAACTAAAGCATACATGAAGTCAGATATATATATGTGATTGCCTATCTGGCTAGTAATATTATTGCATCTTCATGTAGCAATGATATGCACAAGGTGTGGGGTTATTCCAACGGACAGAGAAATCTTTATTAAATAAAACAAACTTTCACAAAACAAGCTACTTCTGAAGGAACCAGACTTTGAATTAAAAGATTGTAAGCTATGTCTCGTGAGATTGGACATGCTGTTATATTATATGTGACGAAACCTGGGAAATCGTAACATTAGGGGGAAAGCCATAAATGCTCTAAACATGATATTTCAGGAGATATAGCTAAAAAAGTGAATACTTAAGAGAAAACAACCTTGGACTAACTTTTCCAGAGGAATCTTTTGAAGCTATTATCAAAATTCTATTTTCATTCTAAATTGGTCTTATTTGGAATGTAAAAAGAACGTTTTTAGCCATTTTTAGCCCATTTGTTGATATTTGGTTGCCATGGCAACCATCAATTCATTCTTTTGGAATAAAAATTATCCCTATCCAATTACCCCATCCATGGGGATTTCAGAACTGAAAACAGAATGTCAATATTCCTACCAGATCCAAATCTATGTACAATGATATGCATTTATTAATTCAATTTCTTATAATTATGATTTTATGAAGCATCAAATTGTAGCTGAAGACATGGACTTAAATAGAGGTGTTTTCCCCTAATGTCATGTTTTCCCACGTTTTGTCACATATTTGTTGGGATAATTATATTAGGCAAATAAACAAGGGACTATCTATTCACATATCAGTCAATTTTATAGGGGTAAATTCCATACACAACTAAAGACAGTTAAAAGATGGTATAGACTTCAGCACTTGATGCCATTCAATAAAGACTCCTCCATGGTCCTCTTCTCCCTCACCAGGAACAGCTATATCCTGTCCAGAGGAGGTGGACAGGGCAGGGGATCAGCCTCTACAAAAGACCCTTAATCCATCAAGTCTCTTGAAGAACCCTGTAGACTTACTAGCGCTCCCACTCAGGGCCAAGCTGCAGCTCACTAAAAGCAGCACCGTGTTTATGTGATCAATGACATACTTAGCCGTTCACAGTGCTTGCATCACAATGGAGGTATTGGTCCCCAAATAAGGAAGTCTATATTTTTACATCAGCTTCATGACGGGGACCTTCCTCCTTTGTCTCTGCATCTTAGTCTGTTCTGTTATAAGGCTCAATGACTTGTTATTAATTGGTACATTTGCCAAAGGGTTCAAACTAACATGGCCCAAAATACTTGAACAGGGTCATATGGGTCTATTATCCAGCATTTCCAAATGATTTTGTTTAGTGTTTATAAACAATAATATGTCCACCAAGACAACATTATAAACCATGTTCCAATAAAATGCTTGGCCATTTCAAAGCTCATCAAAAGCTATGTTATGTATACATGATATCTGCCAAGGCTGAAAACAGAATGCCATGGTTGGAAACTCATACTACTTGTCTTATTCATATTTTCCCTTTGTTTATGTATTACCTTTTGAAAACCCTTCATGTGATCAATAAATGTTTTCATTTAGATCTTATTGATACAGGGCAATACGTCTGAAAAATGAGCTATACTGTGTTCCTCATGCCTACATGCAATGTTCGTTGTTTTTTCTCAAGCAAAACGAACGAAAGATATCAAATGGCATTTTTCTATTACATCCTTTCTGATTTTCTCATATTTGATAATGAATGTTACACACGCTTCACTGAATCATCTAGATACTTAATGTTCTGCGGTATCCCTGCATGTCTTCTGACCCTGAAACGTCACAACCCAGACAGCAATGATCCAATGTTGGGCTTCGATTATGCTTTCTCACCGTATTACTAATTATAGCCTAACACGATATTCAATGCTGAAAGAAAAAAGGGGGGGGCAGGGGGTCTGGGAGAGGGAACTTGAAAAGTCCCCCCCCCTCCCCAAATCTGCCAAGACCGTATAGTTCACAAACTTTACCTCCTCTCCATTATACAAAAATAAGAGGGAGCAGAGAGGTGGGGTCCCAAATCGGAAGCATCCTGCAAATACAAATCGTTGACACTGGTTTGATTTGCGTCCTACTCCTCTGGGCATTTTCCCTGTTGCATTGTTGTCTCCTTTGCCCATAAAAGGCCAACATCGGCAAAAGGATCGTGATGGTTGCGATATTACTAACATTGGCCAATATATTCATGTTACTTTGCTTTGTATATCATATACATTTAATGGCAGATGGTGGAGGCAGAGGCACAAAGGAAACATTACTTACATGATGGACATATTATAAGCTGTATAATAGAGAAACACATATATCAGAGTGATCTATGTACATGCATATATATGCATTGGATATACAGTATACAAGCACTGCCTGCTTCTACTAGGTATTGGTTTATATACAGTATGTTTTGTCCCAGTGCACCTGTCACTATAGCCACAAGAAATGTATAAGTGGGGTTCAGATTCGTCCAAATAATACAGTCATGGATGTTGGGAAAAAACCTTATAAATATGGAACTATGTGTTAGCACGTTGCCTGCTAAGAGGCATCATTCTAAGACAAAAAGCAGATGAATTTGGATCCAAGAGACGATGTATGTCATAATATCAGTTCAAACACTTGAAAGATTGGATTGGAATCAAATCTAATTTTTACAGTTTGGTTTGTCTGTCATAGATCACTGGCGATTACGAAGTGAAATTCTCTGTAGGCCCAGCTGGACACTTGATCAGAAACGTTTATCATGCATTTTAACAATGAACCAAAATGATCAAAAGGAGTCTGTTCATCACGCCCCCTTTATCAATGAGTCAATAAACAAGGTGATATCCAGAATTGGCAATTTCTCTTTGGTAAATGTTACTGGACTTGTTTGATTTATGTGGTTATATATGACACATGGATCATTTGTAAGGGCATTTCAGACATTTAGCCCTTTAATGGATGCACAGTGCTGATTCCTTCATGCCTTGGCCATTATGGTGCAAAAGTGTACCCTTGGCAAGGATCTCGCAGTGCCGAATGTAGGTATAACAGGGACCCTAGGTATCATAAAGTGAAGAAATAAAAATTGAAAGTATAAATATTAGACACACACCCGAAAGTGTAAGAAACAATAACTGCAAATCAACCAACAGCGTCTATCATTTACACATTGTCCTAAACCATGTTAAATAGTAGATGTATGTACTGACTTGCAGCAGCTCATTTAATTAAACAAACAGGGATAAACGGATCAAGGACTTCTTGTCCCTACCTTTCACAACCACTGAATGCCTTGTTGACAAGGCTCACTATGCTGATGTGTACCATGGTTACCCAATGGCTCTGGCCAATCAGAGTCCAGGGATTCAGTCTATGACATCACTTCCTACTGTCACTCTCCTAGCAGAGTGTTGTTGGACTTCCTAATATGGGAAACTATCTTGGAGCAGATGTTTAGGACTTAGGAGAATTTGGGTGAATATCATCTAGGCCCAGTGAATGATAGGGGGCCTTTGTCTGTCACTAAAATTAGTGCAGTATGGGTGGTACAGTTAGTGGTTTCGACTTAAATGTCTCATCAGGTGTGAGTTGTTTGGAGAAAGCTGAGATTGATTATATCCTTATCAGATTCCCAAGGTTATATAATTAGTTGAACTTGTACACATAGGTGGGGCTAAGATTTAGGGCTCAGTTAGGCCAGTTGTGTTTGTTTTATTATGATCAAGTGTTTTGTCTGAATATTAGTTGTCAGTAATTTAGAATAGTCTAGTTTTATGAGAGGATCAATAATAAAAAAGTGTTCAATGGTGTATTAAGTGTGACTTGCAATGGTACACAGGATTGACTGTCACTAGATAAATGGTTCTTAGTTTATTTATCCGGGTACCCGCACAAAAAGAGTTGCGGATAGGGGCTACATTAGTAGTGGGTGGCCCGTGTGGCAGTAATGGAGCATAGGGTAATTTGGTTGGACAATGTCCGCATGACATGAGTGTCATGTAACTTTTATACCTAGGTGTGTGGGACCCTCTTGGTGTTGATCTTGTTGGGATAACGGATAATTGAGGGTCGTGGGCCTAGGTCTAGATTAGTCTAGTAAATTTAACCCATTCGGTGTGATGCTACATAGGCGGTGCATCCACCTTCGTTCCTCCACATTAAGTTCTATGATTCCAGCTGGGGATCTTGGGGGGCTTTTTATGAAGCTTAGTACTGTTATCTCAAAGCCTTTCCATCTCGCCGGTTTCTGTGGAGGAGGGGGACATAGATTGAAATGTCTGCCAACCGGTTTATCCCGGTTGTTGTCTATGTCCCCGCTGTGACCCTGGAATCTGTCCATTAGTCGTTCCAGGGTTTGCCCAACATACTGTATGCCGCACGATGTGCAGGTGATGGCATAGATGATGTTGGCACTTTGACAGTTGACAGAAGTCAAAGTCCTGAACTTCCTGCCAGTAGTGGTTGATTGAATGAAACCACTTTTGTTTAGTTTTGGGCAGTATCGACAGTTCAGGGGAGTGTTACACGGGTATTTTCTAATGTGTGGGACCTTGGTGGTGGGGGTCTTTTGGCTGGTTGATGCTCTCACTAATTCATCACCTAGGCTTTTGTTGCGCCTGTTGCCAAAGACTAGTTTGTGCTCGTGGAACTCTCGTGTGGTTTTTGTCTTTTTCATCTGGTCCCAGTTTTCTGTGAGGATTTGTTTTATTGGGGGATTGTGAGGGTTGTGGGTAGTGATGCAATAAAATGCTTTTGGTCTACCAGTGTTTGGAAGTTTTGTTTTTGGTTTGATAAGTTCAGCCCGAGTTTGGAGTTTCGCCCTCGTGAGGGAATCTAGGAGGAGATTCCGAGGGTATTTTCTGCGGAGGAAGTGTGTGCAGAGCATGAGGGAATTTCTGAGGAATTCCGAGTCTCTAGTGCAGATCCGTTTCACTCTGATGAATTGAGAGTATGGGATGGCTCTGACTACGTGCCTGGGGTGTTCTGAGGAATACAGAAGATAATTGTGACTGTCTGTGGGTTTGCAGTAGAGAGTGGTTTCTAGTTTATTTTCAGTGTTTTTGATGACCGTGATGTCTAGGAAGTTCACCGTAGTGGTCGAGTCTTCCATTGTGAACTTTATTGTTTTGTGACATGTGTTTAAGTGGTGTAGGAAGATATCTAGAGCAGGTTTGCCGTGGGTCCAGATGATGAACACATCATCAATGTATCGTTTCCATACCAACGGTTGAGTGTGGTAGGGATATACAAACCTATTTTCAAAATCTCCCATGAAGATATTGGCGTAAGCGGGCGCCAATTTGGTTCCCATTGCTGTTCCGCTGATTTGGAGGAAGTCCTTATCATCGAACTGAAAGTTGTTGCATGTGAGGACCAATTCTAATAGTTTGCATAGGGAACGATTAGTGGGGTTCAGATTTGGGTGCCTTGTTGTGGCTAAGGCCTTACCTACAGCTGTGATGCCTTCAGGTGTAGGGATGTTAGTGTAGAGACTTGTCACATCCATGGTTGCCAAAATGGCGCCCTCGGGGATGTCGAGATCTAATAGAGTGTTTATGAAGGCTCCCGAATCTTTTAGAAAGGATGGTAGTTTTGGGATAATTGGTTGTAAGAAAAAACGACAAATTGGGAGATTTTCTCTGTTGGGCATTCATTTGCCGAGACAATTGGCCTGCCTGGAGGAGGGAGGACATTTTTGTGAATTTTGGGTAATAGGTACAGGTTAGGTGTCCTTGGTTTATCTGCGACTAGATATTCAGCTGTTTGTAAATGTATCTCACCTTGATAGTACATTCTGGTTACCTCTTTAGTGATGGTGTTGTTGTGGATCTCGGTGAGGTTATCTTCTTGCAGTCTATAGAAGTCTCTGTCGTTTAGCTGGCGGAGACCTTCTTTGATGTAGTCCGATCTGTTCTGGAGTACTACTGCGGAACCCTTGTCTGCTTTTTTGATGACGATATTAGGATTTTTCGAGAGAGTTAGTTTGGCTTGTTTTTCGGACCAAGTTAGGTTGGATCGGGGTTTTATTTTAGGGTAACTCTTTTCTATGTCTCGTTGATTGAGTAGGGCCATATGTTCTACTATACCGGGAGCTGGAGGGTTCCATTTGGAGGGACATTTGAATTTTTGGTCCTTGAAGGGGACTTGAATTTTGTCAAGGTCTACCGGAGGGGGAACCTTTTCGTCAAATTTGCTTAGCGCTATCTGTCTCTTAACACTACGATGGAATTTGTTAATGTCTTCCATGATAATACCGGGGTCTGGTGCTGGTGGGGTGCTTACAAATGTGAGACCCTTCTGTAAGAGAGTGAACTCCCCTTCTGTTAGCTGATGATCTGAAAGATTGACAACACCGGAATGACAGTCTAAAGTTTTATTGTTAGCAGAGTTGATTGTAGCGTTACCATTTAAGTTTTGATAGTCGTACAGTAGTGGCAGATAGTCCATACAATATAGTTCGAATGAGTCTACAAAGGTTTCATCTTCAAAAGGATTGTCAAAAATAGGATTGAACAAAAGTGGTAAGTCCGGATCTATAGAGGCACTATCGGGGGCCTGATGTGGTGGATTCAGATGTGGCCCGCCTGGCGGAGGAGGTCCACCAGATCCACTCGTGGTCGGCGAGGGCGTCCCTGGTTGTTTTCCGGGGTTCCCTGGTTGCGGCGACGCCCGGGTTGGGAGCGTGGATTGTTTGTGGCTGATTGTCGCTGATTGTTGGGGCTTCCCGTTGTCCCGCCTCGAGTGTTCCGAGGACGGGGGGCTCTCTGGTTGTTGCCGCGGTTCCACTGAGTAGAAAAAACCTGGTTCATGCTTCGCGGGGCTTCGGCTTCTAAGCGGGCCCTGTTTTCCGCAGCTAAGATTTGCTCCAGGGTGAGAGCTGATTGGGGGATGGTGCCAGTTGTCAGGGGTGAAGCTAGAGGGCTGACCTGAGCAAGGGAGCGAGGGTCCCTTGTCTGGAGGATGTTATTTGCTCCAGTGATGGCATGGGGGTTGTATCCCGGGCGTAGTTCGGCCGGGATGCCCGACCACAGGGCATCTTGTGGTCTGTCTTTGAGTTGTGTTGCTTCGTCGTTTAGCTTCTTGTTCAACTCAGCAGTTGCTCTTTCCACAACCTGAGTGGCAAGAGTGCAGGCAGGGAGAAACTCGTAATATTCTGGGCTACCGGGTGCTGCATTCTGGCGCTCGTAATGCGCCTGCATCGCGGCGTAGTACGCCTCCATGTTGACGCGTAGGCCATCGGCCTTATTGTCCAAGATAGACGCCATAGTATTGAGGGTTGATATGGCTTGTGTGCGTCGCATGCTTACCAGTGCTAGGGCCGATTCTGTTGTTGTAATAAGGCCGCCGGGTGGCAGTACACCTGTGGTCCAAGCTGGAAATCGGTTAACGTGGGCCAAGTGCCTAAAGAAATCGGCTCTTAATCTGGAGTGAGCACATTTCTCATAACAACCCCGATAGAGTCGCCAGGTATCAGCCGCCTCAGGGAGGAGTCGGGCGAAATATGCCTGTTTGCCGCTTGCATTTTCTATGTTGATAGGCGTAAGGTGGGGTGCGACCACTTGGCTAGGGGTAATAGGGTTAGGGGTTGGTGTGGTTAAGGGGCTGGGGTTTGTGTTGGTAGAACATTAATTAAACAAACAAGCACCAGAAAAACTTCACCCTGTGCAAAAGTGAAACCCACTATAAAATCGCAATCCGAAAGAAGAGACCATTGAAGCAAAAACTAATTTAGACCGAATTGACATTTACATTGCAATGTCGTTTATTCGAAACCAGTTGTCGCGACCAGTTGTGATTATTGGACAAAAGCAGGCCATAACATGTTATTTCCTCTGGTGTTCAGTGGAGTGTATATCATAGTTAAAAATAGGTACAGTGAATTTTTGGGACGTTGTAGGAATAAGTTATGCAAATCATGCAAATCAAAAGATTACGACTTCAATATCTTGCAAAATCAAAAGGACATGCTTTGTGTGGAGTTGAACTGCAGTTCCTTAATAGAGGAAGAATTGGAAAAAATGAGGCATTAACATTTTGCACATTACATTTTCCTCTAATTTCTCTGAGAACTTTACTGTATTGTATTACATGCAAGTCTAAGCTGTTTAGGAGGCATTTATAGTGTCATAAAGGACCTGTTCAGTTCCTGGATGCGTGCTAAGGTTGCCTGCAAGGTTGGCGGAAATGGGCAGCTTATAGTGAGTGGGAATAGTGTTATGGCCTGAGTATAGGCCAAATGTGGGGAAAGAGTTTCATTCTGGGAGGGATTGGGTCATTCTGCGTTGGAGCCCAAAGGTGTTTGACTTCATATGCTGAGGTCTGTGGAGCAATAAAAACCCGACTTTGATGGTTATAGGTGTTTAGTGAAAGTGTCTAATGGTAGTTAGGACAACACTATTTTTTAAAATGATCGGAATTTATTATATGATATCTCAAAATGACGGGGGGATCTAGTGAAATCCAGATATGTAACTATTATTCATCTGCTGTTGTTACTTTATTTTCTATGATTTTCTGAAAGAGAAAAGTTGGCACCATGCACCTGTCAGCTTTTACCACTGTGTTACTCCTTGGATTGGTCCCAGGCTCTTACCTGGCTAGAATCTCAAGGGACTGCTACAGTTCTCCCAACTTTGAGGGGCTCTCCAGCATTAACTTTTAAAAATTATCATCATTCTGTCTCTTGCATTTGGTTGGTTAAGATCTTTTTCATTGGTCAACTATTCACATATCATGTGTAGTGCTTGACTAATATAATATAGGACACTCTACTGGAGGTGGCATTTTTAGGGTAATCAACCATTTTCAGGGAAATGATTATAGCTCAAAATAGCCCACACATTTTTACTCTAAACCCTGTTGGGCCCAGGTGGTTTTTGGGTATAGAAATTGCCTTCAAAAGTGATGAATTTTTGTTATACATGATTACAGTAGTTATTGTTGTCATACAATGTTAAATGATTGTAACATCTACCTATTCCATGCAATCAGTAGCGTCCATTTAAACCATATCTGAAAATATTATTGAGCAAGATTGAGCCCTCTCTGAGCTTTCTGTATAGGTAGCACCAGTAACTGTCCTTGAAATGTGGTTCCAGTTCACCTGCTGACACACCAGTTGCATTAAATGTACCAATTAAATTCTCATTATCTATAGTCTGAAAAACTACAAACTAACATGATACATGAAGACACATTTGTCCCCTTTCTCAGGATATGCCATGTATTATTGTAACATGTTTTTTGGCTGAGAAATCAATGAATCCATTTGGGCTGTTTCGCACTGTGACAGATACAGGGCCGTGAAAGTGGTCCCTGCTTGTCCTCCCTAGTATGGGTATAGCCATGTGCAATGAAATGGAAGCTGGAGATTGTCCCGGGCCAGGCGAGTGTCCAGTATATTTCATTATAAATTTATATAGATAAGAGTCATCTATAGATAATGATGAATAATACAATGCGATTATTATGATTTGAATATATATATTGTATGTTGACGATATACTTATATGCAAAAGGGGCAAAGGAGATTCTTACTGCATTTAAAGTTGACCAACTTTAGATGCCTGGTGCATAAAATATGTTATAATTCCCAACAGGAAATACTATACAGAATGTATAGCTTTATCTCAAGTTAGATGCAAATGGCTCTATATGAGTTTATCGGACATGTTCATAATCTTCATATGAATGAGCGTTAGATAGGGCTTCAAGGCCTAAAAACCAGAATCTGTGCTGTCTCATGTTAATCTGTACTGCCATTGTGGCCTATTTTGATGGATAATCAATGGAATTGTTAAATCGACAGCGCTGGATTTGGCCTCTAAGATGTGACTCTTATATTTGTTTTTGTGGGGATGAGGTGGATATGAGATTTCTTCCATGTCAGAGAACCCACTGTGTTCTGTTCATAGGCTTAACGCCCTGGAGGTCCCTAATCCAGACAGAATGTGACAGGATAAGCCCAGATGAATATTCTCCAAAACCCTGGAGGAGGCAGGTATTAGGGGATCTGTAAGGTGGGGGAGGAAGAAAACTAGTACACTGACTGGCAATGTATTAGTTACATGAAGGCAGATACCACATTACTAGCCCAGTGGCAGCCTGATTGACAAGCATTCTACGACTATTATTTCTTCTCCCGTTGTAGGTATTGGGTTGATGAACAACATGGCAATAAAGGTATAAAATCTGTTGCAGTTCTGATCAGTCGATCGAGAATAATGTATTAGAAAAGAAACATCCAGTGCATGATATTGGGCATGTAAGTTGCAAAGGAGGACAAATGCCAAATATTTAGGTTGTGTATCTAAAAACCAGTTTAGAGCCATATCCATGTTGAAGATGCTGGAGTAGCACAGACATACATGGTAGATTTCAGTAGTGGATACTCTCCCAAGGGGCTCATCTGCAGCCACCTCTTCCTTCACCAGGAATAGCTGTAGTGTCAGGAGGAGGTGGGCAGGGCAGGGGATCAGTCGATACAAAAGACAACCGGACCCTTGATCCATCAAGTCTCCTGTAGAACCCCTACTGACTAACAGGCCCCCCTTGAGGCCACCCACAGCTCACCCTCTGTGGAGGCCTCTACACATAATCAATAACACACTCAACAGGACATATTGCACGCCAGAGAATGACAGAGTTGGAATACGTCTACTGAGGGATGACTTGTGTCTATCTTGTCTAAATGGGCTTTGTGATTTTGTTCTTATGTTTCTACAGCTGAAACTATGATATGATGAAGATGAATGTTTTCAGTTTCTGTAATAGAGCGTTTTAATTTTTATTTAAATATCCCAAACCTATCTAGCACATATATGCAAAGTGCACTCGGTTTTCCTGAATAGTCTATATGTAAGGAAATCCTTAGGTCAGTGTAAAAATTATACATCCATTATATGGGTCTCCTACTTTCTGCTAGCAGAACATCTAAATGTGTGCATTGCTGCAAAGCATTAATTAATGGATGTCCTCAAACTACATCAATTACATAATTTGTCAGTGTGGAAATTTATCTAGGAACAGAGAAGAATTGAATATTATCTTATCTTGTATCTTGTCGGTATTTCTGGTTATTCATTGATTGCAGGTGTGCCATATTTCTGGTGAGATCGAGTGTCTAATATAACAAGCAATCAGAAATAGACATAAAGAGCTTTTTGTCTTTCTACAGAATATGAGATTTTTCATTATGATATCAACTTCCTTTTCAAATGTGCAACTCCCTTTTCAAATTGTCTTCTGTATCATATGCTATGCTATCGTTTCTTGTCTGAATAATTCAGAATCCTCTAGACCACCACTTTTCCATACGAGACAAATAGGGCCTAGTGTATTATTACAATGAAAAGCTATGATATTGCCTATTCTTCCTAGAAACAGGTTATTACAGGGTACTTGGCATAGTGACTGGACCCATGGTTAACCCTTGGGTGGTAATGGGGAATGGCTTAGTGTCATAGATTGGGAGAAAGGGTGTGATGAAGGTGTCAGAGAGATTGGGTCATTTTGGGCATGACCCCAAAGGTGTTTGACCTCATACAATGAGGCCTCCAAAGCTTGATAAGAACCCCTATGTGGGTGTTGCAATGTGATTTAGTAAAAAGCGTCTAATGGATGGCCTCATGGGTGAGCAGAGGGTACATTGGATGCAATTGAGTTTGAGTTTTATATTGTGTTTGAAGAGAGTAGGCCTATAAGTCTTGTCTTGAGTTATGATTATATCATGTAGATGTCAAGATGGTTATATAGGAATGATTATACCATATGTAGGTTATTACATCTAGACACTTGTTTTAAGAAAAATTGGTTAATGTATTCAAAGCATTTTCCTTGTTACTGCATGCAAAGCTGATTTGAACATGTATTTTTGTATTGTATATTTTACTGGTACTGGCGAGGTTATCACTGATAACTGCTCTTATAACTGGTACTAGTTGTTACATAATGCAGACAAATCGTGTTATGGGGACAAAGCGGAACACAACAGGTCATCTGGAGAGATACGATTACCATTATTATCTAGTGCATGATATTGGTTTGGGTGTTTCTGATGTAGGCGTAGGTGTGATTCTATATTTTGTTTGTGCGGGGATCGGGAAGATATTAGATTGTTTCATGTCAAAGACCGACAGTGTTCTGTTGATAGGCTCAACAGATGAGGTGCCCTAATCCAGACAGGACAGGATTACTCTGTATATTTATTCCCCTAAACCCTTGGAAGTATTGAGGCATGTGTAAGATCCAGGCAGTAGGAAAGTTGTAGGCAATGACTGATAGAATAAAGCAGGGTCTATTGTATCCTATTTCCATTGATGAATAGCAACAAAATACCTGTGTACCAGTATGTTGTGGGCTTGTGCCAGAATGAAAGGAAAATGGTGATAAAAAGGAACCAGATACTTAATTCAAAGATAGCATGTTACATGTCATAAGATTGGACATATATGCTGTTACATAATATTTGTTTTGATATATTATGTGATTGCACAAGTAACTAGATCACTATTTATTTGTCGTGTCAGTCAATGTTAAAGCAATGATTTAGAACTAAAGATAGTCGAGTGACAGTATATACTTCAGTATCCCAAGACGACTCCTCCATAGCCCTCTCCTCCCTACCAGGAATTTGTACATAGTGTCAGGAGGAGATGGACAGGGCCGGGGATCGGTCAATACAAAAGACAACAGGATCCTTGATCCATCAAGCCTGTAGAACCCCTCTAGACTCATAAGTAATCCCATTTGGGGCCAGTTCCAGCTCACTGACTCATGTTCCCTTTCTACATGACCTGGCAGTGCATAGTGCATGAGTGGGATTGGAGGTGTTGGTCCCCAAATGAGGAATTCTATGCACTTCTCTATATTTTCTTCAGCTTTATGATGGGGACCTTGTGGGCAGACCCTCCTCCCTTTCTTCTACACTTCCTTTAAAAGAATGCAGTTGCAGTTTCGCAAACTGTTTATCTCGGACGATGCAATTCCATGTAAAGGTGCATGTCAATGCCTCAACGGATCCAAACACTTAACCCATTAGAGGCCGTGAATAGTTTTGTGCATTATGATAAGACATTGAATCTGAGGCAGACTTGAGAAGTAATGAGTGGCAATAACCTGAGGACACAACAATTCATCAAATTTCTTTGTAGGAGTTCCCAATCTAATCATTACCAATCTAGGTTCAATGAACTGTAATTAATCAGCACATTTTCTAAAGAGCAATTAGTAGGATAATGGTTTAACAGATCTTCCTCCTATTTATCTACACCTAAGACTCTTCTGTATTGCAAATATTTTCACAGCTCCATTTGAAGTTTAAACCAATATCATTGAAGATCATCTTAAGCGATTAAATTTGAGAAGTTCATGTAAAAGTGCATGCCCATACCTCAAGAGATTCATATTTCACAAAGTGGCTTTGGCTAGACATTAAACCTGAGACAGACCTGTGAAGAGTAATGAGCTGCAATTACATTTCATATTTTCCCTGTTAACTTTGAAGTACATCCATCCCATTCATGGGATTTCCCAGTCTAACCATTACCGATGACAATTTAGGTTTAACAACCTTTATTAATCAGCACACTTTCTGAAGGGTTGGGAGTAACATGGCCCAAGAGACTTGAACAGATTCGTATAGGCCTCATTCCCATGGTCTATAGCAACAATTAAGAGGGTGTATCAACAGTAATAATTTTGTCCACCGAGACAGCATTGCAAGCCATTGTCCGATAATATAATTGGCCATTCCAAAGCTCATGAAATTGAAAAGCTACGATATGTGCTTTCATAATTGACCAAAATGTCATGATCTGAAACTCCTATAATGTTATTCATATTGCCACTTAAATTTGGTTGAGTATTGTATGTTGTGTGTTGTGTGTGCATTGATCAACCAAATAAAAATGTGACATGTAGGCCCCTACTGGGAATTGGGACCTTAGTATACCCTGCACTAAAGTCCCCCTTTCGCAGATCGTGTCACAAATGCATTCTTTAAATTTCAATACTCATCGATGCAACGTTATATGCATGGAACATGGAAGTGACTTTTTGCTTGCTGGCAATGTTGTGGCACCGATATGTTTTGAATAAGCCATAACTCTCAAAACCATTTATTTAAGGACAATGGCATGTTATTGATTTTTCTTACTGTCCCTGTGAAATATTCAGTGTAATTTGTCTGATATTCGTGCAAATCTCTGCCTGCAGATTAATGGCAATTATGGAGGGTCACAAAGTACTCTTTGGGCAAAGTACTTTCTGGGCATCATGAACATTCTTAACGGTTTTGATTCTTCATTCTTTCATCAGTTTTATGGATAGTTCGGTATCAAGAACAGCCTTGATGAAGTAGTAGTTATAGGAAGAGTACCAATCATGTACGCGAAATACAGTGAAGGGAGCCTTATACCCATACAGGCTTGGTACAAGGCCTATAAGTACTTTATACCACTAGCTGAATGCAGTATACAAGAGGTGTGAAATGCCCTACTCTCTGTGCCCGCTGTGGTATAACTTCAGTTATTTTCCTGATTGCACTGGATTGACTAATGGTAGATGACTGAAATTTTCTGATAATGTAGATACAATCCAGACTGAATTAGTATTTTGTTATTGAGCATGATTGAAAATGTTTCATAACGATATCAAATGGAGTTTTCCAATTCCAACTTCCCTGTTGACAGCTTTCTCACATTTCAGATTAGATGTTGCTCCCCCTTCATCTCCTTAGGCCTGTGTCCAGTCGAATATATAACACTGTTATGTCGCCGAAAAACGGTTTTGTCTGCGCCAAAACAGGTTTGTTGACGCCATAACGTGTTATTCGGCGACAACACAGTGTTCTATATTAGACAATAAGATTCCTCGTGTATAATGCATATTCTATTTTCCTCTTTTTCGACGTGTCTATGTAATATAAGAACTAGACAGACCCCTTACGTCAAGACCCTACGATCCAGATAACGATGGTCTCTTGTGTCCTTGTTGGGATTCTAAAATTCTGATATTGGTTCAGCTCATTTTAGTCTCCGTGTTCGCACAATGTTGGCCAACACAATAATTACATTCTTTATCCAACATCTTAATGGATTACCAAGAATGGTCTAATATCACATTTTGCATGTTTACTGTTTTCTCCTTTACGCATAGCTGGCCAACATCACTAAAATGATTGTGATGTTTGCATTATTACTGAATATGACAGGAAGGATTACTGGTAAAAAAAATACTGGTCACATTTTGACCACAATATGAGCTGTGTATGGCAGAGAACTACATACCATCACAGTGGTCTGTGGATGTATTGGAAATATATACAATAAACAAGCACTGCCTGCTCAGTATAGGTCTTCATTGATATGCACAGTATGCTTTGTCAAAGAACATCTGCAGTATCGACTAGCAAGTTAAGGTGTGGGATTCAGATTAATCTTTACAATTATATTGGAAATGCATGTACATGGGAGGTGGGGGAGGAGTGGAAAACCTATATGTAAGTTGGCTGTAGAGAAGCATCCAATCATTCTAAGGCAAATGCAAACATAAATTGGATCCTAGAGACTATGGGTATAAAAATTCAGTTCATATTTAAGAGAATTAATTATGATTAATTCTGCCATTTCAGTTTGGTCACTATTCCTGTCATTGATCCCTAGTGGTTTTTTAAAGTGAACTTCTGAATGATCAACTGGACTCATTATTAGAAATGGGTTGACTAACTTTGTAACAATTGACCAAAATTATTTATTTTTAAAAGACTTCTTATCATGGTCCGTTCATCAATAAGTCAATGAGTGAGATGATGATTTGTGTAAAACAGGCAATATCCTTTTTGGTTCAACTGGCCTTTTTTTGAATAAATATTAGGTGTAGTTTTTACAGAGCCTATTTAATGTTAAGAGGACACTTGCGGTATCGCTCACATGGTATTTTGGACATCTTTAAATGGTGAGATTACAACAATTCTGAATGACAAAGAATTATATTAGTAATCGCTGTTATATGTTATTTGCACTAGTTTGCTGCTGGGTTGCTCTCATGTTACTTCCAGATGAACTTCCCCAGCACCCCCCCCCCTCAATCGCAGCCTTGTGTTCATTCATTTAGTCCTGGCACTTGTTTCCCCTCTGTCAAAAGCCGACCAATCACCCTCAAAGGCTACCTACGCTGTACAAATATTTAAGTATTCATGAAGAGAGAAATCCATGAATTTCGGTAGTGACTAAAGATAGGCCCCGAAAGTATAATTCATGCAAGGAAATGGAAATGGGAGAGCGGCAAAGACGTACTTTTCCCCCCTTCTTGTTGAAGTGGAGTGGGGCTCACCAAGTAGGTGGCCAGAACAATCTCCCTGTAAGAGATCGCACCTCATCTCTGCCTAAACCTACGGACTATATGAACTCTTCATTCACGAAAATAAGAAAAATCTATCTGCATTATAATTATTATTTTAAATGATGATAGTTGAATATTATAATTATTTCCACAAGAAAGGAGGTTTTGAGGATCATGAACCACCTTGGCAGAGATGACAGAGACAATGCCGTGACTGAGAAGTAAAAGCTAGGCTTGGAGAGTGTGCTAGAAGTGTGGCGGTATAGCTGGTGATGATCAGGACACTGGAGAAGCGGACACCTCGCGTGCCCTACACCCATCCCTACATGCACACAGGTGATTGGTAACTTTCCTCATTGCTCTTCAAAGAGGCTGGAATCCGTTTACAGCCTTTGCCGTGTGTGTGAAGGAACATGGGTCTGTGATGTTGGGCTGTGTCATGTCACAGGGATTTATCACCTCCCTCCACCCCTCCTCCTCCCCCTGGTCCTCCGGCAGTAGCAGCAACCACCACCCTGCTACCACATCTACCCACAGGAGGAACCACCACAAACGTAGCCTCTCCTCAGACATGCCAGCTCTTCTATGTATCACTGTCACGTCTGTCTCTATTGGCCACTGGTATCAGAATATTCGCAGGGTTTCTTCATCTTCCTTGAGCGTTTTTTGGAGTTGCTTTGGCAGTCAGTCGCAGCTTTAGCACGGTTCAGGCGTTGATATGTGACTTCTAGTGGGTTCCACTCATCTTTCTAGTAGGATAAACTTGATTTTCAAAGCAATATGTGTAGGAGACCACTTTAGATGAAATCGTGGTAAATTCGTATTGTCACAACAAATTAATAAGTGTGTTCTTTTAATGGAAATGCAAAGGCTGTTGAAGCGTAATTTGTGTATTCATTTATCGGACCATCACTTGACTAGTAATTGCATGAAGTAATTGATTCAACACTTCATTCCAATAGCTAGCCCCAAAGGATGAAGCCACAATAGTGCCGATTTCACATCACAGAGCATAAATATAGAATGGGCGGGTCCCATATGGTACCCCTTTGGGAGACAGTATTAAAAGGGGGCATAGATACAATAACAGGTGATATTACTTCAATGTTCTTTTGAATTCTTTTTGGGCAATGCGCAGCCACACAATGCCAAACCAAAAATAATAATCTTAAATACATTACCATTGTTGTGATGATGTCTTTTCTGAATGTGCCAATTCATGATTTCACAGACAGTTAGATAAAAGCAATGTTATAATAGATTTTCGAAACCTTTTTCTTCCTTATTGCCTTTGTAACACTTGAAATCAGAAAAAAAGATGCAATAAGCAACGTATTCTGGCACACTCATACTGGTGCATAATTGAATACCCTGATGGTTTGACACGTTTCCTGTCGATGCAGTCATCACAGGATTAACTAATGCAATAAAATGTACTGTATAGATGCCTCGGTGAATGGACGTGCAGTGAATTTGCAACACCTCGTAAACTCCCTACAGTGCACTGTCCAATATATATGTATAGAAGGGAATGAAAATACCTACAAGTCCCTGGGAAGGGATTCCGCTGCACCCACCATACCTCCCCACCCCAATCCGCACTCTCTCCAGGGCTTGACTGATGGAATTAGGTCGATATTCAGACGTATAAGGAAAGAGGATTACGGGCAATGGCCGCGTTCGAATGACGCTACATAAATGTATTCGCTAGACCGCCCGCCTCTCCGCGGTGGGATTTCGAATTCTGCTTTCTATCAATAATCAAGTGATGAATAGTGGGAAATGTGCCTGTGGCTAGAGCCCGAGCATCAACCTCAATATGAGTCTAGGGAGACAGGTATGCCTCTGTCAAATTAAATTTTAGAGGATCTTGATATATTGCGTTCACTGTGTGTACAATGCCCATGGGAAATTACTATGTGTACTCATAGAGGCTTGATATAGTATACTGATTAAAATATAGAGCAATATTTCATACGGGAAATGGCGGACGGATATGTTATTGAAACAGTTAATCTAAAATTGTTATGGGTGTTATTATGATATGCTGTGTTAGATTAAAACCAGGTTAAGTATCATCTGATATCTCCTTAATGTTATTGATAAAACACACTGAACAGAAAGCAGATGCATGAACTCGTTTGTATACAATGCTCTGGTTAAGTAGCGCATGATACACGAAGATAGACTTTCACATCCATAGACCACACTCCAACTCTAGCCTATAGCTCAAAAGAATCACCACTCACTTCACCAATACTTAGCAAGACATCTATATATATATATGCAATCTGTGCCAATTCATTGTCCTACATTGGGCTCGAAAATCAGCTTTGACTATATTTCAAGTGTAGCATACGTCATAGAATCCCACATCATTTGTATTAGACCGCAATGCGCTACCTCAAAAGAGGCCTAGAAATCAGGTAGTACTGGACATGTTTTTAGACCACAATATTATGTAATTTTCTTATAGTACATGACTTCCTCAGTTCCCAAAAAAAAGTTCCTGACGGGGTACGGCCTCGTTTGCCCGTAATGGCCATTTCCATGGCAACCACCTCAAAATAGTGGATACGGCTGTAAAAAGTGCACATTGGCTGTCCATAGGGCTATTTGAGTTTTACCTACCCCCCCTAAATCAATGATGAGCTTTTATCTGGTCTCAGCGTGTGGTTGCTAGGGTAAGCGGTTGCCTAGCAACAGACATTCTATGTGAGAATTCCCTAGAAACGAGAGGAAATATCAATGAGATAGCTTATCTATCCATATCTAATTCATCAAAACTGACCCCCAAGAAACAATGGTGATATATCCTTGTTGACATGGTCCATAGTTACCTAGCAACAGCAGATATGTACCTAGCAACCAGTGTTAACTACCAATATGGCTGAAAAAATCACATTTTGGCTCTCCATAGGACCATAAAAAGTTGACCCACCCCCACTAAATCAACTTCAAGGTTTATGATGGCATTAATGCCTTGTTGCTAGGGTGAGTGGTTTTGCTTACTACTGCCTTACAGTATCTGTATGAGGTGCTGAGGCTGCCTGACAGTATCTGGGGTGTTATGTCAACCTCCCAGGCATTATCTTAGAGATACCTGCATTTGCCTAGCACTATCATATTGGAGGCCGCCTAATACTATGTAATAGTATCCATAGGCCATCTATCATTACCTTGCAGTATATGGCAGGTTGTTGGACAAATGTGATTTTGCCAGACATATGTGGCCAGGTGAGGGAAAACGTGCCTCCAGGGGGGATTTTTAGTACTGGTTTTGGCCACCAGGGGGCAGTATATGGATAAAACACTGAAAAATATACAAAAAATGCTTGAGACCAATTTTTCATGGAGAATCCAGTGATATGCTTAGAATTATTCCATCTCCACTGAAAGCGTTCCATTTTTGGAATGCAAAAGGAACATTTGTTGCCATGGAAACATGGAAAATTGGCATATATGCCTATTTCTGGTTGCTATGGAAACACTCCATTATTCCAAATGGGAATCTTTTGCCACAAATGTTTTTGACAATTTCACAAGGAACTCAAAATCGAAAACAGACCTCAGAAATTCCCTCTAGAACCAACTTTATGATAAAAACATCAGATGTCTTTGGTTATTTTTCAACAAAACTGTATTTTTTACATTATTAGTATTCATAATAGGATATAGTGGATTTAGAGCTTAGTTACTATTTTCTGTTCTACACACCAACCCCGGTTTGACAAGCAGTTACAGCAAAACTACTTGGGATATTTTAGCTCAAGATATCTCATTTTAAAGCCTGTAACATAAACTTTGAAAAGCCATTTCCCCCCTGGAGGCACGTTTTCCCTCACCTGGCCACATATAAGTCAACTTAGGTAGCCTAGGAAGAATGTAGCCAGTGCATGAGAGTATCTGTTGAGTAGCAAGGTGCCTGATGGGATCATGGGAGTATCTGACCTTGAAAAACATGATTCTGGCTTATTAACCAGCCCCATGAAATTTTAATGTGCCACACCTGCCCCAGGATGGTAGCTAAGGAGTTTAACATACAAATTGCAGATGGAATTTGACATTTTGCTGACAAGGCAACATAAATGACATGTATTTTTCCAGAATTATATATACTGTTTGTTTCCAAGGGGTTTGGCCATTTGATAGTATTGCTGCCCTAAGCTATCTAAGATATTTCTCTTAAGTACTGCATCACACACCCTTAGTCAGTCAGCCTTTACAAAAAACACAGTCAGACAGCTTGAGATATGCTCGTAGATACCGCCCAACAGGCTGACTATCTAGTATATCATTTTACAACATCAGGCTAAAGCTAGATACAGTTAGACAGTCATTTTCTCTCATTGGTAGTTTCCTTCTTTTTTTTTGGAACTATTTATTGGAAAATTTAGTTTCTCCTATCGACAGTCCAAACTGGGAATAAGAGGATTTTGATCTGGTATTGCCAGTTCAAACTGTCAATAAGAGAATGTTATGCTGTTATTGACAGCTGGAGCTGTCTTTAGTCATGCATATATGTTGATAAGCATGCCCTAGGCTTATTTGTAACATTCCAGGAAGAATAAAGGAACTTTAAACCTCAACTTTATAGCTTCTAGCTACTGTCAGGCACATCAGATACTTCTTTGACACAGTATTCAAGCCTTTGATACCATCTAGATATTCTTTGTCAACCTCAGGGACCTCCTACAGCCTAGACACAACTTCAGGTACCCCCGTTACATTGTAGTTGTAGTTTGATTATTTATTGACCATAAAAAATCACAGACGTGGGGCGCTTTTCATAAATGGCCAAGAGAAACATAAATCGAGCGATTGATGCAATAGAGTCTTATACTATATTACTAATTAAGTAATGTGACGATGTGATCAATGGCCATTTGGCCCATGGAGTCTTTGCATAAATTGACAGACAGTAGTAATCAGGGCAACTATGGTCAAGTCTGCTAAAATATGAAATTGCTCCTTGGTATCTAGGTAGATATCTGCTATTACTATGCAATCATGGCCAATAGCAACACAAAAACAACACCATTATACTGCCAGTGAACCACAGGTATGCTCCAGTTATCTGATAACTTAACATTCACCCTAGAAACAGTGGATTTCTTGTAACTCAATGCAATCTTGTGCAATATATTGGCTTACTGCATGGAAGGGGTCAAGGAGGTATGTCATATACCCCCCAAGATACACAATAGATCACATGAGATAGCCCTTAGATACAGTCAAATAGCCTTTTATACCTCTTTGATATTGTCAGGCAAGCTCAGGTGCCTCCTAGATGCTGTCATAAAGCCTCACATACTTCCTAGATAATGTCAGAAAACTTTGGATACCACCCTAAATACTGCCATATACCAGTATTCAGGATAACTATGATCAAGCTTGGTGAAATAATGCATTTCAAAATGGTTGCTAGGTAGATATCTACTGTTGCTAGGCAACCATGGACTATGCCAGCATAGATTTAGTTCCATTTTCCCATGGGGATCAATTTGAATGGAGTGGGTATTGGCATATTATCTCACCGATGGATATTTTCCATGGTAACTAGGGAATTATAACATAGAATGGCAGTTGCTAGGCAACCACTCACCCTAGCAACAAGGCATTAATGCCATCATAAACCTTGAAGTTGATTTAGTGGGGGTTGGCCAACTTTTTATGGTCCATATTATCTCACCGATGGATATTTTCCATGGTAACTAGGGAATTATAACATAGAATGGCTGTTGCTAGGCAACCACTCACCCTAGCAACAAGGCATTAATGCCATCATAAACCTTGAAGTTGATTTAGTGGGGGTGGGTCAACTTTTTATGGTCCTACGGAGAGCCAAAATGTGATTTTTTCAGCCATATTGGTAGTTAACGCTGGTTGCTAGGTTCATATCTGCTGTTGCTAGGTAACTATGGACCATGTCAACAAGGATATATCACCATTGTTTCTTGGGGGTCAGTTTTGATGAATTAGATATGGATAGATAAGCTATCTCATTGATATTTCCTCTCGTTTCTAGGGAATTCTCACATAGAATGTCTGTTGCTAGGCAACCGCTTACCCTAGCAACCGCATGATGAGACCAGATAAAAGCTCAATATTGATTTAGGGGGGGTAGGTAAAACTCAAATAGCTCTATGGACGGCCAATGTGCACTTTTTACAGCCGTATCCACTATTTTGAGGTGGTTGCCATGGAAACGGCCATTCCGGGCAGACGAGGCCGTACCCCGTTAGGAACTTTTTTTTGGGAACTGAAATTACAGATGTTTGGAAGGTATAGAAATCATCGTGGAATTTGAGCTTAAACCCTTTAAATTTTGCAGACAGAACCATGCACCTGGTCTGTTTACCATATAACCCTCTAGGGGACAGCATTGACGATGCTCCTGAGAGGATAGAGGATGGGCAGTGCACCCAGGGTGCTTGCAGGTCTGAATGAAGCACGGTGGCGCCATCTTTAGGACGCAGTTAGAAGTGGACAAATCTATGCATTGCTAACCACTTCGATAAAAAGATAAAAAAGAAGAAAATTGGGAGCTCCTACAATAGTTTATATGCTTAGAACAGTCTGTTTTCATGCCATGGAGAACCAAGAATCCTCTTCCACTTGATCCCATCTTGTTCCGCATTAGTGGCATACAAATCCATGGGTCATGAATTCAAATTCCATGTCAATGCTATTTTGTTCACACACAATTTTAAAATGTATTTTTGGTAGGTAAGAACTTGTGATAGTGTACAATTTGGTTGTGAAGATCCCTTACACAAGATCACCCCTTATCACCCCTGGATTGATTGGCCAGTGTCCTAACCACTCCCCAAATCCAAATAGGTGACCTAAAGAATATTCAAATACAACTGATTCGAAAGTTTATGACCCCTAAAACTCCGATTTTGGACATGTCAGGAACCAGGTTCAGCTAAAGGTCTCACAAGGTAGAATTACTGCGTCCCGCTAGTGTGGAATAGTGGAGATGTACACTCTACTGTTAACAAAGACAGGGGGCGTCCTATCAGAGGTTAGGTTGCAGATTCAGTGCAGTGAACGTGGGGACAAGGAGAAAGGATCTATAGTAATATGTATATATATATTCGATGTTCTGCTAGCCTTCTACCGTCTACTCAGCATTACATTTTGTCGAAATCCTTAATCGTTATAAGATTAATGTTGCAGATTACCTGAAATTCAACCATAATGATTAAGCCAGATGTACAGTCATGATACATTACAATATTATGGTCGAATCAAATGCACACCCAGGTAACATATTACATTGGGCCATGATTGGGCCAATATACCACTAAAAATTGGGCCAATAATGGGATTTTGATATTGGCCCACCGCTGGTTTGACGGCTGGCCCAGTAATGGCCCATGCTCGGAGAAAGGGATATTGATTTCATGTTGGCCCAATGTTGGGCAAACATCACAATGCTTTTACATTATTCCAAGGTTAGAAATCAAATATCGGACCAACCTTGTAATACATGTATATGTCGCCCCAATATATAATATCAATATGGGACCACTGCAACAATCACTAATATTGAAACATACTATTTTTATGTGTATAATTGAATGTGCAAGCATACTTAAGACATGACTGTCAAGTATCATCAGTTTAGAAAAAGCCATTTCTGTCTTTTTAATCCATTTTGATCTCTATCCCAAAATGGTTAGAAATAATAAAACTGTATTACTATAATTTAGGACTTATCTAACTCCATTACCCACACATGAGGTGTCTTCAAGTTACTTTTGACAAATTTCCACAGGTGTCATGCAGTAAATGGCACTTTTAGATATCAAATTTCATCCATGAACTTCCTCTGACCTTTAAACATCTAGAGCACACTGGGGACCATGTTTATAACCCAATATGATGGCAAAGTAGGAGCCATCCTGTAAGAAATTCTTCAGGCAACATTGAATCCCCCTGGTGTAGGTCACAGCCAATATTGGACATGTGTAGTTAGAATTGATGTTGGTCCAACATTGGAAATAATATGATGGCCCTGAAATGTCCACTGGGACATTGCCAACATTGGCCCAATATACCCTTCCTACCTGGGCAATTGCCTGACAAAGAAATGGGTAAATGAGTAAAAGGGAAGTACTGGTCGTATCGAGCAAACATAATTCGGTGAGAGATTGGCTCTGCTCTCGCAATGCAGTTTGTTGCTGGCTGGCAGATCGAGTTGGAGTATGGTACTTGGAAGATATTCCGAGGTGAGAGCAAATATGGCTGTCCGCACCCAACCTCCTGATTTATCATAATATGATATTATTATAACCCTCACGCTTAGCAGTGTGTTTATTGGAGATGTATATAACCTGAACGCTCATGCTAGACATCTCTGTCCACTTTTACCTGGATGTGACCCTATTCCCAGTTATTCTATACAGCTCTTTATATACCCTCTGTCATGTCTAGTGAAGGGAAAACCCCCTGCGGCAGAGGAATTGTATAGCCTCTAATGCCCTTCCCTGTGGATCTTGTCAGTATACCATTTACCATATCACTTAACAGCCAAATGCTAAGGCGTCGTCAATAGAACATCAGATAACAATTTGTGCATCGGGTGTCAATTAGGCAGGCGACATAATGGGGTTCTTATAAATTTTCCATTCCCCACCTTTCTGCCCTTTGAGCAGACGACTTTCATTCACTAGAGCCCCATTGAGTAGTGTAATGGGAGTTGACACCAGAAGAGCAGGTTGTTAGAAGTGTGTATAAAGGTGTATGTACATCGTTCCTGCTTAGTGGACCTCCACTGAGATGTTGGTGATTTCACTTCATGATGTAGGAAGTCGTGTCATTACGTGTTCATTTCTTTTCTTTTTTTTGTTTCGTTTCAATGAGTCCACAAAGAACTCGTTTATTACAACATAAAGATCACGTACGAAACGCGGTTTACAATATGCTGATATGAGACAAAAAATAATCAACTATAATCCGTCGTGCATGTCATGTACTATATGCTTCAACAAGTTTGCCTGTCCATACACATACACCACTAAGAGAGTGATTCTTTTTAACAACAGGGGGTTGATGGATTGGGGGGTACCAAAAAGATTTGGACCCCTCCTGAGGGGAGAGGACCAACAAATTGCACCCCTTTTTAGGGAAAAGACCAGTGCGTTGTTACTTTAGCTCAAAGGGGTCGGCCACATATATACTAGACAGAGAATTTAATGCTCAAACTGAAAATCATAGACACTGTTATATGGCTATAGTCCAACTTGTTATTGTAGCCAAAATATATTTTTCTTGTGTTTATTACATATCCAAGAGAAATGTGATCGTGTCAAAATTGTCAATGGGAATGGCTGTGTAAATCCCCTCCTCCTCCTCATACTACATTTACAACGTCTTCATTAATCTGCACTTATAACTACACTTATAAGTGCAATTGCGGCAAGAGGATCGAGCACTCCTCATAGAATGATAGTTATTGCAATCTCCGTGTTTTCTAATATCTATAGCGGAGTAACTTTTCAAACTGACAGAAGATGAGTGCAGATTTGCTTGATGCTTGAGCTGCACGGGTAAGTATCCAACCAAACAGTTTGAAATATTATTTTTTATGGCCAATAGAAATATGAATAATGATGTACCTTATGCATGTTTAATGCTTTGTAATTCTGCATTTAGGACAACCAGTGGCCGTATTTTCACTGTATCATTGATGCTATCCATGTACCATATTCACTGTGTCTTGAGAAACATTAACCAAATGGGATCATATTTGATGACCACTATAAGGGAGTACTCATTTTTGAACAAGAGGGGGAGGTGGTGGAATTGGGGGTGCGTAAAAATATCGACCGCTTGACAGGGAGGGGTAAATATTTCAACCCCTCTCGGGGGGGGGGGGAGGGATAAAAAGAAGTGTCACCTGCTTTCAGCGGGAAACCCGGCCTGTTACTATGCTTCAAAGGGTGCGTATGCACCCCGATTCTCGACCTACCAGGAGTGAGGCCAAAATATTCACTTATACAGAGGTAAAAATAATTCAATGGGTGTGCGTCAAATCTCAGCCCCCCCCCCCCCACCCACCCCTTGTTGAAAAGTGAGCACTCCCTAAACAAATTCATTGGTTTACATGTGATGCAACAAACCAGCTCCGCTCACTATGCAAAGCATTGTCTCATTACTCTTATTGGTCTAGCCTTTTAAACATGGTCTGTTTTGACAAGATACCATAAAGCTTTGAAGACTTTGAGTACATTGTTAAACTGACAGAAGATGAAGACAGGTATGCTTCCTACTTTGACTGAATGGAGCAGTTACAGCCCAAGTAAGGTATTCAAAATGAGGTATCGAACATCTTATCAAGTGTGTAGCACCCCTACCATTCAGGCAATAACAGATATGGTAATTACATAAATAAGTTACAGGAAGGAAGTGACTACTTCCCTGACGACTAGATTTAGATATCTTATAACATCTTAAATGCTTAGAGTAAGCCCCATTCTATTCCAGTAAAACCTAAAATAAGAATGTTGTTCGTGCCAGAAGGAGGAGTTGGAGAAGAGAAGAGTATGGCCTGGAATAACATAAGACATACTGGCCTATCACTGATACAACACAACGTAGGCTTAGGAGTAGAGGTTATTAACAGTTGCCTATTTACTCTGTCTCAAACTGATAATAGAATTATATATAGCAGTACATTTGGTGAGAGACATTAGGCCACGATATAGCATGGAAATTGAACAGGGAGATAATTATGGTGGTGTGGTTTTTAAGCCAGTCAAATATATAAATGTGAAGTGGAGCCAACATAAATATGATGCAAAAGGAGAAACACCAGATAACCACTAGTTACCACCACTTTTATAAACCTTGAGCTTCATAATACATTATGTAAATGGCATAACATGAATCCTAACAAAAACAATGAAGTACATGTAGTTCCTGGTGTAGTTAAGATTTCAAGGGCTGCTTCCTCACCCTTTTATAGATAGTAGAGACTTTGTTTCTCCAAAAGCCTTAGCAGAGTACCTTATCACACTGCTGACAGTATGAAGGCAAGGTAAGTTTTTCAGTCAGGTCTACTTTCCACATAGATGATCTATGTTATGTGTTATTGAATTTGGAAAAAAGAACTAGCCATATTCCACAGATGCCATGGCAGAGTACCTTATCAAACTGACAGCAGATGTGTGCCACCTTCTTTACCTAAATGGATTAGTATAATTAGATGGCTGATTCTCACGGATCGTTTCTAAGCAGACATTCTCTCTTTTCCACTATAAAAAGTGTTCAGGTACAATACAAATGCAAGGTAAGTTTTCCCGTGGTCAACTACCCATACGACTGAATCTATGGATATGTTATTGAATATGTAAATAGAATTAGTCATATCATACAGAAGCCATAGCAGAATACCTCATCAAACTGGCAGCAGATTAACATGTGCTATGTACTATTAAGTCCATCTAAATGGATCAGGAGCCTGTTTCTCTTTGATAATCGTGGGTAAAACTGTTTTTATAAACGAATTTCCTAGGGTGAAGAAATACAATCATATTCGTGAGCAAAATCGTTTACCTATCTGGGACATAATAAAAAGTAAGAAATACTAAAATAATGATCACTCAAACGTGCTCGTTACTACAGCATTTCTCAATGCAAACGTGGTCGTTCCTAAAGAGAAAAAGGCTCCAGAAAGTATACAGCCCATGCGAGGTGGCTACAATGAGATATCAAACATTTCATCAAGTGTCTCTAGCACCTCTTCCATTCAGGCCATAACAGATAAGGTAAGTACGTAATTAAAGCTGGGCCGTCAGGGAATAAGTTCAGCATTTTCCTTACATGGACTAAAATAACAGTTCCACCAGAGGGCAGCAGTGTTTGGGCAGGGGACCATAAACATTGTCCAGCTTGTGCCTGTAAGAGCTGAGCTCCCAGCCCTTAAGAGCCCTCTTGTGAATCAAAACTGAACTATATCCAAAAGTGCTTTTGGCCTCACTTCAACTATGACGGTCAAGCTTTAAGTCACACGAAGGAATTGACTACTTCCCTGACAACTGGATCTAGATATCTAGTAAAATTAAAAATGCTAAACGTCAGGTTTTCCAGTAAAACCTGAAATTTAAAGAAAGAATGTTGTTTGCAACAGAATGAGCGGTTTTAGATTAGTATGGCCTAGATTTTTTAAAAGAACTGGCCCATGACTGATGAACCACAGGGTAGGCTTTAGAAGAATGTTAAAAGATCATTTACAGCAACTTGTACAAGGAGATATGGTGGTGTGGCAGTTCACCCAGCCAAGAATATAAGTGTGAACTGGAGCCAGAATAAATAAAATGCATCCTTCAAGTTCAATATTAGAAGGCTACACTGTCAAGGTCAACTGAGTGACAACTCCATCAAGACTTGACTCTGCTATCCACGTACCCGACGCCTGGTTTGAAAAGGATGAAACATTGTAAGAATGAAGACTAATTTGATGAACCTTGAGATTCACAATACATTACTTAAATGGCAAGACATAATACTAACAATATCAAGGAAGTAAATGTTTAGTTCATTTTATATTTGAATGTCCAAGGGCTGCTTCATTAGTCCTTTATAGATAGTAAATACGTTGTTTCTCCAGAAGCCTTAGCAGGGAGCTTTATCACACAACTAGCTGTACTAAAGTAAAAGTAAGTGGTCTACTTCCAAGACAACCTAATCTGTTGGTTATCAAATATGAAAAAAGGATTAACTGTATTATACAGAAGCCTTAGTAGACTACCTTATCAAACTAACAGTAAATGAAGATAGGTGTGCCAGCTACTTTACCATATGGGGCAGTGTATGCAGCTCAAGTGAGGTATTCACAAAAAGGTATCAAACATCTTTTCAAATGTCTAGCACCTCTGCCATTCAGGCCATAACAAATAAGGTAAGTATGTTAGTAACCCACAGGAAGAAAGTAACTACTTCCCTGACAACTAGATCTAGATAACCTTTATCAAAAGTGCTAATAGTCAGCCACATTATAATAATAATTCAGTAAAACCTTTTATTAAAAGAAACAGAATGGTGTTTGTCACAGAGAAAGGAGTTGGAAAGGAGTATATGGCAGAGGAAAATGAATCAGCTTACCTGAGAGGTATGTTAAAAGATCATTTACAGCTGCCTGTTTAATCTGTCTAGTGTATATCAGTAAAATTGGTGATAGATATCAGACCACCACACAGCATGCTGAGTGAACAGGAGGAAATGGCTGTAATTATCATGGTGCTTTGCAAATACAAGAAAGATGACAGACATATAAGTGGCATAACAAATGTAAAACATAGATCTATCAGTTTCAATGTAAAGAATCTATGACCAGCTGGTGGACAACACCATATTGGCTTGACTCTGATATCCATGTACCATACTCATTGTTTTTCAAGAGGGATAAACAAAAGTAAGAATTGGTGTGAACATTTAGGATTTTGATACCACCAAAAAGGAGATAACATTGGTGTCCCTTTGTTTTTGCACGTTGGCAAATGTGGCGAGAATGACCAACACCAATTGAACATTATGTTACAACTTCTTTAGTTTTACCTGAGTTTTAAAACTCAAATCAATAAAGTAGTGTGCATATCCTGTAATATTTCAACTCTACGGTACAACATGGCTGTTTCCCCATATTCCTTCATAGATAGAACAGACGTTGTTTCTTCTTAAGCCTTAGCAGAGAGCCCTATCAAAATGACAGATGCTGACGATAGGTATACTATGGTCGGCCTTAAAGGGTTAACTGAACGGATCAGAATACATCCCAAGAGATGTTTTAAACTCTCACAGGTGTATCCACAATATGGCCATAACAATAAGGTAAGTACGTAAGTAAGCTACAGGAAGGAAGTGACTACTTCTCTGGCAACTAGATGCTAATAATCAATCACATGAAAAAAAATACAATGTGTTTGTCACAGCAGCAATGATTTGGAGAGGGGCCTGTGCAAGGATAACAAAAGACTTGCCGGCCTCACTGATGAACCAAAAATCAAGCAGGCTTGAGAGGTATGTTAAAAGATGGTTTACAGTTCTATATTTAATCTATCACGATATAGCCATCAAATTCGTGAGGCAGACAATATGACAGGGGAAAGTATTTGTATAGTGCTTTACATTGACAAGAATACACACCTGTATAAATGTCATCACAAATGTGAAGCATCTATGAGGTATGTCTTAAGCTTCAATGTTCAGATCAGCTGGAGGACAACTCCATGCAGACTTGACTCTGATGTCCATGTACCCTACTTCTTTTGAAAGAAGGATAAACAATAGTAAGCACTCTAGAGAGTCTATCAGGTTCATTTAGAACTGTTCGAATCAGATAGAGGACAATTTCATATAGACTTGACTCTTTTTTCATGATAGCCGCTAAGAAGATACGTTTACTTAATGTCCACTTCTTGTCCCTTACACCCAGGTAAGTGTGATGATAAGGAGAACGAATTATGTTACAACATTATCGGTTTAAAGGTGATATATACGACCTCAGATATATAGATAGTTGAATTTCTGCTTGGATGTAAAGCGTCTCGTTGTTAGAGCGTACTGGAAGCATCCCAACATAAATTATTGTGTGAGTTTTAGCCATGCTAAACTTAAGGAAATAGATATTCAGTACTTGATTACATCAACAATGCAGTGCCATCCTCGGGAAAACATTAGGTACTATAAGACTGTGAGTTGTGAGTTGAGCAATGGACAACTTCCAGGCTTGTCCCCACTGAGTCCTGCCATCTGATGGCTTTTGTCAACAATAAATAATCAAGCCCCTCCAACACATAAATAGTAGTTGAGATTGGAGTTCTGTCTCACATCATTTTCAGACTTTCTTCTCAGAATAAATGGCAGATTATAGGAGGGCAAGGATGATACGATCATCTGAGAACCAAATGAAGAAAATGTAGGGTTGAGTGTGCCAGCTTGTATAGCAGCTTTAATATAGCAAGCCAATAGAGAAGATCATTATTCAGTTGAGCACATGAACTTGTACTTGAGCGATGCTTAAAGTGAGGATGCCCAGGTGAAGTCACCTGCCTCTTCTGTATGAGTATCAACATCCCCGACACTGTCATCCTGGACGGAATATATCTCATATAGAAAATACTCCGCAAGTGAAGTCACTTGCTAGACACTCAAAAAGGACAGTCAAGGGCAATAACATTACAGATAGACTTTAATTGGTATTACAAATAGGGGCACTATCGGTCTCATTCATGTAGAAATAGCAAATATCAGATTCATAGAGAAGACTTAATGTGGTGGACATATTAAATCAATTGTATTGCTACCGGGAGCTGGCAAATCAATAACCCTTTACATAAAACGGACTGCGGTATTTTATAATACTACATTGTGTGGTGATACAGTGGGCCACTATAGTGCTTGCTCAAAGAATCAGTCAGACATTACAACGGGTATAATAGATAAAGATATAATAATACCGGTACCAAGAAGGCGCCTTGCATATATGCACTGCAAAACTAAGTGCACAGAGGGACACGTACTGATCATTTATTTGTAAAAACCTTTGTTCTGTGTTTATGTCATTTGTTGGTCGCTTATTTTTTGGTCTGATTGTTGACCCAGCGACATTATGGTAAATTGTTAACTACTTATCAAACACCACTCTAGTTTGTACCGGCTCACGCTAAAACAAACTTTACCTTGTGCCCTCTTGTTGTCTGTGCCAAGGGAATTATGTAACACACTTTTCTTTCTCATTTACTTTGTGACTATCTGTAGGAATTAAGTACTTAAAATATATAAAAAATTTAAGGGTAGCCAAATTATAATTTTGGTGTGATTCTGTGGATATATTTAATTAAAGAATTAAAGATTTCTGAAACAAATTCAACGTTCCTCAAAATGTCTTACATAGATTTTGATACACTTAGAGGGTCTAGAGGCATGAAATTTCTTAATGTGAACGGGAGAAGCGGGTTTAAAAAGCCCAAAAATATGGTCATCTACTTCAAGGATTGGACTTGGTATGCATCACTGAAAGTTGGCTAAACACTACACACACAGATCGGAAGTTACACATGCCAGGCTATTGCTTAATTAGACAAAATAGGCCAGTTACGCTAGGGAAAACTGGAGGTGGTATCATAAATTACATCAAACTGGAGTATGCACCACACGTCACCATAATTGACACACTGTGCACACTATCGAAAGACTTAGAGTGCACTGCCTTCACAGTAGAAATACCAAACAGGAGACATTTGTTTATTGTGACAGTTTATAGACCACCAAGGGGCAAACCCAAGGTGTGTTTCAAGAGACTTGCTGAGATCTTGGGAGATCCAATAGTTGGTAGGAAGGAAATTTGGGTCCTAGGGGATTTAAATGTAGATTCCAAATCAAGAAACACTGCGATGTTTAGGTACCTTACAGGACTTCTACGTAAGAGGAAGTTGAGAATGCTACACACAAGCCCTACACATTACCATGAATTTGGCTCTTCCACCTTGGATCATGTGTATACAAATAGCAATAAGGTTATGAGTCAGGGTCTAATCACTGAATCTCTGAGCGACCATACTCCCCTATATGTGGTAAGAAATCACCAAAGTATGGTGAAATCACGGAAAATCATAAAGGGGAGAAGTTACAAAAAATTATAACAAGTTACACACAAAGAGATTCACCCTAAATCATGACTGGAGAAACGTGCTAAGTGAAGATGTCCAAGTCCACACTGCGTATGACAACTTCATGGAGTCTATAAATAACTACTTGGATGAAGTACATCCAATTAAGGAGTTCACAGTAAAATATTTCAACGATACTAGTTACAACAAGGTGGTAGCAACACTGGTGAAGAAAAAGAGGAAGCTACTCAAGTTTTCCCAGAGGGTACCCCCGGGGATCAGAAATGTTCATGTGAAAGCAGCACAACGTGTCTCGAAATAGAATTTGGAAAGGGGATGAGGTAGATACAGAGATGGCCCTGGAGGACCAAGATGGTCGCCTGATTCCACCAGGTGAGTTGGCTAATTATGTAAACAAATTCTATTGTGAGATCGGGCAGAAGCTTCCTCAAGAATTCCAAGTTGAGGGTGATGAACCAACAATGGATGGCATACTGGCTGACGACTTCCTTAACCTATTTGATAGCGAGGAAATGAACTTAGACTTTTCAAAGAAGCTCGCTGTATCTATAAATGAGGATAAATCGTCTGGTATAAGGAATGTCAAGGCGTGCATTATAAAGGATGTCTTACAAACTATGCCCTCAATTTTATTAGAATTGATAAACAAAGTGGTCAATACTGGTGACTTCCCGCAACAGTGGAAATCTTCGACAGTTGTACCATTGCCCAAAGGTGGAAACCAGAAGTTAGTAGGTAATTGGAGACCGGTTAGCCTATTAAATGTTTTTTCAAGTGGAGGAGAATTTACAATCAACCACAATAAGTCCAGAAATACAATGAGCCAATGGTGAACGAGCACTATTGTATCATAGTCTGTATACTATATATTGATTACTGTACCGCTTACCCAATATATAATGTGATATTGAATATGTGTTGTGTAATTGATTGGCGGCCAGACAGTGTTTTGATCTTTGTGGTGGATATCACCCTGTTCTACAGAGTCACCTACAATGCCCTGAGCCCGTAGATGTCAATATTTTCAACTTATTGTAATAATCTCATGCCCATTGCAATAGAATATTTACTGTCTGATTATACCTTATATGTGGAATTACCACCGCCAAATACCACATTGTCACTCATATAGTAAAGAAATATGCCCATACGAAAATGTGAAATGAAGCATCACTTTATATCTATGTAAATCCATTGGTGTATAGATTACTGGTGAGTGTGAAAATGGAATCATGACTAGTCCGTATAATGGTGCTGAACTATGCATCAAATCCATGTGTACACTTGATGTATTATAATTGTATTTATGAAAATCATTTATGAAAATAAATACTCTTACAAACTCAAAAAAAAAAAAACTTAGCGAGAAGTTAATGCACTCACAACTACTTGGGTACATATTGGAAAACAGGTTAATATCACCGTACCAGTTTGGATTTCTACCAGAGCGCTCGACTGCAGATGCTGTCCTAGGCCTTACTACGGTCATGTATGAGGCCAGAAATAGGGGAAAACTTACAGCCATCGTATATTTGGATCTTCGGAAAGCCTTTTACACGGTTTCACACACACTGCTTCTCGACAAACTGAGGAAACTGGGTTTAACAAAAAAGGCCCTATCGTGGTATAAAAGTTTCTTATCTGAAAGGACCCAAAAGACTCTAGTAAATGGAAACCTGTCTGATGAAGGGCATGTACCTCTAGGAGTGCCTCAAGGGTCCGTAATTGGCCCACTATTATTTATTATATATGTCGACGAGGTATTTAAGGCTGCTGAAAACACGTTCATGTTCATGTATGCAGATGACTTGGCGATGGGAGCAACATGGAAGGAAGTAGAGGATGTGAGATTGGTTCTACAATCAGACGTGTCCAGAGTTAGCAAGTGGTGTCAGACAAACAAGCTGACTATAAACACGGAAAAGACCGTAGTGATGTGGTCCCATTCGTCCAGACAACCACTCGACCTAGAAGGCCAACATATATTAGTAAATAATAAACCACTGAAACGGGTACGCTCTTATAATTATCTAGGAGTGCTGTTGGATGCTGAACTCAACTGGAAGGATCAATGCAATAAAGTAATCAATCTGATGAAAATACGCCTGGCACAACTAAAAGATATAAGAGCGGTTATTGACGAGGAAACTGCCTTGGAAATCTATAATACCATGGTGTTGCCAATTCTAGACTACTCTGACTATGTAATTGAGGGTGGGCCTCAATGGGTCCCCAGGAAACTTCAATGCCTCCACAACTATGGCCTTAGGATCTGCTTGCAAATCTGGGATGCTAGAGATATTCACGTGCATGAACTAATTACACTATGTAACTCAGAAATGCTATGTGATAGGAGACAAATGCATCTACAAGGTCTTATGTACAGACTTTCAAAACGCCCTGATAGAGTAGTGCCGGCACCTCGTTATTTATGAGGACACGAGAAAATAAGACTGAAAATACAGCACCCAAAGAGTGATGTTTATTTGAAAAGCCCGATATACCGTGGCAAATTAGCCTGGGACAAGCTCACATTGGCGCAACAGCGAAAACCGAGTCTTGAGAGTTTTAAAAACTCATTAAAAGAATGAAGCCCGCACCAGGCGTGGTGAAGCAAGATGGTACCACAGGATGATTCTGATATAGGATAGACTAGAGAGAGAATATTCGAGAAGCTTACCCACTATAATCAATTTCAGGTGCCTCTAGACCCCAAAAAGACAACTCAGATGAAGTCATCTGATGTACTGTATCATAGTCATCATAAGAACATTACCTGGGTATACTACCCACTTTGTGTAATTCAACGGTCAGTTGAAGCAAATACATATTTGTCAATGTATTCAAAAATTGATATGCAAAATCACCATATTGTATCACTATAAATACTCCTTCACCGGAGATGTTGTTGCAATAATAATACTCAAAACTCAAACTCACATGCATTTCCTGTAGTATTTCAACTCTAAGGTACAATGGGGCTGCTTCCACGTTTTTTTTATAGAAATACTGACTTTTTCTCTTAAGAAGCCTTAGCAGAGAAATTTATCAAATTGACAGATGCTTAACTAATATTGCAGGTGCATGCTACACATTCTAACTGGATGGGTCAGCATAGAGCTCCAGGGATGTCGTAAACTGTAACAGCCAGCACTCATGGTGAGGCATTTAAAAAACTGCATTCTCAGCTCTCTAACCTACAGGTAGAGGAGCAAGAAGTGGTTTCCACACAATTGTCCCCTTGTCCCACATGAACCGGGAAGACGGTTGTTGGCGCCGAACACCCTATGAAGACTCAAATGACTCATAAGATGAACTCTTTTATTATCTTACTTCTACATAATGTCACACATGGATTACCTCATATTCTGTCCGTCCCTGTTTTTCGCCATGACTTCATTGGAGAATCGTATTACTTGATGTAAAATGTGGTCAATAAAACTATTTTTTTTAAACCTGGTATTATCTCCTTTCCACCACCACCACTCAAAGTCGCACCTCAGACCCTAGGCCCACACGGTGTAGTCATGTGGCCTTGGAAGATGACGGAGTGGGTACAAGGAATGCCTCATTATATAGACAATGATTATTCTCTCATTATAAGGTTGATATTTTATTTTTTGTGTCTAAATCTAACATTCCTATATCTTTATAGGTCTATGCATCTCAACCCAAAATAATAGCCTCCCTCCTGCATTGTGTGAATAGTTTCAAAGATTGCATAAAGAATCATCATTATTCTCACACATAATTATCTATTTGCATGCATTTCTCTTTGCAGTGAAACAAACCCAACTAAAATATACCTTGGCCCAGCTCCAATCTCACACAGCCAGTGGCGTGAGCTGTCCTTTCCTAACTTTACTTCCTCGTGTTGCACTAAGAGAAAGCACAAAGTGAGATGACTCATAGGACATTGAATGTATCGTATTTTTTTAACATCACCAAGTAAATAAAATACGTTATAAACTCAAAAGTGTATCATGTTACTTAAAGTATTAATTTACCATTGTATAGATCTCCATCCAGGGTCACACGCTGCTGTACCAAGGGCAGTTTCTTAAGGGTGAGTTGACAGCCCGGGAGCACTGGGGTCATTATATACCTTAATCCCTTGCCCAGTGTGCATAGAGGAGTGAGAGGTACGATTGTGCCTTTCAGGGCGGGTTTTCGTGACCTGAGAGTATACATGATGCATGAAATCACATACTTTGTCAATTATGTCCTTAGGAATAAGTTTTCAAGAGGTATAGCTTCACATACATTTTCAGGGAAACAATCATGTTTCATATACATTATATTATAATCGGATTGTAATATTATGCATATATATGAATATATCTTGTAAGGAGAGGAAATGCCAAAATGACCTGGCATTATTGATATGTTTTGCATGTTTTGGCTAGAGACACACTAAGGCTTGTTGTGAGGCCCCTGTGCTTCAGGCGGGGGTAGGGAGTGGTCGTCTTTCTGGGCCTGGGGCAACAGGGAGAGGACGACAAAGAACCTGTCTGTGGAGGTGTTTTCTGGTTAAAAACACCTCACGCCTTACTAAGCCTTGAATAAAATAAATGCGGGTGGTCATTCTGGATTGTGTAGTAACCTGGGCAATGGTCAGAATTAGGCTAAGGTAGGATTTAGCTTCGATTAAATAGATAGTCTAAACGATATAGAATGTACTAACTTACAAACACAAAGCAGGACTAAGAAAGGATATTGAGGTCAAAAATATTTAGACGTTTACACGACTTTGATTCTAACTATTTCTCAATGGCACAGTAATTCATAATGTCCATGTGATAGAATATGAGAGTTTAAGGGTTCCGTCATAAGTAACTCGGTGTGTACATGAGATAAATTTAGTAGATATGTCCAAAAGCACTGTCACAATAATGTAACGAGCATTATCATTTTGTAGTCCGGAAATTCACTTATCACAGTTGTGAGCGAGCATAAAGACCATACATATACAGATCTGATATAGGCGCCAACCATACGTAGAAAATCTGCATTAATATAGGATTATTTAAAGGATACGGAAAAATACGCACCACAATTCACATCCGGGTATCAAGCACGTTTTCTTCTGAAATCTTATCAATAAATAAACACTTATACCATGAAATGAACTTGGTACATCAATACTACGATTATCACGTCGAGACAAAAAGTAGCCGCAGCTCCCTTGGACTTAGCCAATTATCTCTCACTGCCTTAACTATCACCCTTTATCTGGAAGTCCTAAAGTGTACATAATTATGATGATCATATTTCACCCTATATGGTTTTCGAAATTCAACATTTTCAAATATATATATATTGTACATAAGCTAATTGTCGTCGAGTAGCACTTTGCAAAGTGTGCTTTGTTGAATTTAAATTTGTGTATTGATACAATATTATATCGAATACCTACAAAGTGCTTCTTGTTTCTTAGTTGGTTATACTATATCACTCTCTACATTATTTTGATGCATCATTTTTATAGAGATTTCTATCCTATGTGAAAGTTACAAACGTAGATATCAACCTGCTGTGCCATACAGCAATATCACCAATAACCTGGGCCCACAGATTGGATATGAGTGTTTAGGCCGGATCAGACCTTAATATATTAATTGAAGAGTCATGTGCACAGTGGGGTGTTTCACAAGGAAGACATACAATTAATTGTGGAATAAGTGTTTCTATAGGAGGTGTTAATTGTATATAACCACTAAGACCGACATTTGGTTGTATCAATTGTATACTGCTTATAAAATGTGTTTCACAAAGGTCTACAACCAAGATGTTTAGTCAGTGTCTTTAGCCTACAATCTAGATACAACTAATGTATAAGTGTTTCACAATGCATATTAGCGTGGAGCTCATACCATGCCCGCTAATATTTTCCTTACATATTTTTTCACATTTTTTTCATGCAATATATGTGTCATAGTACACACAATAATCCCTGCAAATATGCGTTTATTCAGGATGAAAATAAACTGGTTATACACATTTAAACAACACTTATGTTGATCCTATGTGATCATCATACAAGGGGAGCGTATTTAAGATTAATACTACATGGTTATTAAGGTTGACTAACTTTTACCAAATGTTAGTTTTAAGTTGGCATTTCACAAGCCGCATTATTATTTTCAATTGTATCTAAGTATATAACCATAGATATGATTGAAACTTGTGAAACACAAAGATAAGATTAACATTGGGTGATATTAAATTGGTCTTAGAAAACATGTAAAATTAATTGTATCTATTTTCCCCTTGTGAAACACCCCACAGGACTGGAAACGATGTCAGAAAAGTATTTCCAAAATATTGTTCAGATTTTATGGGTTACCATGTATAATTGACTATGAGTCAATTTACTGTCAGAGGCAGACTTAATGAATGCGATTTCCTAAATGCAACTGCTTCTAAGGAGTGAACTAATAACATTAACACAAATCATAAAGATATTTATTATCAACGACACTTTAATTATATGACCTATGACTACAAAGCTAAAACGAACACCACTGAGATAGATCTTTATAAACGAACTTCAATAAAAGTGCTCAACCCATGCCGCATAGAATAGCTCAACGATGATAATCAGATTAGTTATTTTCAAATAAGATCGCTTCAAAACTGCAAAATATATGGAAACGTTCGAACTTCTAAAGGATCTAACCTAAAAGATCACAAAAGAAAGACAGACTAAAACCTCGATGGTTAGGAAAGGAGTAAAAGTCTCACATACTCACCAGCGACCTGTCCCTCTCTCTCTCTCTCTGTTACCTTCACATGACTGACATCCAGCACGTGACGTGTATCCTACAGTCCCCACCCAGGGTTCACCAAAGTGACAGGTGCCTCTACATCTATAGGAACCTGTGACTCCCCCTGGACGGGGAGAGTGAACTACTAGTGCACTGGTATGCACTGGTCTGCCATCTGGTGTACTGCTCGTTTATCTTGAATGTTTTACTCGACGTTGAATTGACATTCTTGTCTAGACAGTAAAGGGGTAGCCCACATAGGGAAGCCAACATCTGTAGTCGTGATGTAAAGGGGAAGAGTAAAATGGGATGTATTAGCAAACCACTGGCAGCAATTAAGTCTAGTAGGTACTCGCCCATCATGGTCCCGGCCCTACTGGTCAACAAGGGAACCCTTGATGGGGGGCGGACCCCATGTCCCCTGTCCATTTAAACAAAATTCCCATGTTGCCATATTTATTGTAAGAAATGTCCCATGTCACTTATCTATTTATTCCTCCTGTCCCATATAACTATAGGCCCCAAAAAGGGTCTATGTCGCCATATCGAATTAAGAGGTCTAACAAAGACTTGATAACTTCCCATCGAATTTCGACCTCAGTTTCAACTCACGTGTAATATAGAAAATGCTTAGACTACCAGTACTCCAACTGGTACCAAGGAATTCATCCAATGATGTTGAAATCTCTAGGTCTCACTTGAGTAAACTATTAGGGTAGATTCACCTGGAGTCGGACACATACCCGGAGACGGACACTTGCGTTTGGGGTTATTCAAGCATTTTAAGCTCTTTATTTGTGAATAATGGTTAAGTTTGTGTGATATTCTCTCTAAAAGACCAACACTAGAAGTGGTATCGTACATGATTAACCTCAAATTTCACTGCCCGTCTCAGGGTATGTGTCCGACTCATGGTGAATCTACCCTAATACGTTAGCCGTCGGTGGCAAACGATGGCTGTATACATACAGGAAGGTAATTGATCGTGACCGGTGGAGCCCTCTATCGTGGTGCATTGTGTTTGTCAAAATGTTACGTAGGGCGATATTTTGTGCAGTCAGCAAACTTTCTTAGTGTGGGCATCAATAATTGCTGGGTACTTGGTATGTAAGCCTCCCTGCTCCCGACCTTTCCACTCTGTGCTCTGTCATTACGGAAGTTCATAGTGTAGAGGAAATGACAACAATGCTGCATTGTCCTGAGCACCCACTTTTTAAGAGACGGGAATACGCTGTGAAGCGTAATAATTATGAGAACTTCAAAAACAAAACATAGATTTGGCTGCAAATAGCCAACCTATAAGGCCTGTATATTGCTTTCATGCATTAATGCCTTTGGTAGTCATAATGCATGAATGCAGTTCATAGTGTAGAGAATTCATTGTGCAGCCACCCATATCAAAGCTGCTATACTAGTTGACACACTGAAGCCTACATTTTCTTCATTCAGATGATTGTATAATCCTTTCCCTCTTATAACCTCAATTTCAATCCAATTTCAATTTGCAAGGTTTTTATTCTGCAATCAGGAAAAATATAAAAGTACATACAATTATATTTGTTTCAATCAAATTACAGAGAAGGTTGATACTTACAATGAATGATTAATTACATTTGCATTCTTGACTACAGCACCTCCATTTCGTTATTACAGCATGAGAACTTACAAAAAGTCAGTTATGGTGATATTACTTGGGGTCAAGGGGAAGGGGAGGGGGCGGGAAGATGAATATGAGGTGATACCAAATTCTTATAGTGGATACATGTAGAGGAATTCCATACATATATGAGGGTAATGTTTATCTGACTAAAAGACATGGAGAGGTTATAATCAACAGGGATTTTACAATAATAATCAACATTTTATAATCAGCATTTTATATTTAATACCCTACTGTTCTAATATACCAGGTGATCGAGATACATTTTCATAATACATTTTTCAAAAGGCACAGGACAGTTGACAGTCATACAACGAGGTGATGCTTGAATAAAGATAGAAATAGATGTCTGAGTATGATACGACTCAAAACCCGCGTTACTAATACCAATACAATACAAAGACTTTGTAAGTTTTGTATACATCTAAGTTTGCCAGCCAAGTTGAATGAATTCAACGAAAAGGTTCATTTGCAGTATGTCCGTGAAAGTCTTTCATTGCTGATCTTACCAACAGAGTCTATACCTGGCGAAACACTGCAGATGGTGCTACCCTGTTGAGGTGATTATAGGTGTGGATAGAATGCTGGAACCATTCTTTTTTTCTGATCTATATCCTTGAATTTAGCAGTTAAAAGTCACTAATTGGAATGAGATGTTACAAGTAGACTGTAATAAGGAGACCCTTTATGAATATGCAGAAAATGATTTGTATATCTGAGGTGGTATGGCAGCTTTAAAGTAACCCATCGTGCATTCATGGTACACATAATATTATGATTAGGTTCCACTTGTCTGTTACAATTCCCTTGCCGTTCAAACTGCATGGTCTTACTTTTCTTCAGACATTGTACACAAATTAACTTCCGCAAGCCATCATCCACACGCCCATACATATATATCCAAACATGACTAGACCCATACTAGCGAGTATACCCCCGGACACTTCTACCTGTACCAAAAGGGTAATCAATAGATTCATATTGCCGCTATATAGATGCTCGCTCCCCAGGCATTTAATAATTAATGCACCATTAAGTGGTTCCATTGAAATTAAAGGACCCCATTGTTAGACACCTGGCACCACCTCAAGGGACATTTTAAACACAGAATATTTAGTGGTTGACAGGGAGGGGGGATTACTCTACTGTAAAAAGGTAGTCAGATATTGCATGAAGTAAAACACAGAGAGATCGTTGTATGAAGCAGTGGCTATTTCTTCTTTATGTGTCAACTGAGCTCTTGGCGGTGATGAGTCCTGTGTCCTATTAATTTAGCCTAAGTTTCGTAGGACATCCAGATGAATGTCAGCTGAATATTATATCAAGGAGCTATCTATTAGCATTGAAATCCGGAGTGACCCCCCCCCCCTCCCCCTCCCCAACCCACCATAATCCTATATCACCTCGCCCGTGACTCTGACTACAGTCGTTGTCTCTTAACGGAAATGGGATTTGCGCCAGGATTTGCTCAATTGACCGCAGTGTTTGAGCAACCCCCCATTGGTCCTGTTATCTCCAGGGTCTGCATGAGCTGCTCTGTAAGCTTAATCATCCAGCTGCTTTCACCCAACGACGGAACTGTTACCGAGCTGGTGGTATTAACTCACTCTAGGGACTCTACCCTAGCCAAATAGGGTCTACACTATAAGCTTACAGTCTTGGAGAATATTTTCATATATTGGAGAGTTTTACAGAATTTTGTGGGAGTTTTCTGGAGTGAAGAGCTCCTTATGAGGTGGTGGTGGAGGGGACACAGGAGTGACCTACCCTATGACGTCTGACCCACCCTGAGGTGCTCAGATACTATGGAGAGGGCCTACTCCAGGTGGGCCTGTCTCACCTGGCTCGTGTGTGGAGGTAAGTAAAGGTGTCATTAACACTGATTAACACTACATTCATATATTTACCGATGTACCAGCAACATAGACGTAATTTATATGAATTTATTCCACATTTTACCATATCATATTTAGCACCGGAGCTATTATCTTAAGTTTATAGTAGTATTTGCCATCATGTTGTCAATTGACACAATGTTGGTAACAGCCGATTTGCTAAAGCTAGAAGTTCATGGAAGTGAACCTCCACCACGGGTTAACACTGGGTGCATTGGCAGAATTGCCCATGACATTAGTAGCTGACAAACCAACCGTGTAATCACTTTTTCTCACTTCAATTTTCTTTTTCAATTCAAAATGTGCATTATCCTGAACATACAATCTATGAATGAATATACAGCTACAATTAGAGTATATTTTAATGAATCGAAATCCCTTCAATTGAAATCTAATCAAACGCAGCTTACATATCAATTGTAATATTCCTCCTTACTTAACTGCTATGAGAAGTATTTTCTTATCATCGTTATCTCTAGTGGCCTGGGGTGCAGACTACCACCACATGCACCTGGGCTGTTATCGCACAGCAGAGCCTGAGGCCGATATCGATGGCCTTAAGTACCACTACGCCGCCCTGGAGTTGGGCACGTGTGCGGCGGGCTGTAACCGGGAGGGCTACCCCTACGTGATCCTCCAGAAGGGCACACACTGCCTCTGTGTGTCTGAGTACGGCCGGGGAGGACTCACCTTCGGCTCAGGTAAGAAAATTTAAATTCAAATTTTCAAAATTCTTCTTAAGTTTTCAAAATTCGTTATCCCCTTGGGATAACGCATTGGTGTTGAATGTAGTAGTTTTAATTCTTTAAGTGTCACAAGATGCTTTACTGATTTTATGTAGTCTGTGTCAATGATGCGTGAATTACTCACCAGTGCTGCATTTAAGCATCAGGCCAAACCTATGGGGTGAACATGTCCCCAAAGGGTCGGCATGATGCATGAATGCAGTCCCAGAGAGTAGACTCGCCAGGGCTGCATTCATATACGGGCCTTAGAGACCCGGGGAGGTATCTCAGCTCCAGGTATACCCGGAGGTGTGGTCATGATTTGGAGGGATAAGGGTCATTTTTTAGGCCCTTGGGAGGGGAGAGGTGTACACCTATATGGGTACATTTTTTCAGAACCACCTCTGTTATGGCACTCAGTAGGTGCATAAATGATAATCAAGGCAGCGGAATTAACTGAGCCCCTCCCCTACATCTTTTGCTTAGAATAATCTATACAGTCAATGCTATCCATTGCACTGTTGCCTAGATAGAGGTACCTAGTGCCTCTACCTAGGCCTACATAGACATAAGATAGTGATATGAGTTGTTATACCATGCACCAATATGGGTACATTTTTTAAGATTTTACACCGACATGAGTCAATTTTTAAGAAATCAGCATACTCCTATATGGGCCCATGACCACACATCCGGGTAAAAATAATTTAGTATACCCCCCTGGGCTTAGAGATTGGCTATTTGCAGCCAAATCTATGTTTTGTTTTTGAAGTGCTTATATTACGCTCATAGTGTATCCTGTTTCTTAAAAGGTGGGTGCTCAGGACAACACAGCTGCATAGCTGTATTGTTATCATTTCCATTTACTATACTATAACCCTGTGATTTCATGTTTAGGGTCGTGATCTTTTTGGTAATATGACGTGAAACCACCAGTAGACAGAAGCACATTACCTAGTTACTAAATATCAAAAGAGTATTAAATTGCAAGACCCATGACTGTACTATTGTTGTGTTCATTGTTTCAGCCTGCACCGAGACATGCCACACAGATAAGGTCTTCTCATGTGGTGGGGAGGAGACAGAAAACGCCTATTACGCCGTCAATACAGGTAGATACTTTACATCAGTTATCAACATTTTGGTGGCACTCTATCGGCGCATTTCATAATTAAAGTGCAATGGAGCCTTTCAGATATTGCCGTGACTCCAAGAGAATCTCAGTACAATCAAAATATCCACATCGAAAATTCTCACTGTGCATCGTGTACGCAGATCAACGTCTAGAGGCAAGTAATGCTCACAATGCAATGATAGTTCTTATAACTTGGGCCCTGATGTACTGAATAGGGAGTAAGAATGCAAATTGCCAATTCCACCAACTTAAATAAGACATAAATCAGTCTTACTCATACGTAAAAAAAGCAGTTAAAGGGACAATATCACCACTCACACTCAACCACATAGTGGACTAAAACAGTACTAGAAAAAATAATGGGATACGCTCGGTGATTCAAGTGTGTCGCTTTAATTAAACTCGCTGTTGCCCACCTTGTAGACCGGCTGGTGGTGGAGGAGCGGACTGAGATGCTGAAGACAACCAAACTGACTTTCCTCCAAGCCAGGAAGGAGTGTGTCAGGATGAACGGGGACCTGGTCACATTTAAGGACATCTTCCAGATGGAGGACATCGTCTCCATGGTCAACCAATCAGGACAAGGGTAAGGTCACTCCAAAAATCATCACCGCTTATAGTTACCGGGAAGTATAAACACATAATTATAATTATTGACAACCTATGCAAATTCATGAATTATTTATTAATCAATGCAAATGTTATTTTTCGTTTACCGAGAGCCTACATTTTCCTAACTATTTGGCCAGTAAAAGAAGCCCCCTTGTCATATTACTCATGGCTTGATGATGATACGCAATTTTATTTTGGAGTGTCTTGCGGCTTATTTTGGAGATTTTTTAAAAATAAGGTGAGTTAGAGGACTTAGAGATGTGGAACACCAGAACACCAGAACACCATGTCACCATCCTCCCTGCAATTCTTGTGTGCAGCTTGTAAATGTACAACCAAGTCAGCATTGCTTGTAAGGACTCCCCTTCGATTCTTCTGTCCAATCTTTCCAGTTATGATTTGTTGCTGTGCTGATGGCATAACACCATCTCAAATATGGAAAGAGTAACTGAACAGGAAAAATTATATACTCATGGCCAATCTGCTTTGATTTGTTCTAGAGTACCATTTTGGATAGGTCTGTCCAGCACTTCGTGGAGGAGAGTTCGACGTTGGACTGTCCCTAATGTGCTTGGCCTGGACTCCTCTGGTATGTAGTTTAGAATGGTGATTGTCTCTATAAACGAATACGATTCCTTTAAAAATGTGCATCTAATCAGAACTAGTGGAATTCAAAGACTACTAACACTACTAAATTGCCTGTAGGGCCTGAAAACGAAAAAGACATGCATCGGCTAAAGGCTTTGGATGTCGACAAAGAATAGATCATTAATTTCCTTATACAAATATATCACAATGTACATAACCAGGGGGAACGATATCTGGTTCCACGCAGATCAATGAGTACAAAGGTATAATATAATATTGACATACATGTAATAGGAAAGGTGACCTTAGTGCACCCTACCCCAGTGGGCATAAAACCTTGATTCAACGTTGACAACTGGTTGATATAGGGTTGCAGGGTAGATCAACCTGTTTTCAACATTGATGGAATGTTGCAATTTCAACGTTGTCAACCAACACCTGTTTCAACATTGATGCAATGTTTGGATATCAACCTTGAAAATCAATCATGGGGTTTCCCACCTTTCCCACTAGGTGCCTCCACAACCTACTCCTTAGCGTTTCTATCTCCATGCTACATCAATTTTCCCTAATTTTAAGCTCTTATTTTCTCATCAATGTATACAATTTATCAAAATGTCATTCATTTTCATCGACAATTATGGTGTGTGCATTTGGTTGACATTTGGAATTAAATGACAAGAATACATGCATGGTTTCAGTAAGATGCCCTTTATGTTGCTAAGAATAATAATTAAAGCCTCAGTCATGACCAGGTCAGTTTGAAATGGATGTGAATGCCTCTTAGTGTGATAATCAGAGGTCATTCATGTAATCCTTCCCTGGATGGTGCTAGAATAAGCATTTAATCTTGGCGAAATGGAGGAGGGGAAGATGTTGTAATGAAAATATATAAATTGAAGGAATGCACACACAGAAAAGTAAGAGTCATTGTCGCTAAAACTACCCTCACCTGAGGGTCAGGCACTATGCACCAGCAGTGAATATCAAATCAATGTAAATCATTTCATGATGTTTATTTGTTGTTGATTCACAATGGCCATATCAATATTGAATCACTGATGAATGATCAACGTTGATGACCTCATCAATATTAACAAAATGATAACCCTGTATCAACTGTCGATATCATGTCCCTACACACATTGAATCAACATTGAATCAACTGAAGCTCGCCCACCGGGACAGTGAAAAGTGTACACTCCGGAGCCAAGGGAATATGGGCACTACCTTTTTTTTAATTATTACAGCCCAGCCTGATCCCTCCAGAATAGGTTTTACATCTGAAAAAGCCCCTCTCCGTAGATCACGTCACATAGTATGTCCCTTTGATATGACGCTAATGATGGGTCATTTGATGTAACCATACTGGTTTCCAGTTGTCCATGATAAAGTACTATTCATAAATAGTTCCAATATGAACAAAAGGTTTTATGATACCATCTCTGATATTTCAGATAACAGCATGTTCTGGGCCCCTGGACACCCGGTGTCCGACAACCACTGTACCCTGCTGGACCCTGGGACCCTGAGGTGGCACAGCGCCCCCTGCCACCAGACCCACCCCTTCATGTGCCACCAGGTGCCGCCACCACCCACACGTCAGTACCTACGTCATACAAGACGTATATATATACGTCATATAATTATATAATTATATGCATAATGAATAACACAATATAATTTAACCAATAATGAATGGCTAACAGGCACACAAGGGGTTGTATCGCTGGATAACGCCCAAGTCGCGTAGCGACGAGGATGTTATCCAGCGATACAACCCCGAGTGGGCCTGTTAGCCATTCATTATTAGGTTTATTATATGATTATCCGATTCAAATGTAAAAATTTACCTTAAAATCGTCCTAATTTCGCCATTTTGAAGGATATTTACAAAGACTATATCGTACAAGGGCAGCGCCATGTTGATTTTGACATCCCACCAACCCTGGCCCCTCATTGGGGGAGCCTGCCCACGTCATGTTTTCAATCTCCAACACTGAGTCCAACATAGAATTTGTAAGGGAGCCAGCTTGGGGCACGGTGCATCGCTGCCAGCCTAAGTTATATACAGCATTTCCCCACGACTGTACCATGGCCAGAAATGAATGGGCGCTAGCGTGTTCGCCTCACACACCAGACGTCCCTGGATCGAATCTGGGTGGAAACGTACCATTTTCAAAGTGCCTATATATAAGTAAAGAAATGGCCCTATAATTATTTTAGCGAATAGGTAAGTAAAGTCCAACGTCTACCGTTATAATTTTTTTTTAATTACAAAAAGATTTTGATTTTAGGAGAAGTTATAACAAAGAGTGTAAAAGTTGCTGTATCTCTGTTAGTATAAGAGCTAGAGGGCTGAGAATGTGCCTATAGATGTCTTGTTTTATCCCCTTCTTCTGTATGGCCAGCACGGTCTAGTGGATAGGGCGTTCGACTCGTAGTCTTGCGGCCCCGGATTCGATCCTCTGACAAAACGTAGGATTTTAACTAAGTCGAAAATTAGACTTAGGAGTGCCTGTTATTCACCTCAATCGTGCTGTTATCACCAGATAACAGCACGGTGATATCCACTAAACAGCACGATCAGAGCCCCAATCGTATAATAAAGAGCAATACATCACCAATCAGGATAGAGTATGTAATGTTAGTGAGTCAACTTTCACAGAATCTCTTTTCGCACACTAAATTATGTTAGAGTGTTAACAGATCGCGATTTTGATAAGGAACTCTGATTCTAAAGAGGGTTTTGCATAACGGGACTAGTGCATTAGGCTATGGGGGCCGCCATCTTGGCTCAGAGCACTGCATTGTGGTTAGACCCCCGACTCCAGACCAGTGCATCATGGGAGAATTTGTTATCAGCACCTTTGTTCTAGATGTGAGGAGAGGGGATTAGCCTGATTTATAAGGAGATGGGGTTTAGCCCCCGACTACCTGAGGTACCAGGATGTGCAAGTCCCGTATAGAACAGATTTCACATTCAAAGACTGAAACGCCTTTGGATGTGGCAAAAGCATTAAAAACAACTATATTATATATATTTTCCTCCACAGAGCCCCCTGTGCTGGCTACAGACCCCCCTTCTACCACACACAACCCTTTCTCTGGGGTGGAGATCGAGGATGCAGCCTGGGCTGCTAACAAGTACACCATCCTCTGGATCATCCTACCCATGTTCATCTTCTGTTATGGAGGATCCTGCGTGGCCTACACCGCCTACAAATCCTACAAGATGTGTAAGAGATCAAAACGCAAGTTTGCCACCCGCAAGTACCCCAAGCTCATCGAACAGCCGGAGGCTTTGTCTCTGCCACAGGAGAAAGCCCTTGCACCACCCGTCACCAAATCTCGCCCCGCCACGCCACGTGACGTCACAGTGAACGAGAACGAGACCGACCCTCCGCCATATAGCAGGACGCCCGTGGGTGTGGTGCCGCCGCCAAGGAAGCGCACGGCCCAGAAGGCAAAGAAGAAGGAACCGGAACCGGAACCAGAACCAGGATTTGGGGATGAGATTGACTTCACGAAGCTGTCAATCGCTGATATCTTGTACATCCGGGCTATGCTAGGTATGAACACCAACCGCAACAAGAAGAGGAAGATCATTGCAGCTTGAGGTTTTCATTTAGATCATAAGGCCACTCAAATTTAGGGGACAAACGTTCATCACCAGGGAGTGAGAAATATGACGAGGACGTTCTTTTATTATTCACTGGGTGGCTGAAATATTTGGGGAAATGTAGACTTTTTGTGTATAATATTTCCCATTTTAGTAGATCCGCAAATGTTTTTATAATGCAACTTATACCGAGCCCAATGCATTACTGACTGCATATTAAAGGTAGAAGCCAGGGTTCGGTCAATTTTGATCTACCAACAATAATTTCTCTTAATCACTTGGGGCTATTTTAGTTAAACACATGATAATATGATAAAAGCAAAAAAATCAATACTTTATAGTGCTAGATTTTGATGTATTGGCAATTGAAGATAGAACACCCTTAACAATGGCCAGCTATGGGAAAGTCCCTATTTTATCAGCATTTTTCAACTTTTTAAAGAATTGACCAATAATATCTCAACCAAACGTCTCATATGTTTAGAAGAGATCATTAGTAACACAGTCAGTCCAAAGAAATTGGTTGTCATAGGTGAAACTGAAGAGCCAGGACCAATTTGGGGGAAAAACACAAATCTAGAAAATTGTATTTTTTTACATTTTGCAACACAGAAATGAAAATTGCCAATAATTTGTAACCAAAACCTTAGCCATGTGTACATAAGACCATGCCATACATTTTACCATCAAAATAATAGTGATTCATTGATGAATTAATACAGTTTTAGAATTATTCAAATATTTTCTAATTGGTCTAAATGCCTGTAATAGGGTAGGACACATCTTTTTAGCATGTGTAGATGTGTAGAACACCATAATGTGGCACATAAAAGGTTAGTAAAGGTGAGTTAGATCAAATACAAGTGAGAAATATGCTTTTATCGTGATTATAGGTAGTTTCATATTTTTGCCACCAGCTAGGTGCCGTATGCATAGACCCTGGTTTCTGCCTCTAAGCTATGATTTGATACCAAATATGCCAATATTTATTGGTTTTTATTGAAAATGTAAAAGAAAAGGAAAAAAAGAATCAAATACAATTTTTAAAAGTGAAGATTTTTATGATGTGCGTGGTGATAAAAAAACACAAATTATTTCGAGTGCCCTAAAACAAAGGGTGTGAGTGCGGCCCTGGGATCTGTTACAGAATAATGCTAATTTTCATTAATAACATATTCTAACACGCAAATAATTATGTCTAAATTAAATACAGATGTGCATACATAATTATAGGGGGCATTTTGACACCCATAGACGTGTAGATTATGGGGGGGGGGGAACCTGGAGATCAGCACGAAATGTCTTTTGTGATCTGTGTAATAGACGTGTCATTGAACCCCTAATCTTGTCTGATATTTTTCATTCAAAATATAACCCGTCCAACACTCTTGCCACAGGCAACAGATTTTTGATTGTGCGTAAAATTGCGATTTCATGTAAATACAATAATCATGAAACTGTGATATCCATCATTTATATCATATCAAACTTGGAAGCTCTATGCAATTCTGTAATATTTCACCGAGGCAACACGCACGTAGTTTTATTATTTATCATATTGAAACAGACTGGTGTGTATTTGTACTGCATTTTACAATTGCTCTAACCCAGTGGGCAAACTTCAGTTGATTCAATGTTGATTCAATGTGTGTAGTGACATAATATCAACAGTTGATACAGGGTTGTCATTATGTTGATATTGATGAGGTCATCAACGTTGATCATTCATCAGTGATTCAACATTGATATGACCATTGTAAATCAACAACAAATAAGCATAATAAAATGATTTACATTGATTTGATATTGACTGCTGATGCATAATTTGAGATTCAGTAGATTAGATACAGTATTCTTATGTAGACTCATTCCTTCAATTTATATATTTTCATTACAACATCCCCCCATCCCCATTTCTCCAAGATTAAATGCTAATTCTAGCACTATCCAGGGTAGGGGTACTTGAATGACCTGTGATGATCACAGTAAGAGGCATTCACATCCATTTCAAACTGACCTGGTCATGACTGAGGCTTTATCTATCATTCTTAGCAACATAAAGGGTGTCTTACTGAAACCATGCATGTATTCTTGTCATTTAATTCCAAATGTCAACCAAATGCACACACCATAGTTGTCAATGAAAATGAATGACATTTTGATCAATTGTATACATTGATGAGAAAATAAGAGCTTACAATTAGGGAAAATTGATGTAGCATGGAGATAGAAATGCAAGGAGTAGGTTGTGGAGGCACCTAGTGGGAAAGGTGGGAAAACCCATGGTTGATTCAAAGTTGATATCCAAACATTGCATCAATGTTGAAACAGGTGTTGGTTGACAACATTGAAATTGCAACATTGCATCAATGTTGAAAACAGGTTGATCTACCCTGTAACCCTATATCAACCAATTTTCAACGTTGAATCAAGGTTTTGTGCCCACTGGGAAATGACTGGTTTTGTATTCATATGCATGTTCCTTATTCTGAAGACCCTTGTCTTTTTTATGAGTTTCAACTGACTTGATAATTTCCTTATATAGGTCTTAATTATTGAATAAATGACGTTTTATCCTTGAACATCAGCATAGTTTTGTTTCATTGACCAAAAAAAAGAAATATGTTAAATTGGCTGAACTGTAATGTGTAATAACAATCCCCCCCTTCATTCATCATGAATGTACAGTGTATGAGCAAACAGGACGTCTAAGAAGCCGCTAAGAAGTGGAAAATATGACATCTATTTTGATACTGTGATATCTATAGGCCACATATTACATACCAGTAGTATAGTATGTATCGGAACGGGACTATAGTTAAGTACTGTTTATTACTCAATCGACATGCAGCCAATCAGAGGCCTCCATTTGACCGGAAGTGACGTCACATGCCCATATAAGGGCATACCGGAAGTGACGTCACGTGACCTTGACCTAGTTAGAGGTCAAGGTCATGACTCAGCCAATCAGAGGCTTCCATTTGCCCGGAAGTGATGTCACACGCCCATATAAGGGCATACCGGAAGTGACGTCATGTGACGTCACACGCCCATATAAGGGCATACCGGAAGTGACGTCATGTGACCTTCACATGTACATATAAGGGCATACCGGAAGTGACGTCAAGCGACCTTGACTTAGTTAGAGGCTTCTGATTGGCTGGTACACCGGAAGTGACCCATTTATGCAAATGAGGGGCCTACTTCTGGTCAAATGGAGACCTCTGATTGGTTGGGTCATGAAGAAATGTGTCTCTTAATTTAATTTTGTTTAGGAAGTGATCGATTTTAGGATCACGCGACCGGAAGTGACCTGATGAGTCACGTGACTAGAAGTGACGACGACACATACCTTAATTAGACGATTCAGCAGCGACCGGAGGAAGTGTCACTTTAAGAGGACACGCTAGTTAATTGTTATAATTGTTTTACTTACTAATAAAAGAAGACGTATGAAAATAAACACAACAATAATTTTATTTTATTTTTTTATTTTATTTTTTTCAATTCTAATAACACTCTATTTTTGAAAAGATGCGCTCAATCAATCAATAACACACTTTTTTCATATTTTAAAGGACTCGTTGTCACACCGTTAGAATGCACGCGACGCTTATAATACAAGTAGCGCACGTCATCTTTCTCTATGGTGTAAGTGGCCATTTTTGGTTCGTACCACTTTTGAAATTTATATTTACCGCAAGGAGAGTTTTTCGTTTTCGAAAACATTTAAGAAGACGACTACTTCTGTACACTTTTTTTAAGATTTTCTTTCACCGGTTCCGCTGATTTGATCGTAGCAAATGTAAGTCTTAGGGTTGACACTTGGGATCCCGTCACCTTCTCACGCCGCTTTTTCTTTTCTTTCTGAAGTATGTCTCTCTCAGGCGAGGTTTGACTACACACAGGCAAACATCAGAGGCACCCAATAGCGCTAATTCTACCTTCAGACAAAGGTCAGGCACGGCTGGCCTATAATAGACGGGTCAAGGGCTATTCTAGTGAGGGTCAGGCTACGCAGGACATTCAATAAAAAGCTGGAGTTTGGCAAACTTGCTTTTGAAAGTCTGACCATGCGGGATCCTCATGCCATAGTCTGGCAATGCTGAACTCTTGGGAGAGTATGCCGGACTCTTGCTGGCCAGACTTTCAAGCAAATTTGCCAAAGTCCAGCTTGTTATTGAATTTCCGGCGTAGCCTGACCCTCAGTAGAATAGTCCTTGACTCATCTATTATAGGTCAGCAGCGCCTGACCCTTGTATGAGAGTAGTATTGGCGACATTGGCCGACTCTGATATTTACCCGTGTGTACGGCGGGAGGAGGGGGTTCACAGCCACTGCTTGCGCTTATAGAGCGCTACTAGCGGAGGTCTGGATGAGGAGACTACGGTGTTTGTCTTTTGCTTGTGCAGCTGCTGCTGCTGCTGCTGCTGACGATGTCACGGATGCCGCTGACAGATACTGCTGCTTGTGCTGCACGAGACTGAGTAGCCGCTATTACTAATGCTACTAATACTAGTATGAGAAAATACATTTAGTCAATTGATTAAATCAAGGAGGTTTTCTGACTTCAGTGGATCGTTTAGCCATCGGCCACGGGCAAAACTTGAAACCATTTTATACATGGGACAATTGGCAGACTCGAAACGTGTTGGTACCATAGGGTCGATCATGTTCATCATCAGTTCAGGCAAAGGAAGTGTGTCGACAGCACGCGAAAACTTCATGTCTGAATGTTTCAACACAAGACTTTTTATCACACTCACACAGCTGCTTTGAAGAGTGAATCCTTGACCAAACTTGTGCTTTTCCAACACAGCTTTGGCCTCTTTCTGTGCAGTAAGGGATCTCTCTTTCGGGTTCATCTCAGTGCTGTCTAGCATGTCCTCAAAGTCTTTAACATAATGTTCCAACGGACTACAAATGATGGACTCCAGATCATCGTCCGCATATGTCGTCTCCTCGCACCATATTGTGTCTTCGCCTGTTTCGAATTCCGTCATTTTCTTGACAATCTCCTCCTGAGTGCCTTGCATATATCGAAGCTCCTTCAAGGAGTTGATAACTTGTATGGCGAAGACTGACAAACTTGAAGGAATTTCACCACAGTCAGGCCAAGTATACGGAGCTAAGAAAAATAGCTCCAACAAAATCTTCTCCCTCTGTCCAAATGAAACTACTGTTCCGATGAAGTTGAAGCATGCTTCTATCCATTGCTCCTTGGTGACGTCCTTCCAATGTTTCTTTACTTCACAGGCATCATAGGGCACCGTTTCTCTTCTTGCTTCAACTGGGAGTTGCTTTTTCTTTCTTGGACTCATTTCGAGAGGGTTTCGATGCTCTGTAGCGTCAACACTTTCATAAACAAAGAAAATAGCAGAACTAACCATCGTAACGTGCTGAGCGAGCGTAGAGTGGACGATGCTACGAAGATGAAGGGCGGGTGGAGAAAGTGTGACTGGTGACAGGGGTGTTTCACTCCTTATGTACCCTGTCCTAGATAAGCCTCTTAAACGGCTGAAAAGACTCTCTAAGTACAGAGCTTCTACCGCAGGTGGGTTTAGACTTAAGCAGCTTAGTTCACACACGTGTCTGTTAGAAAAAGCTACTTGCACACGCGCTTTCTTTTTTTTTTCACTAGTATTCACCTTCTGCCGACTTATAAGACACCTATACACTCTTTCTCGTGAAATCTATGGAAGATGATGGAAGGACCACTGACTACATTTTCTTTGATCAGAGCGTGGAGGACGGCGTCGAACGGAGGGAACGTTGTGAACACAGCTTATAGGTTTTTTGGAAGAGGTCTTGTAAAGTCAAACTGGCGAGAGAGATGGCGTCTTTCAACATGACAATGACAATGCTGCTATGTTGGAAAAAAATAGCGTGATTTTTTCAAAAAGCTTCTATGAAAGATTTGACGTCTTCGTTGTTGTAGTGGATCGAGTAATCTGTCATAGTTTGCTTCTTCTTGTCATACTAAACTTTCTGACATGTGACGTAGTCGGATTTCGGCCATTTTGACGCCCGTCAGGTCGCTGTCAAAAAGTCGATCTCGGTGGCAGGGGTTTTTTGTTTACTAGTTTCTTGGTATACGTCATCCATTCGTAAGTAAAGCAACCTTTCTCTTCGTTTGTAGTGAAAGCTCGCAAATAATTCGCGTAGCTGTAACCAAGTGCTAAAAAAGTTGACTACTACGTCAACTATTGATTGCTTCTCTTTATGACGCTGAATTGTTGGTTTCTTCGGTCTCCGGAGGCAAATAACGAGTGAAGGCGTATTTTTTGATCAGGTTCAAGTCGTAACTCTCCGAGTTGAAGCGTACGACTGGAGCTTGACGGATGTATCTCAGAAGCCGCTTCTTCAGTTGAACTAACGGTTGTCTGGTGTGAGCTGCAGCGAAGCCGCCTGGAGAAGGGGTGAATGTCGCTTCCTCTAGCAGGAGAGCTTCACCTATCGCTACATGTAACTTCGCTAAGGTTGGTCGGTAAACTTCTAGCACAGCTTTCTCGATGACTTTGACGTTCTCGTTTATGTGATTTTTAAACTCGGTCTAACAAGGGGTCGGAATCTGCGTCGGATTCTCTGACGTACGCTGCCCCTCCTACCCCGGAAAGTCGTATGCGACGCTAGCCGACATCGCTGCATAGAGGGCAAAACTTAGGTATCGTTCTTAATTTTTCTACGGGTCACTCGTGATTGTACGGTCTTTTAAAAATTTTGAAACACTTTTCGCAAACGTCCTGCGGCATGTTTTTCTTTTTTTTGTTTTTTCACTTATTTACCAAATATTAAAAAAATAAACGTTGTTTATCACTTCGAATACTAGACGCCTCTTACCACACGATGCTATTAGCATAGTGAAAGACGTCTGTAGTGTAGGATCGATTTCAACAGATGTCCATCTTACTGCAGGGATCAGACGAGAGTCGTCAACACTGGAGTGTCACAGCTCACTTTTATTTCTTTGGGTACAGCTGCATACAACCCTTGAACATACATTGCGACGTCGCCGCGTCCCATGTAGTCTTCCAACACTTTCATCAGAGCCATAGGCTCAGACGTCTCGTTGTACTTCCAAGCTTTCAGCACTTCATACACAGGGTTCTTCACAGTCCTGTCAGAAGGCACAGGTTGAGAGATGGAAGTTACTTCATGAGAAGTCAACCCTAAGTAGATCCCTATGGTCTTCCAGTCTCTAGGGCAGAGCTCAGCTAAAAGAGAGAAATATTTCTGCACTTTCCACTCCATGTCTCCACTCTCTAAGCCATCCCACATGTCATGCTTGTCCATGTACTCACGTGAGAATTTGATGAGGTCCATACGGTAAGATTCTTCCAAGGCGGTGGCTAGGTCCTTCCACCTACTAGTACAACTTTTCTGGTACCAAGTAGTGAACATTTCTCTAGCTTGAGTTATGACACTTGTCTCACAACTGAGATATCCCATATCCTTCAAGTTCACTTCAAGGAATGAACCTAACCGTATGTAATCTGATGTCGGCAACTTACCACTTATTTTCAGTAGCATAGCGTCTGACAAGTATCCTAACGGCTCTGCTTTGAAGTATGATGATACAGGTACCGCTGCAGCAGAACCAATAACAGGAGCAGCGTCTGCGCTGGTATCAGACGACTCGTTGTCGGAACAGGGCAACCACATGACTTCGTAAGGTATTGGTGAGGGCAGGCGACACGGACCGGACGCACTACCAGTGGAAATGAGGTCGAAAAACGGACTGTGCGCCCGTGACCCTTCGGGTTCCTCGTACGCCTCGTCGTCAGCGTCGTTCTCTGTTTCACCCTGTTGCTTTAGGACATGTATGTCTACTACGCGCTGCTGAGGCTGAGTGTCCGAATAGCTGTAAGTCTCAGCGCGAGCAGCGTTGATGGCGTCGGTTGATGAAGCGGTGGAGAAGTTCTGTGCAACGTACTGCGTGTCAGTACTAGTAGCGGTAGTCGCAGCAAGAGGTGTAGCAGCAGCAGCAGTAGTAGCAGCAGCAGCAGCAGCAGCAGCAGCAGCAGTAGCAGCAGGAGCAAGCGCAGCGCTAGCAAGTGCAGCAGTAGCAGGCGCAGCAGTAGCAGGCACAGCAGCAGCAGGCACAGCCGCCTCAGCAAGCGCAGCAGTAACAGGCGTGGCAGCAGCAGCAGCAGCAGCAGCAGCAGGCACAGCAGTAACAGGCGCGGCAGCAGCAACAGCAGCAGCAGCAGCAGTAGCAGCAGCACTAGCAGCACGAGGATCACTAGCAGCCGCAGCAGGCGCAGCAGTAGCGGCAGCAGTGTGCTCAGCAGCAACAACCGTCGCGAGTGTAACAACGTCGCTACTACTGCTGTGTGCGCTCGCTACAGCGGGAGGGTGATAAGCCCAAGCGGTTGCGGCGGTAGTCTCAATTTCAGTAGCAAGAGGAGACGCTGACAGTAAACGATCACCGTTCTGCGTATTCTTCTTGTTCTTGAACTCGATTAGATCCTTGGACGACAGTAGTTGTTGTGTTTTGCTCATGGTGGTGCCTGTAGAGAGCAGCAAAAGACTGAGTGATTGAACGGGTGTTTCCAGGCCTCTTATATACTCCTTCTCGCTTCTAGAGCTAAGCTACTTACAGCTCTCTTCAGCTGCCCGCCGGCTGACCGGTGACCATTCACAAAGAGAAACAAAAAGTCATAAGGCATGACGTTTTCAGCTGGACCCCTTTCCCCCTCCCCTTTGAGAGATCGACTGACACGAGCTAAGCTACTTACTACCTTGTTCAGCAATTCAACGTGAGTTAGCTGTATAAAGGATTAAGCAGTTGCTGCCGCCAGCTGACCGGCGGACATTCCCAAAGAGAAACAAAAGACATAAGTCATGACGTTTTCAGCTGGATCTCTTTCCCCCCTCCCTCTTTTTTTTGAGAGATGGACTGCCATGAGCGGGCGGTGTACCGACTGTACTAATTCAACGCGCATTAGCTGTATAAAGGATTAAGCAGTCATGAGCTTAGAGTGTGTATACAAAAAACTACAGGAGGCGTGTAGTGTGAAGCAGGACCCCCTAAGACGGGAGTGTCTGTCTGTGAGTAGAGTCGTGTGCATGTGGTGAGCGACTTAAGTGTAAAACAAAAAAAATCACCGCCTCCTGCCGTGGTGAGTAGACTGGCCGGCGGCGGCCGGCTAGTTCAATAGGGGTGACAGCTGACTAAGGCTGTGCATGAAAATCCGATTTTCACCTGACCTCTGACGTTTGTTACAATGAATGCCAAAGGGGGAGAGAGTTGTCCTCAGGTAGGGGGTAGGAGGTAAGGCTAATGGCTAAGGAAAAAAAACACCATTTTCAGCTGGCCACCACAGACGGCGATGACATACCCCTCGGCATCTAAGCTCTTAAGAAGCTCTCACGGAGCGGAGCGGCTGCTGGACAGCTGGGGTGAGTAGACAGGTCGGCGGCGGCTAGCTAGTTCAATAGGAGTGACAGCTGACTAAGGCTGTGCATGAAAATCAGATTTTCACCTGACCTCTGACGTTTGTTACAATGAATGCTAAAGGGGGAGAGAGTCGTCCTCAGGTAGGGGGTAGGAGGTAAGGCTAATGGATAAAGAAAAAACACCATTTTCAGCTGGCCACCAAAGATGATGATGACACGCTCCTCGTCATCTAAGCTCTTAAGAAGCTCTTACGGAGCGGAGCGGCTGCTGGACAGCTGGGGTGCTGTTGGAAATAGGATTAAACTCCCTCTGTATAAAAGCTCTGATTTCTGTTGGAAAAAAAACCATAGCACCTTTGACCACAGTAACGTCTACTACCACCACCACCAGCACCACCGTCGCTGCCACCGCCGCCGCCGCCGCCAGTCACAGCTGATCACCTCATTAAAAAGCATGTGACGTCGTCGCTTCTAGTCACTTGCTTCATCAAGTCGCTTCCAGGCACGTGATCTTAAAGACCCTCACTTCTTAAACAAAAAAACGAAGAGACACACTTCTTCCTCTCGAGAGGAAGAATGACGTATATAAGGAGGCTGACACGTGTATAGGTGCCTTATTAGTCGGCAAGGGGTAAATACTAGTGAAAAAGGAAGACAGGTGTGCAGGTAGCTTTCTAACAGACACGTGTGTGCACTAAGCTGCTTAAGTCTAAACCCTCCTGCAGTAGTCAAGTAGCATGTGAAAACTTACTTAACAGATCACTTAATTGAGTAGAGACTCTGTACTGAGAGAGTCTTTTCAGCTGTTTAAGAGGATTATCTAGGACAGGGTACATAAGGAGTGAAACGCTGCTCTCACTCATCGTAGCATTGTCCACTCCACGCTCGCTCAGCATGTTATGAGGGTTATTTCTACCTTTACAGCTTCTTTTCTTATCGAAGTGTCGACGCTACAGAGCATCGAAACTCTCCAAATGAGTCCAAGAAAGAAAAAGCAACTCCCACTAGAAGCAAGAAGAGAAACAGTGCCCTATGATGCATGTGAGGTAAAGAAACATTGGAAGGACGTCACCAAGGAGCAATGGATAGAAGCATGCTTCAACTTCATCGGAACGGAAGTAGTTTCATTTGGACAGAGGGAGAAAATTTTGTTGGAGCTATTTTTCTTAGCTCCGTATAGTTGGCGTGACTGTAGTGGTGAAATTCCTTCAGGTTTTTCAGCGTTCGGCATACAAGTTATCTGGTCTTTGAAGAAGCTTCGATATATGCAACGCACTCACGAGGAGATTGTTCAGAAAATGACGGAATTCGAAACAAAAGAAGTATGGTGCGAGGAGACGACATATGCGGACGATGATCTGGAGTACATCATTTGTAGCCCGTTGGAACATTATGTTAAAGACTTTGAGGACATGCTAGCCAGCACTGCGATGACCCCGAAAGAGAGATCCCTTACTGCACAGAAGGAGGCCAAAGCTGTGTTGGAAAAGCTCAAGTTTGGTCAAGGATTCACTCTTCAAAGCAGCTGTGTGAGTGTGATAAAAAGTGTTGTGTTGAAACATCCGGACATGAAGTTTTCGCGGGCTGTCGACACACTTCCTTTGCCTGAACTGATGATGAACATGATCGACCCCGTCGTACCAACATGTTTCGACTCTGCCAATTGTCCCATGTATAAAATGGTTTCAAGTTTTGCCTGTGGCCGATGGCTAAACGATCCACTGAAGTCAGAAAACATCCTTGATTTAGTCGACTGACTAAATGTATTTTCTCATACTAGTATTAGTGGCATTAGTAATAGCGGCTACTCGGTCTCGTGCAGCACAAGCAGCAGCATCTGTCAGCAGCAGCTGCTGCAGCAGCAGCACGATCAGCACAAGCAGCAGCTGCTGCAGCAGCTGCACAAGCAGCACAAGCAGCAGCATCTGTCAGCAGCATCCGTGACATCGTCAGCAGCAGCAGCAGCAGCAGCAGCAGCAGCTGCACGAGTAGCACAAGCAGCAGCATCTGTCAACAGCATCCGTGACATCGTCAGCAACTGCAGCAGCTGCACGAGCAGTACAAGCAGCAGCAGCTGTCAGCAGCTGCAGCAGCTGCACGAGCAGCACAAGCAGCAGCACCGACAGCAGCAGCAACAGCAAATCAGCAGCAGCAACAGCAGCAGCAGCAGCAGCAGCAGCAGCAGCAGCAGCGGCAATGTGGACCGCTAAATTCGAGATGGTGACATATCTGTTTCTTAGAATCGACATTCGACATGAGGTCTAGTGACATTTGACATGAAGCTTGAAAAACATAGTGACAGGTGACATGAGCAATTCTTAAAATCGACATGAGATATGAGCATAATTAAGCGACATCGACATGCGCCATGACTATTTTTTATTTTTTTTGAAGACAACCGCCATAGCTTTCTTATCCAGACCTCCACTAGTAGCGCTCTATAAGCGCAAGCTTTGCCTTAAGAGAGCTGTGGCTGTGAACCCTCTCCTCTCTCCGTACACACAGGTAAATATCAGAGTCAGCCAATGTCGCCAATACTACTCTCATACAAAGGTCAGGCGCTGCTAGACTATAATAGATGGGTCAGGCTAGGCCGGACATTCAATAACGGGCTGGACTTTGGCAAATTTGCTTGAAAGTCTAGCCAGCAAGAGATGCACATCATCATAAACGCGATCATGATACCTTTCATGGTAAGTAGACTCGCCTCTCTGCCCTCTCTTTTAGAGAGGGCAGAGAAGCGAGTCTCACTCTTAAAAAACCCTGCCCCTCCCCCCCTCCCCCCCTCCCCCCCCCATGCATCTTAAAGAGTGCCCCCCAGAGTGCCCCTCTCCCCCCCCCCTCCTAGAAAAAAAGAGCCGCATTTTTAAATTATTTTTTAGCAAGCTTTTTCAGCTTGCTTTTTTTTTGCTTTTTTTAAATTTATTTTATCCATCAAAATCTCAAGTGACTTATTTTGAAAGCCAACCTAGTAGTCACGTGACCCCCTTAAGTAGGTCACTTCCCGTCACGTGACCTATTTGAATTTCCCGCCAACATGGTGGTCACGTGACCCTCTTAAGTAGGTCACTTCCGGTCACGTGACCTATTTGGGTCACGTGACCGGAAGTAGGTCACTTCCGGTCACGTGACCTATTTGAATTTCCCGCCAAAAGGGAGGCCTCTCATTGGCTGCTTTTGAATTTCCCGCCAAAAGGGAGGCCTCTGATTGGCTGCAGGTCGATTGAGTAATAAACAGTACTTAACTATAGTCCCGTTCCGATACATACTATACTACTGGGGGTGAAGGCCAAAGCCTTTATAGATGATTAAATTGTAAACATATTTACACAAATGAGACACTTGGGTGAGTGATTAGAAGACCTAATATAATAATATAAGCGACTTACTAACCTTTCCAGGAGTAGAGGAAACGTGATATTCAGAGCTAAGTCTCCATGCTGGCGCTCCTGTTGACACACTGTAATCCCTGTAACTCTACTCCCTCAGCGTGAGCTACTCTATGAAGGCTTCACGAGCTGCATGTGTTCCGCGCTTTTATTGAGTTATTGCTCTATAGTGT